>CAUJNA010000780.1:937500-1205000 GCA_963377175.1 Effrenium voratum | reverse complement strand
GTTACGTAACGAGTAGGTTACCAGCAGGTTCCCCACTGCAGAGAAATCAGATCAGGCCGAAGGTTTTCCTTGCGTTGAGAAAGCTAATGCTAGGGCTATCTATTTTCAGCCGACCGGCTCAAGCGGCGCCTTGGCCACCGAATGCGCTGGTAATAAACGGGGTTTATAAACATTCTTGCCTGGGTTTACAACCACTCATAACCCAACAAAGGTGGCGAAGTAGAAACAATAACGTGAGCCGCATTGTCTGATATCTGAAGCCTCTTGCAAAACCCCTTCAACTTGGCACATTCACCTACACTCCCAGCCAAGCCCTAAGTCTACACCTTTTGGATGAGAGCAACCGCCATGTTGCCGCTTTCGGGCCCCCCTCGCGCCTTTGGATTGCCCCAGTGGGTTTTCCGTCAAATCCTTGGCCGTACACGACTGTCTTGGCGCAGCTCCCTTGACAACCTCCTGCCTGGGTGCAAAGCGTCTAAAAAGCGTCTGACCATGTACAGACAATGAGCATGAGATTGCTTTTTCCAATCCGTAACTTTGCCAAAAGCTGCTCCTCGGCTGGCACCATCCAGAATCAACACTTAAATGGGCAAATGGTTTGGGGAAAGCATGCCCTTGGCTATTGTTTGTCGGTCAACGGCTTTTGTGCTAAACACAGCAGACGTCGGCAGCCGAGCCAAATAATCCTTCCAGGGCCTGGCGTGAATTACTTTCACGCCTTTAGCTAGTTGCGCATGCTTCTTCTCAGCCGTTTCCCAGCAAGAAGTTGCTCAGTTTCCCGGTTATGGATCCATTCCGATGAGGTGCCAAATGCAAATAGAGGTCGAAGACGAAATATGTATGTAAGCAGTGTGTGGTTCCCAATGGAAACACATGAGCGCACGTATCACAATTATGACAACACCAGGCCTTGAGCCAACGGCAATGGATGATCGCCCATGAGTGGATCTGTGGAATCAACAGAACACAGCAAGAAACAAAACAACTTTCCACCGTGCCGCTACTGGTTCCTATGAGGAATCTTGCCACAGGAGCGATTTCATCACTTGGCTCAGAAGACCTGGGTACGTGGAGTAGCGCAATGATAGCGCGAAAATTGGCGCCGTAGCGTGGCCAATCTAAACAGTTTATTGTTTCGAAGGGTTACGGTTCTGCGCGGCATCATTTACAGTCGCATCTTGGTTGAGTCGAGGCCAAGATATGCACACGAATTGAAACTTGAAAGATTTTGAATAATTAATCCTACGATCTTGGTGAGAAGCGCCGGGATATCCGGAGCAAATAATTACTGAAATAGTCAGAGAATAAGATTGCATTGAATGAACTTCATGCATAGGGACACCTTATGCCACTATGATTGCGGATCATCATGTGGTTATGGTGATGTAAACCCCCCTGTCTCATCATCGCGTTGGCGCTTGCGGCAGCCGCTTGCGCTGGATCTGTTCTTCGGATCTGGCCGGATTCTCGGACGTGGAATCTGCGCTCACCAACAATGGGCGGCGCCAGTCCGAGTCGTTCCTTCCCAAGAGGAGCGTACCATTGTCGAGCAATTTGCATCGCTCGCGAACTAACAGTGTAATCTGGATATACAGTCGATTTCTATACAGTCGATTTCTTCTGCTTCTGGATGTAAGGGTTCGTTTCGGCTCTTGAATCTGCAGGGCCTGGGCTCAGTGGAGCACGCGAAGTACCAAGCAATCGAGGACACTGATGGGCGTCGGTCTCGAGTGCGCCTTTGGTGCCGTGTTTCAAGGATGCTTCAAGGATCCAGGACGAGTCTCTTGCAGCGCACTCTGATGAGTTGAGCGGGCCTTCTGAAGCGCCGAAATCTGCGGATGTGCGATCAACTGTTTCCTGCCGAGTCTTGCCGGCGCGGAATTTGCATCTCCTGTCAGGAAACCGACCATGGGTTGGAATCCTCAGATCACGAATCTTATCGTGCTGCTTGGTTACGGTGTTGCACGAGGATGTAGAATTGCATTCATAGTGGTACACTCCACTGTCAAAGTCCGGATCTATGTACATAGGTTCAGTGTGTCCTCGCGCTCGACGTAGAGGATATTGCCGCGTTGGAAGATGAGACACCTGGAATCTTGCAGGGGTGGCTTCACAGTTTGTGTTTTGCGTTTGTGCCTTGCGGATATCAATTCCCTTGTATCCAGCCTTTATGGCTGGACGATCTCACTATTTCATCTGCCTCCTGTGGATTGTTCCGGTTACTGCCCAGAAGCATGAAATCTTCCACAGCTCCCTGTTTTCGGTCGCCTGCGCCTCTCTCGAGGTTGCCAAGAATTCTCGATAGGCCTTCATCTGTGCTGATCGTGGACTTCAAGTTGCGTAAAGCCTTGAAAACCCTTCTTGGATATCCACACTCGGGCTGGTTAGTGCTGAAATCTTCTATGTAGGAGTCTCGGTGTTCTTCTGCTGATAATCGTATTTTGCTGAATCGTCTTCCGCCTTGATGAGGCCCTCAGGTTTCTTCACAGCAACGATCGCTGTTTGCTGACCTTGCGTCTTTGATGCACTTCATTTCTAGCCCGTGGTTCTGTGATCGAAGCGCTCCTGAGCTCGGCAAACTCTCTGCGGAGCTCGCTGTGGCGCCATGCGAATGTGGCTTGAGCTCGGCGAACCCTTTGCGGAGATTGTGCGCGTCGAAGCGCCCTCGCTGTGGCGCCGTGCGAATTTGTCTTGCTCGCGGTGAAACCTGTGCGTAGATCCTGCGTGTCGAAGCGCTCTCGCTGCGGCGCGAGTTGGTCTTGAGCTCGGTGAACCCTCCGCGTCGGAGCGCTCTCGCTGTGGTGCCGTGTGAATTTGTTTCGCCGGCGGTGAACCCTTTGCGTAGATCCTGCTTGTCGCATTGCTGTGGCGCCGTGCGAATTCGTCTTGCTCTCGGCGACCATCTGTCGCTGTGGCGCCTTTCGATTTTTCTGTTATCCTTTGCTTGCAAAGTGGTGTTTGAAAGTTGTCTTGTGCTTCGCGCGTCTGCTTTCGGGATCGCGCATTGTCTCGCGTTCCATGCGCCTGGTCCGCGGCAGCTCCGGCTTGAAAATCGCAATTTTTCAGTGCGAAAGTAGCACACCCAGAGCTGCGGCTGCAACATCGCAACTTCTAAGCACAAAAGCAGTACGTGCAGTGCGCTTCCGCAGCTCCAGCACAGAGCATTTCCAGCGGCGCGGCTGCGAAATCGCAAGTTGTAAGTACAAAAGTAGTACTTAGCCGGCTGGGGATTAGATATCTCTTATAAGTCATTGTAAGAAGTAGCAGCGGGCTTATAAGGGTTAGAAAATCTGGTTTAGGAGGTGGTTTAGGCAAGGGTTTAGCTAAAGTTTAGCTAAACCAGCTAAACCTGTTAAGGTTTTTTCTTTCAAACTACAGCGCCTGTGTGCAACTTGTGCGACATCAAGCAAAGCCGCAGCGGGCAGTCCGCGCGGCCCCAAAGACGCAGCTGATCTTTTTTCTCCTTTCTCTTTTGTGGTTCCACAGCTCGGATCAGAGCGCCCATCTGTTTTGACATTGTTTGTTAGATTCATATTTTTCAAGTTTTTTCAGAACCTCTGAATTTTGCAGATTTTTCAGATTCAGATTTTTCAGATTTTTCAGATTCTGACAAAATCTGAAAAATCTGAATCTGAATATTTAATAAAAGAAAGTGATGAAGATTCAGATTTTCAGAATCTGAAAAATCTGAAAAATCTGAATCTGAAAAAATCTGAAAAAATCAGATTCTGAAAAAACTGAAAAATCTGAATCTGAAAAAACCTGAAAAAATCAGATTCCGAAAAAACTGAAAATCTGAAAAATCTGAATCTGAATATGTAAGTAAAAAAGTGATGAAGATTCAGATTTTCAAAATCTGAAAGATCTGAAAAATTCAGATTCTGAAAAAATCTGGAAAATCTGAATCTGAAAAATCTGCAAACTTCAAATTCGGAAAAATCTGAATCTGATATCAAATCTGAGCACTTGCGTCCGCAAGGCGGCTCATGCATCATACTCGGCTGCGGCTTGCGCGGGTGCCGCGCGGGCTCACGCCCGCGGCGGCATGCGCAGGGGCGAAAAAAACTGAAAGGTAAATGATTCGGCTTCCCTTTTGCATGCTGCATGACTCGGCAGTCTTTGCATGCTCGAAGAAAGCTAAGTCTGGTAAGGGTATCCAAAAGCTAACCCCGCTAAACCTTATAAGGGTTGCGACCATGTTTGCTAAGTGTTTGGCTTGGGGTTTACAACGGGGGGTTATAAAGCGTGTCATATCTCCTATAATCCTTAGATAGATTCTGGTAAACCTTAGAAACGACTTATTAACCTTACATAGGTTTGACCAACTAATCTCGTTTGCCAAGGAGTTTGGCAGCCTTATAACCCAACTTAGCCGAGATACTAAACGTTTATAACCTGGTTAACATTAGCCAGCCGGCTAAGTAGGCGAAGTAGCAGGCTGAAAGTTCGCAAGTTTTGAGTACGAAAGTAGTACGTGAAGAACATTTCCATAGGCGCGGCTGCGAAATCGCAAGTTGTAAGTACAAACGTAGTACGCGAAGCGCACTCCCGCGAGCATGCTGAATGTCAATGTCATCAGCTACATGGGATTCGATGCGGCTATACTGGAGGGATTGGGGCAGGCCTACATAATCGATGCGTCGTGGCTTAAGCCGTTCACAACAACCCAGAAACGTATTGGGACCCCCGTAGTGGTACTCACTAAGAGTCAAAGGCAGAAACAGGCCATGCCTCTCAAGGAAATTGCCAAGTATCATGGCATGGGGGGTATCATCCTGACCTTGATGGATTCCAATAGCCGAGGGAAATTCTTGATGAGTTGCAATCCCAAGAGTAGTATTAGCATCGGCTAACAAAAAGAGCGGCCAGCTTGGGTCATACGGCATGATAGCCTTTGCAATAGCATCCCAATGTGGTACACAGTGTCCTCAACGTCTTGGATGGGCGCATGAGTTACTACTATGAGGGCCTTAAAATGCTCAGCCTTAACTCTGACAATCAGATGGTGCGGTGTCGAAAGCACTACACGGAATTGTCAGCCCGGAAGACGAGCTCACGCCCATCAGACGTCTGCCCATATGGCAGGTTGAGACTCACCCACAAGCCGACTCCTCCCTGCCCATGATGGGCAGCAGTGTGGATCCGGAGCCATCCATTGACACTGATGCAGCGCTCATGCCTAGAACGTGTTTCCTGCAGTCCAACAACATGCAATTGTGCATCGCGAAATTGCTGCATTAACCACTCTTCTCTTGGGTTGGTGGGGGGTTCAGGCCTGGGCGCATGCTTCTTGCTAGCTTTTTGGAAAAAGGCTGGCTTGAGCGTTGCAACATTGGCTGTGGCCATGCGCAAACTGACACTCGGCTGGTCATCACGTGAGTGATGCAGGCTGTGCGTAGCGGGATGTGCTCTGACTCGATTGCTTAACATGCAGTGAGGAGTTTGACTATGAAAGCTGAGGCAGGGTACCAACATTGATTGCTGATCTTCAGATAAGCTTGGGTACCTCACGTCCTTACTCATGGCTTTATGCACGAGCCAGATCCACTGCAAAGCATCATGATGCTTGGCCACTTGCTGAATTTGATGGCTCAGCTGTTCGCTGCATGGGATCACTCCTGTCCGTGCAGCAGTGGCGAGGACATCAACAGCTTCATTGAGCGGGTCTCCACTATGCGCTTTAACATGTGTGTATTTTGGAACGCACATGTTTTCCAGCAATTGGAAAATTCCCCGCATGGCCAACTGATTGGGTTTACCAAGACTGCTAGCGCAAGACCCATTGAGGGGGTCATAGCAAAATTCGACCTGCAGATTGGGGTTCAACTGACCTAGAAGTTGAATTGCCCACATGGCAGCAGCAATGGGTGCAAGGTTTTCAACATCAGTGCTGTGTTGGGCCAAGCTCACTGTGCCGCATATGAAGCCCCCAAAGTGCTGGGTTGCGGAGGGGGATTCAAGAACCAAGAGTACAGCCCATGACCCGGGGGACAGTCCATACTCAACACCAGGTTCATAAAACGAGCCATCAGTGTAGAAGGCAGCTTGACAGGTTCACTGCTCAAGGCTTGAGCCAAGGTGGACAGGATGTCTACAGTGGCCTCGTTCCAATCAAGTGGTGGGAGGGAATCAAAAACCGTATTGTTGGGCCAAGGCTCCATAACCTGATCAAGCACTTCTCGAACTTCCCCGATATCAATCTGATACAGCGGGTGGCGGAGTATGCAAGATTTCTGGGTGGGCTGGAGATGGACTTGCAATTCGGGACCCAACCTGATATGTACGTATTTCAGGTGTGTGGCAAAATTTTACAGTTTTTGCACTGACGGTCCTGCAGTTCGAGGGTTGGCCATCGTCCGCACCAGTCCGCGTGGCAGTGGCAGCATCAGGCCGCTTCATCCTGATCTCAATCATGCACCCACACGGGATGCTATGCTCGGTGGTCATGTTGGGCGTGGCTCGCCTGCGACACACAGTTCTGCGGCACTGAGCTCATCAGGACTGAGGCATTCGGTGAGATGCAACTGCTGAACGATTTGGTCGCGGTAGGACACAGCTGGCAGGGTGGCAGTGAAATGCCGCACATCAACCTGATCCCTGGATGGCCACCTCCGGAATTGGACGAGCACTGGAACCCTCCATGTGTCATTGTAGAAGCTCTGCTGCCACGATGACCAAAAGAGATATGCAGTGACCTTGTCATCACTACTGCCATGACCAGGTACCGTCGGGTCAGGAACAATGCGGTGGTTGAACTCCATGTAGTGCTGGAAGGCATGCTCAGAGGCAAGGCGCAAATGCGAGTCATCATGGGGCATGGGCACCCGGGCACACTTGGGCTCAGCATGATCCAGTGTGCGACTCCACATATAGATGCGCTCGCTTTGCATGACCGATTCAGTGCCTTGCGGCAGCACTATGCACTCCACATTGCGCATGGGTGACCTAGATCGGCTGGGTCTCATGGCTCTTTGCATGGCTTGGGTTGACACACAGCGGAAGTGCAGGCTTGGGCTTTTCAGGTGCTGTGGCCTGCTCACAGCACGCTGGAATTGAGCTACCCCTGTTTGGGACAGCCCTCCTCGCCCTCGGCATCTTCGCTCAGGGGTTGAAACCGGTTGCTGTTGTTGCTGCGGCTTCGCTCTCGGCCTGGGAATTGCAGCTTGTTCTGCTGGCTGTCTGCTTTGGGCTTTTTGGGCTTGGGCTCTTTGGGATTGCATGTCCGGCTGGTTCTTCGCGGCTGTTTCTCTGGCTGACACTCCATTGTCGTTTCCTCGGCAGGGATGGTATCCGGTGGCGAGGTTGGCGTCTGGATTAGGTCTTGCGAGACAGCTTGTTGTGTTGCACTGGGTGCAGGTGGGGGCTTGAGCTCGGGCATGCCGATTACCACTTTGCTGTCGCTGGTATCGGAGCCTTGCCCAGGCTTGTTGGTCTGGTTGCTGGCATTTTCGCGGCTGAGGGCTGCCAGTTGGGCAAGCGCCTCCATTTCTTCGCGCTGTGCAGACTGCAAGGCCGTTGTCCACGCAGCATGCGATTCGTTGTATTCGTATTTTTTGGTCAGGAACTTCTCTTTCATGGCTTTTGTGAACTTGAGCCATTCGTCTTCGAGCTGTTCGATGACATCTGTGGCTTTCTGTTTCATTTTCTGTGCCTTTGCAAGGCTGCGTGCTGTGCGATGTATGTCGGCTGGAGTTGACTTGGCGGCCGGCTCGCCATCGATCAACTTCTGCAGAACAGGTGGCAGGATGATTTCCGAACCAATCTGCTTCAGTGCTTTGATCACCTCGTTCTTGGCTGTAGCAAGAATTGGGTCCTCGCTTGCGATGGCGGTTTTGGGCTCCATGATATCCTGATCGATTTTGTTGTCGCCAGGTGCAGTGATCTGGTCCCAGCTCATCATGGATCTGGGAGAAAGGTCGCTGCTTCGGCTGCATTCCGGCGCAAAGGGTTTTTCTTTTGCCGGGGTGACATACGGGGCTGGAGCAGTGTCGGCTGCTGGCACTGGTTTGCCACTCTTGGCTGGCGGTGCATGAAAGACCGGGCATGCTTCGCTGGTTGGTGCAGCTTTTCTTTTGGGAGTTGATCTCCTTGGCGGTCGCGCATTGCCACTGTTGGTTTTGGTCTTGCCTTTGCCTTTGCCTTTTCCTTTGCTGTGGGATCTGTGCTTGTTGGCTCCATTGTCCTGATAGGTTTCTGGGTACGGTGCTGAGGCAGCTGCTTGCCAGTGTTGTCCACAACTGGAACAAAAAGCAGCATGCCATGCATTGACCACCCAGCAAAAGGCGCATTGCCATTTTGACATCTCAGGGTTCCAGGAGTGATGAGACCGTAGAACACGTTGGGCTGAGGCAATCTCAAAGGTTGACTGCAAACGTACCCCCGTTTGACTGGCCTGAGAAAATGCTTAGCTTTGCAACGTGTCCTCCTGAGTCGTCGGTGCCAAGCAGGTTCAGAACGCCGAAGGGCCGTGGCAGATCAGCGAGTGAAGAGATGGCACTTCGCGAGGGGTAATGGCTGAAGCACTACCCTCTCTTGGGTCTTAGCTAGGGGCAATGAGCCAAGACGCCTAGATTACCACCACCAGTATTACCTAAAAAACCGTGGAACAAAGAATGCAACAGACTACGCTACGAGCGACTGAAGCGGGAGAAGGGAACGGACTAGGCTTTGGACTAACATGACATAATGGAAACCTAGACCATTATGTAATAGGGAGTGTGGGAAGGTGAGGAATGGGAAACATGTTGAATCTGCTCAAAGACTGCCATCCGGCAGAGGGGTTGGCTGGCGTGATGGGTACGTCAAGCATACACAGGAGGAACTCTACAAAATCCCGTGAAAGATTTATTCATTAGGTTATTTGTTGCGTAGGGAGGTAGGGCGGTTTGTCCGATGTTTCCCGAGGCTGTTTCCCGCCGATGTTTCCCGTCGATGTTTCCCGAGGGTTCAAATGGCAAACTCGGAGTGGTAAGTATCTTCTTACGCGATCAGGTAAGTAAGTAAGCAAGTCTGTAAGAAAGTAAGTATGCAAGTAAGTAAGTGCGTGACTAAGCGAGCCGCCCGCAAGTAACATACCCCAGACCCTTCCGGCAGTTGTTTTTCTTACCGCCTTGATTTTGTAAGTAAGTAAGTACGTCGCAATGGTAAATATCTTACGCGCCGCCTGGATTAGGTAGCGCACTAAGTGAAGTAAGTAAGTGAGTAAGTAAGTAAGTAGCTAAGTGACTCCGCAGGATGAGCATGCGAGTCAGTAAGTAAGTAAGTCCTTCACCCTCCTTCCGCTCAAGGAAGCGGGTCGTCCGTAAGTAACATACTCGGACTGTTTGGTATCTTACTTACCGCTTACAGTAGGTAACATACTCTCGGGTAGGTATGTTGCTTACTGCTGGGTTTCTTATTGTAAAATCACTGCGACCCCAAGTCCACCACAGTCGTAGAGTTGCATGGATTGATGAGATGTTTTGGCACATGCCTTTTCATGCGAGGACTGTGTTCAGGCATCTCTGGCGAACTGGCAGACGTGCGTATCCGTACTGATGCTAATAACCTTGTTACCACTGCATCAACCACTCATCAACCAGAGCAGAAAGAAGCCACGTGCCTTATCCAGATGCTGCTTACGGAGCGCAATAGTGGCCAGACGCATGACCTTACCCATGTACGTTCCGAGTCTTGATGACAGGCGTATGTAGGCGTATGCAGAACTGTGATCCAGAACAAGGCCTGTCCGTTAGCTTACAACACACGGCATGGTTCATGTTCCTGGCACAGAACGTCTCATATCAAGTTCACAGTCGCTGGCGCTCATCCAAAAGATTCCCAGAAATAGCTTTGAAGAAGAACCATGTTTTTTTGTACATGTCAGTAAAAACCCTGAAGTAGAAGAAATTGGCGTCTACGTCCGCAGCCATTTTGATTTCAGACGAGCTTGCTGCAATCCGCCTTTTGCGTGATGACATCGATGTGGAGAGTCTTCCAGCGTGGAAGCGCAAGAGAAACAGAAGTAAAACCACCAGACCCTCCTGATCCAGATCTCGAAGCTGGCGCGGCAAAACAAGAGCCGCAGGATGATGAGATGAAAGGTGCCCAGGATCGGCAAGAACCATCCTACTATAGCCACGACGACAACTACCGACTGCATTGCCGAGTGCTACAAGGAATGCCGCTGCATCAACAAGGAGAGCCCGAATTTCCGACACGAAGCGCAGAATCAACGAGATCATGGTTCACCAAATAAATCGGTCCATGGCATCGAGTTCTTCAAGGTTTGTCGGAGACAGAGCAGAACCACTAAAAGGCTTCGAGACCTACAGGCTCCATGACACATCCGACATTTGCGAGATTATCGAACCACTTGGCATATGCAGATTGTTCCACCAGCCTACCGTTTCCTTGGAGATGCCACAAACACGTCAGAACGTGAAAGAACTTGCGGAGATCTACCAGGTTTCCGAAAAAAGGAGTGTCAGAGAAGATGCCCAGAATATTCGCTGCAGCGTTGCGGCATGACCCAGGATAGAACTTTTACCCTAAACCGTTCCAGACAGAAGAAGGCGGAAGTATGCTTTTGCATCTAATTTCTTCCTGGCCAACACTGATCCGTTCATTTGCTGGCACCCCAGAACTTCTGCTCGTGGCCGCTCTTTTCGATACCAAGATCTGAACGGCCATCGCAGGGAGAGGGAGGCCAGCTTGCGAAAGAACCTGTCAGGCGAAGAGCAGAAACTTTCCTGAGGAAGTGCCCAACGGAGCGTCCAAGAAGAACCTCCAGAAGTATGGACTCCGAGGCCGCGCAAATTCAAGAAGGATCCACCTCCTCATAACAAGGAAGTTACCGACAAGGAAGCCTTGAAGGGCAGAAGGGCAAGTTCATGCAGAAACCTTCGTCAAGAACGTGACAGATGCTCCTGACATAGTAGCCGTGGTCTCAGGGGTGACTTTCACCGGAAGAGAGTGTGCGACAGACATGAAGGGCCCGAATGCGATCCTGGAAAACGGATACGTCATTCCCGGCATCAAACGCCACAAGAACGGAAGAATCCACGAGTATATCCTGTCCGGCAACATGTCCGACATGCCACTCACAGATTGGACGCACATGGCGCAACAGGCGGCGACAAGATCCTAGTACAAGTAGCAAGTCGCAGATTCCACAACTTCAGGGCCAAGTGTCAGGGAAATACCCCGTAGAATCAACAATGTCATGCTGCTTAATGAAGCACTATATCCTCAGCGAGAACGTGCAGCAGAGACAAAGAAACCAGATGCGACTCACGCAAGGCCTGGCTTACATCCATGCAGCAACATCCACGGATGACCAGCCGTAGGAACCTGCTCAGCGTGAAGGACTCAGATTCAGACAATTGCAAAGATCCATGGTCGTCCTGCGAACTCCTCATAGGAACCGTTGGAAGGACTGCATGGCTCCGGAAAGCGACACTGCCCGGATAAGCAGTGGAAGAAGAACGAAGAGACGGACAAGGAACCAGAAACTTGCAGAAGTTATCCCGGCAAGGACGGCGGAAGCATGGAAAGACGTTAAATAAACTCTAACACCTCTCTGACTGCAGGTGAGGAACAAGCGTAAACACATCAATGATCCGTAGCTTCTGCAAGTTCCGATGAGCAATCTTGGCGCCGGGCTTCGAAAAATCTCTCCTGTCAACTTCTCTTGCGCGCTACGCTGTGTTTCGACGCTGCTGCGCGTCATTCTACGCGTGATGTAGCGTATGATGCTGCGGAGGCATGATTTTGCACATGATGCTGCGCATGACGTTGCGCACGACGCCGTGCATGATGCTGCACAGCTGCTACGCGTGACTGTCCCTCTCGCGCATGATGCTGTGCAACCTCTCTTGCCCAATCTTGCATGTCCCTTTCTCTTGTCAACCTCTCTTGTCCATATCTGCGCGCACGTTGGCTGCGCAAGAAGGCTGGCGATAGTTGCAGAAGTGTACTTGACAGACTTCTTTTGCGCTTGTAAGTTGCGATTTGCGAGCTGGAGATGCGAGAGCTTCTTCCGCGCTTAAAAATTGAAGTTGCGATGTTCGAGCTGGAGCTGCGAGAGCGCGCTTCGCACGCTACCTTTGCGTGTAGACACTTACGACCGGAGCTGCTGCGGGAACGCACTTCGCGTACAACTTTGGCCGGAGCCATGCGAATGCACCTCACCACTTTTGCACGTAAAAGTTGCGATTTTGCAGCCGGAGCTCTCTGAAAGCTCTTCACGTACTTTTGTACTTAACTTGCGACGATTTTGCAGCCGAAGCCCCGTGAAAGCTCTTCACGTGCTACTTTTGTATTTAAAACTTGCGAATTCAGCCGCGTTGCACTACTTTTGTACTTACAATTTGCGATTTCGCAGCCGCGCCTCTGGAAATGCTCTTCACATACTACTTTTGTACTTAGAACTTGCGAGTTTTCAGCCGGAGCTGCGGCGTGCAAAAAACAACACGCTTTTCCGCAGCGCACCTGGGTTCAGTAAGAGGGGCTGCTGAGTGATTCTTAGAAACATCATGAGGTGGGGTCATACCTGAACAACTTGGGACCATAGGATCCGCAACCTTCCGACCAGTCGACTCAGTGCAATTTGGCAGGGCCTGATCAAGACAAGCAAAGGTCTGAAAGGCATTGCCATAGTATGACATCTCCAGCAGGAGCATCTGAAGGCGGTTCTGCAACATCTTGAGCGGGCAGCATTGGCTGGTCTTCCTCTTGATCTTCAACTTCAGGGAAACCTTCAGCTAGCGGCTTTGGTTTGCGCCGAAGATCAATGAATCCAGTACCACCAGCCGGTGGCTGGCTGTCCTACAATTCCATCTCAGCGCCCAAAGTTGTCCACTGCTCCACCTCCTGTTGAAATGCGAGAGACAACTGCCCGGGACTGACTGCCAAGATGATGCCGCGGTGCGAAACCCAGATTGTGTGCGAACCCTCATGTCCAATAACACGTGCCACACCTCTCCAGCAAAGGGGACCCGGAGTTTGATCTGACGCATCGTAATAGAAACCCCAGGTGCCAACTGGAAAAGGGCCTCGTGAAGGTCGGACCTGACGAAGTTCCGCCCGTTTCAAAGCCTCGCTGTTGCTAACCTTCACAAAAGCTTCTCTTGCGCTGAACCGAAGTTTGCTCTTGTAATAAAAGCGACTGCTGGGTGTGGCCGAAAGTGCCAGTGTTCCAAGACGTACTGCTTCTCCATCGTCTGTCAAATCTGCCGGCAACCGAATCGACCTTCCCAATACCCATATTGGCTTGGGCGAAACCCGGCCTTGCGAACTAAACTGTTCTTTGCTGCATTGATTGGTTGCGTGAATCATGTCGTCCTTGCCTGCCAGCTGCTCACCCCAGACCATTCGCTTCAAGATCCCCTTCCAAATGTCGCCATGTCGCTCTATCTGACCGAGCTGCCACGGACTGGCACGAGCCGAAGTATCAAAACTGCAAAGTCTGTAACAAAGTACTTCGCCCTGTCCGTGAAAATACCATACTCTGGATATCCAGCCCAGCTTGCCCAACTCGTCTCAAATGCCTGCAACACTGACGCTGATGTAGGATTGCTGTGGGTGTCTTGAAGCAAAGAGCACACTTGAAAAGTGGTAGCCTGGCAAAGAGCGCTCAACCAACACCATGTTTGTCCGTCTGCGTCTTTCCCCTGGAAAACATCCAAGCCAATCTGCACATTGAACTCTTCTGCTAAGGGGATCTTGGACGGTCGAGGCGGTCTCGGTGCTAAAATGCGTGGACAGTCTACACACCTGAAAAGTCGCACTGCACGAATAGCAACCTCTGACGCTCCCCTGCTGGTCCCAGTTTGGTGGGAAAAGTGCCCAGGGTGATCCCCTGCTGGTGATCCCCTGCTGATCCCAGTTTGGTGGGGGAAGTGCCCAGGGTGATCCCCTGCTGGTCCCAGTTTATGGTGGTGTTTTCATTCTTGAGCACCCGGCTCATCTGGACACTGTGGCTGCAAAAGCTCGTAGGGGTCGAGGCACATCGTGTAGCCCAATGGAACTGGGGGCAAAGCGCCAAAAAGCCCACTACTCTCCTCACAGGCAACCTGCCGCAGTTTGAGCGTATCATCAACTCAACCCAGGTTCCTGTTTCAGAGAGGCCTGCCATAGGCAAAACAACCGGTAAGGATGCCCAGGGGCAGTACAATACTGCACGCCTTAAGGAGTATCCCTCTCAGTTGTGCCGTGGGTTTGCCTTGAGTTTTCATGATGCTGCCATGAGCCGTGTAGCAAGTGACCCTGAAATCAGGGACCTTGATGGAGGCCTGCTGGCTGAATATGCTAGTATGGTCCTCGGGATGACCGGTTGACTCGGGGTCGCCGGCTTAATTCACTGCACACGCTGCGTCCGACAGGACTCATTGCGCAAGGAGGATGGAGGAGGAGGAGGTGGTAATCTTTCATTTTCTCTGGGTTTGCTTCAACATACGCTTTGTGGTTTTGTAATCGCTTCTCTTTGTTCTCGTAGTAATACTGTTTGTCTCCTTTTCATAGCGTTCTGTGTCGCGTGCTTTTATTGTATCAATATTGTTTAAGTATCGCTGTTTGAACATTTCGTTTTTGCCTATGTAAATTATTGCTGTTTCTTCCTGCCTTTCTTTCATTTAGTTCTGCCGGCTGTTCAGATATTATGTCACTTTCTCTTGTTTTTCGCAGTTGTTGTAAGTTGTGATATTCAAAATTCTTCAATTGCTCAATGAAAAGAATTGTCTATACCAAGTCTGTTCATTTCTTGGTGTATCAGCATTTTTCCGCAATGTTTAGCATCGTGCCTATGCTTTGCCATCCGTTTGTGTAGTGTTTGTTTAGTGCTTCCAATGTATATTTCATTGTTCAATGTGTCCCTTGGTGATTTCTGCATAGTCTTGACTCTTGACTATAATACGACACAATGGATTACTTAGCTATATTTTGTCAAGATTATGGAGAAACTTGTCTAATAATTTCACATTATGAGAACTATTTAGATATTCATTGTGTGGTATAATGTCCGTATGAAAGAGAAGTGAAGGCGTCTTTGTACCAACGTTTGTTCTCAAAATTACTGAGAGATTGTTTGACTTGAGACATTGAGAATTATTGATGGTCGCGACTGCGAATGAAATTGTATGTTATTTCATGCTCTTTGTTTTCATACAATGCTTCTTCGTAGCTTTGGTAAGTCAGTTCTTTCTTAACCTTATGTTTCACTACACCTGTTGGTTTCTTTTGTTCTTCTTCTTCACCGTGTATTGTAAAGGCGTATGATTTGGGTTTTAACCCTATTAACTTGGTAATTACTTTTCCGTTGCATTCACCCTTGAAATAACCAAGGTGTTTCTTATTTGCTTTGTCATGACATGGATGTTCTACTGGATAATCGCTCAAGTCCATATATTGAATTAATTCTTTGAAGTCCTTGTAGATGTCCTCAGTGAATTGTTGAATTACATAACTGTCAGTATCTGTAAATACTAATTTGATTTTTTCGTGGTACTTCTTCTTAAGGACATCATTAAAAAACTGACACATATGTGATTTACTTAAATCTAATTTGCAATTCCCAAAATGATTGGTTTATCCAGTTTCAGTTTTGCGCTAGTTTTCTCAACCCCCGCAAGATGCTCATTAATAATAAACCTACTTTTGAAGGTCAGATTATTCACGCATTTTCATATCTAACTTCATTGCCTACTAATTCAAATCCAATTGATTTCGCTTGTCTTCCATGGTCTTGCCATATACAGAACTATTCATGAGTTTGTAGAGTTCTTTCTCAAAGTCGCTTTTCGCATCTTTCCTTTTACCAGTGTTAAAACCAATCCACGGTTTCAACCACGCCCTTTGTTGGAATTTGCTCATCCTATGGACTTTGGTCATGTTCAATCCCAATTTCAATTGATACCGTAAAGTCTTGATATGAACCACGTATTTTTCTTTATCCTTTAGATTCAATATTAACTTACTGGTGTTCTCGTCCTTCGGGTTTTTCCATAAAAAATATATTTTGTAGACATGCTTTTGATAACCAGAAAGCATTTCAACATTTACATTCATTGTTTCCGGTGCTAGTGGATAGTCGGAGTGGTAGTCGTGCAATGTTTCAGAATATTCCAGATCAACTTCCATAACATAACCGAACTCATCCCTCATCCCACTTTTCCCTTGATATTTTTCAGTGGCAACTTCTGAGACATCGCCAGACCATACCGATTATTTGCATCTAAATAACTATTATAATTTGATGGTTTGTTCTCATCATATGCTTCCTCCATATACTTATTATTAGCAACTGCTAATCTATGACTTACCTGACACATGCCACCTCTCATTCCCTTTTCAATCATCTCGAACATTTCTTGGTCGTGCAGTTGTTCTATTCCAACACCAGTTTTTAGAAGCATTGCGTCCCAGGCAAAATTTGGTAAGGTGTAATAATGAGCGGGGTCTAAACCGTAGTGTTCCACACACAAGTCCCGAAAGTTGTCAAAACATCCGTCAACAATACCGCATCAGTTCTCGAAGAAAGGTCGTGATACTGCCCGAGCGTCCTGATGCCGAAGTGCTTCCAAACCTTCAAGGCTCGTTCGTAAAATCCTTGTCGCTGACGTGCTCCTTGATCAATTTGCTATAAAACGCTTCTTTAGGTAGTTGCCTTCCTTAAACCTTTCAAAGTCATCAAAGTAGTCGTAGGGATAAATACCTTTATCAGTCAGTAAATCCAAGTCTTCATCCGTTTTAAGGGTTTCCATCGCTGTATCTGAAATTGTTCTTCCATTTCTCACGCTTTTTATCATCTTCATACATACTAAGTTTAACTAGTTTGCCCAAAGAAAACGATAAGAAACTGAAACTGTCCTTGAAGCAAAGATTTTTAAAACCAAAGGTTATAAACTTTTCACTGTTCTGAGCGATGCCGTCTATTTGAGAATTCTTGTTCAGTTCGTGTGCCTTGTTAGTGATTAGGTGAGCATCGTAGTTTTCAAGGTTATGAAGAAACACGGGGATTCTAAAATATCTCATACTAAAACCAAGATTACAATCATCATGGGCACAACCTCTACATGTTCCTGTAAAGTGGCAATGGTTGCGAACCTTCTTATCCTCAGGTTTAAAATCATTTCCACAGATAAAGCAATTACTGGCATTTTCACAATCTTCCTTGTCCTTTTCAATCACTGTTATCTCTTTTACTTCCTTCATCAAAATAATAATATCTTCTCTGACTTAGGTGATTTGTTCAACGAATTTGTCCATACAATCTTCACCGCTGTATAAGCCATATATGGCTCACTACATCCAGTTGTGGCATTCACTACATTAATCATACAACTACAAGGACGCTGATTTTGATACGAAATTATTTTTGCCTTTACAGACTTGCTTTCAACATCAATGGGCACGGTCAAACATTCAAAGTCGGCAAAGACTATGAAGGGTGCTTTAAGTTTATTGAAATGGTTTTTAAAAGTTCCTCTGACTGAAAACCGTGAGAGCAGGTTCTACAGTGATGTGTTTTCTATTGTTGGCTTGTCCACTCATTGACGTATCTAAACTTTTGGTAAAAACATGGTGTGAACTAGTGTTATTAGTCAATTTCATCAAACCTATTTTATGCTGTGCTTGTGGGTTGTTGCTTCTATTGTATAACAAAACTGTTTTACTGTCAGTGCCAGGATTGATATAACAAACATTGACCGACATATGCTTGTTTTGTTCTTCAAACAGTTCAACTGGGGTCTTGTTAGCGCACGTAATTTAATTTGGCCCTTCTTTTACCTCCAAGATCTTTGGACTGGGCGCCCGCGCTCGGCGCTTGCTGGGCCTGCGGATGGACCAGGCCTTGGCCCTCTTCGTCGCCACGCGGCAAGTCGGAGCCCAATCCCCGCAAAGTAGCGGCAGCTGCGCTTTTAGCCGGGTCCGTTGCGATGTCTTTTTGACGCGCGTTCACGGACCCTTTTCAACATTGAATTTCTCCCCGGACAAGGTCGCAGGCGCTAACTTTGCAAACTCCTGGGCGCAACGCTGTGACACGCAAACCCCGTTTTTGGGGCACGAAGACTTGTTGTTGCGCCGACCAGCGGGCGGAGATAATCTTGGGCTACTCCTTTTCATGTTGCTGGGCACGTGGACCCAAAATGGGCGAATATCTTCCTAGAAGCACCAACTCGCCGCTTCCAATCTTTTGACTCAAACTTAGCGTTCAGTCAGAAGTTCAATAAAACCCGAACTAACTCCAAACATGTTGGACTCTCCAAACTTCTGAACCCATCGCTACAAGGGACTAAAACAATTAAGCTGGTTCGGGCAAACTTGCTTCACAAAAATCTTTGGCTGTTAGCTCGTAGGAGGCACGAACATTGAACTGAGTCAGACAGCGCTTGCCAAGCCCTTGCCGAGCAGTTTTAACTCGCTGACCAGCCTGCCGTCGCATCTGTGAACATTTTTCTTTACAAACTGCTCGCTAACTCCAACACTTTAGCTGAGCTGCGCAGACGCGTTTTCAAAAACCGTTGCGTGCGAGACCAATCCAAGCGCTTAACGCAGGTGCCCCAAATTAAATTAATTGCGCTAACAAGACCACAGTCAATCTCGTCATTACCAACTGGAAAGTCAATATTCCCATTTGGTAAAAGCATCATTAACATATTTCTTAAAATGACACATGTCGCAGGGATGGTCTTTTTTTGTATATCTCATAAAATCCACATTGATTCATATATAAAGCATAAGTCATCCTCGTTTGTTTGCCACGCAGCCGAGTAGTGGAATAAAAGATGCCCCACGCGTAGGATTGTATCATAACTGATGACTATTTTTTGAACTTGACCAAGAACCAATCCCGACCGAATGTGTTCGGATATTTCAATTTGTGTCTCTATGTCGTGACTAATGTTGTTTAAGACCCGTTCAACTCATCGGGGTTATGAACACTGTACCTTCTGCTTGCTAACCTCCTTTGGATAACTTCATCGTTGGGATTTTTGATTTCCACGACTATTTCCATGTTTGGGCTTCGCCAGTCGTTGCTTCTTATATTTGGATAAACCCTTTCATCCTTTTTAAGCTTACATCGCTGACTGAATTTGTGTTGGCATATCCCTTGAACGCTCGTTGCTCGTCAGTGGTTTTGGACTTGGACCGCTTGACACCTCGTTAGTTTGAGATAATTAGCACCTTTCATTAAAAGACTGTGCTTTCTGTATCCGTCGCTCCTCGCCACTTCCTTTAGTTCGCCTTCATTTTTTATGTTGAATTGTTTTTCCATGTCTAGGATGCTTTCTCTTAATGTTGGTTGGCGTTCCACAAAATCCATTTACTCCACGCTCCTGCTGTTGTTAGTTCAGTTCTCGCCAGTTTTATGATGCGCATCATAACTTCTTTTTCGTTATTTGTCTTGATGTTTTGTGAAATCGCTGCATCCTTCTGCACCAAAGGATGCTTTTTTCCCATTTAGAACTGCGTTGAATTTCTTGCCTTTTACCGTGCTGGGTTTCAAAAATACTTCTTTCGCATATGACCAATAGATTTTATTTTTTTACCACGACCACTTTAGGTGTTGGTGCTTTCTGGGGTTCTGCTCCTGCTTCTTGTTTCCATTTGTTCCCTCGTCCATTCACTGCCTCTCGCTATTTCTTCGGGTGACTGACTCCTGCTTCTTGTTTCCATTTGTCTTATACTCCATTGATTACCTCTTGCTCTTCTTCTTGATAGTGACTTCTGCTTCTTGCTTCTACCTGTCGTCTTGTCCAGAAAGATGCCCTCGGTTGCTCTTCTTGTTCTTTGTGTTTGAATGGATGGTGAGGATGACCTCTTTCTCGTTTGAATAATTCAGACACACTTTTATCTTTTCCACCTAAAAATAACCTCCTTAAAGCCTGTATGTGTATGCTCTCCTCCTTCTTCTCTTCCTCTTTCTCGGATGATGCTGACGATGCTGATGATACATGAAGACTTCGTAAATCCTCCTGCTTTTCATCCGACTGCTTAAACCTTTATTTTGTCATCTTTTGGTTCAACATCTGACTTTCTCTTTTCCTCACCCCGACCTCACACTGCATCACTGAATTTTTTTATCGTTTAACCCTTTTGCTAGATATCGGGTGGTTTGTGCGTGTGCCTCGTTTTTTCCATACAATTGTGAGGTCGGTGTTACTTCATCAAACATATCAGGGAACAATTCGTGTAACAAGACTTGTTTGTCAGTTTGAACCAAATTCTCCTATCATCTTTTGACAGGTCAAAGTCGCCAAAGTCTATTTGTTAGTTGATGTGTCAAATGTCTGTCTTTCGGGGATGGTTTTGATTTTTAATCTGTGTGTCATGGCTTCTTTCAGCATTTCATCAAATGTTGGTCGTGGTCGTAATCCACTATTCCCCGCATCTTTGTGTGGGGTTCTTACTTTTACCGCTGTGCGCCCGCGCCCTCCGCCGCCCGCCGTTCACTCACTCAGTTTCTCACTCACTCACTCACTCACTCACTCACTCACTCACCCCGCCCACCCACCGACTCACTCACTCACTCACTCACTCACTCACTCACTCACTCACTCACCCACCCACCCACCCACCCACCCACTCACTCCTCACGCGCTCACTCACTCTCTCACTCTCTCACTCTCTCACTCCACTCACTCAACTCAACTCAATCCAACTCAACTCAACCCAACTCAACTCAACTCAACTCAACTCAACTCAACTCAACTCAACAACTCAACTCACTCACCACTCGCCCACCGACTCACTCACATGGCCGCGCTAATTGCGCGGCAGGCCCGGTATGTTCGTGTGGCAGGCAGGGCTGGGTTTTGTCGCGCGTGCGGCTGGGGGGTGGCAGCTGCAGCATTTGGCAGCTATTTACTAGATCGTGTGGTGGTTATGCTAAAGTCTAGTAGACCTTATAACCTGACTTATAGAGGTTGTGCTAAGTTCTCCCGTAAGATAACTTGAGAGACTTACTGTAACTAACTTATAAGGTGTTTAGGCTAAGTTCCCTAAGTTCCCTAAGTTCAAATAAGTTCAAGTTCGCGGTCAAGGAGGAGAGCCCAGAAAAACCTGATTTTGGCATGGATGACGACGAAGCGAAAATTCATGAGCTCGCAGTGTTGAAATTAAGGGGGTGCATGTGCAGACGCGTGTCTCGCCGATGCTTGCTTTGCGCCGCAGCCGTTGTCGATTTTTATTTTTGTGCGTGCTCTGCGCGGCCTTTGTCGCAGCGGCGTATAGCCCCATGGCGACTACAGCACGATGCCCGCGTACTTCCCGCGCTGCTTCGTCGTGGAGGAGCTCGTGCAGCAGCCACGCGCCGCGCGCCTCGAGGAGATGACGCGGTTCCTGGAGGGATTTTTCCACTAGGCTTCTAGTTTTGTTGTTTTGTGCGCCTGTTTTTTTCTTTGCGCAGCAGAGCTTGTTACTGGCCAGAGCTTCTAATTTGTTTGCTGTCTGTGGCTGCCATTTTTTGTGAAGCTGGACCCCTTTCAGGGCCTGTAGTTGCCTGCTGTTTTTGGTGAAGTGGGACTTTTTTGGAGGGTTTCATCAATTATGCTAGGAAATCTTTGCAGTTTATAAACCATTGAAATATTTTGGTATTGCAAAAATATTTCGGCTGTGAAAGGAAGCCGCATATTTGCAATCAGAACATAGTTGAAAACCTGAAATTGTCCTGAAACAATATGTATGTTTCAGATTCTATTGGTGAGACAGCTGAAGATAGACAGATTCAGACATATTCAGGTTTTCAGACTGTTTTCAGACATATGTGTGCATGATTCAGAATCTGGAAAAATCTGAAAAATCTGATTTTTTCAGATGCTCATCATTTCCTTTACTAAATTTTCAGATTCATATTTTTCATATTTTTCAGATTTTTTTAAGATTTTTAATTGTTTTTCTAATTTCTCAAATGTTGGGGAAGTTTGATCAGATTTGATTGCAATTCTGAGTACACGGGACCTCATTTGTGGGCAAGTCTTGATTTGTGAATATATATATATATTGACCTACCCATATGTATTTGTGAATGGTTGTGATCAGTGATATTCTCATTTACGTAGTTTCATACTTGCCTGATTGTCAACTGAGATTACTTCTTAACATATCAAAACACGATATTGTTTGCTTGTGGGTTGTTGCTTGCGAGTACAATGGAAATGATTGATGAACTATGTTTTGAGTGCTTAATATTTTGTTTGACACTCATATCAAGAAAATACATAAATGAATTGTCAACATGTTTGTTATGGATTTGCTCATACTGTGAAATTCAACTCACACATTCAATACAGCGGCCTTATGACCGCAGCTCTCAGCTCCTTCATTTTGAGATGTTTAATGTCAATGATTCTCATCAAACGACTCATTATTGATTTGATCCCAGTTTGCTAAACAAATTTCTTTGCGTTTCGCATCGATTCATTTCGCGCGGATACATGCAGTAATGAAATAAGACTGGTAGATTCTTGTGCTGGCCATGCAGCGTGTTTCGACCACGGTGGTGAGATGTCGCATATTGCGCTGGGCTCGTTGCCACTGCGAAGCAGATGCGCCGTTGATGCAACTTTCATCTGAGATGTGGACAGTGAGTCTGGGTGAAATATGTGCGTGCTTGCGGCCATATTTGCGACACATCTCTGGCGGCTCTTGCTGCAGTGGACAGCGCTTGCGCCAGCTCATCTGATAGCCGCGTGATGGCTGCGAGCGGGCCTACAACCTGCATGGACGTCGTCGCTGCTTCCGTTCTTTTTGGACAAGATTGCAGAGTTCCTTGGTCGTGGATGCCCAGTCTCTCACACGCCTGTCACATGGCAACGCGCGATTAATGCGTCTCGATTGGGTTGGCATGACATGTCTCAGTTGCACCCATGCCAGAACCTGCAGTTTGGCTTACTAGCTGCCTCACTGGACATGGCGCCCAAAACGTCTGCCGCGGTAAAGGCCAAGGAGGAGCCGCAGGCTCAAGTGCGGAAGGTTGCCAAGGTGCATGGCAAAGGGAAAGGCAAAGGCCGCGGCAAATCTACTAAATCACGTGAGGAACCTTCCGACTGCGTCGAGGTGTCAAAGGACTTCTACAAGCGTGCGGAGCTGTCCTTCCAGATCCAGCAAGGCTGTTTCACTGGCGCCCCCGAGGCGATGGACGCGCGGTGTGCGCCGGGTCGCCGCGAAGCAGATCTGAACGCCTTCGCGGAAAGCCGCCCGAGCGCGCTGGAATGGCTCCACATGTTTGTCAAGCAGACAAGCCACGAGGTGGTCGTGGCTGCGGAGCGGCGTGGCCAATGGCTTAGCCGTTGGCAAGTTGCGGCCCAGTTGGGGAGCCCAGAACATCTCGATCGGCTTGAGTCTCGCCCGGCGAAGAATGAGGTCCTGAAGCGCCACAAGGAACTCGAGTACTGGTTTCGCGCCGACTGCTTGTTGGAAGCCCACGCAGAGAAGGAGCAGCCTAGCGCGCACGCGGGACAAATCCCGCTGCCGGCAAGCGACGCGGCGGTGCATATGCAACGCCTGTGGCGCGGCGTCCGCCGCCCCAACAAGATGAGTGCCTTGGCCCTTCGCATGCGCGCGCTTGCCAGAAGACCACTCACACTGGTCGAGCGCCTGAGCAACGAGTCGAAGATTTGGCGCCTCATTGTTGACCGCTGCTTGAGTCGCGGCGAGCAAGAGCTGCACGATT
Organism: Effrenium voratum; assembly: GCA_963377175.1. NCBI lineage: Eukaryota > Dinophyceae > Suessiales > Symbiodiniaceae > Effrenium > Effrenium voratum. The sequence goes on along the minus strand of CAUJNA010000780.1, from coordinate 1,181,347 downwards.
CCGGGCTCACGCAGTGGCTGCTGGATAAGGCGATCGAGCTCCACGACCAGGAGAAATGCTTGGCGGTGGCGCGGAAGGAAGGTGAAGGCTGCGTCACCTAGCCGCATGGTGCAGCGGCCCCAGTTAGCCCAGTTGCCCCCAAGAGTGACAGTGCCTGAGCGAACGCGCTGCGGACTGTGTCCGCATGCTGCGCAAAGTGAGCTATGTTGCGCGCTGCTGGAGTTGCGGCGCTTGCAGCACTCATCCCTGCAGCTATACTCGTTGTGCGAGCACACGCGTTGCGCAAGAAGATGCAGTTTTGACCGTTGCGATGTGCAAAAAGTGCCAGCCGCGTGACGCATGTCTTGTCGCTGCATGATCGCCAGCTTTAGCTTTGAAGCACTTCACGGCTTGCGCTTTGAAAAAACAGAAGCATATCGCGTCGCTTCGATTTTGCTCTGCACTGTTTCCGCCCGTTTTCACCGATGGCGCCGAAGAAGTCAGCGGCTGCAAAGGCCAAGACACAGCCTGCGGACGTTAAAAAAAAAAAGCGAGGCGCGCGGCGAAGTCAAAGGCAGCCGCGCTGGATGTCCCCGAGGTGAGTGAGGAGCTGTACAAGCGCCACACCACAACGCTTTGTCATACCAGATCTGGAAAGGCGGGGATTCCTCCGACAGGCCTCGGAGACTCTGCGGGCACTGCGTGAGCCAGGGCGTCGCGACGCCATCCTGAAGTCCTTTGCGGAGCACTCACTACGCTGCAATGGCTGCACACCTTCACGCAGCACACAATCTTCGAGACGTTGCAAAGTGCGGAGAAGAGAGGGCAGTGGTTCAGTCGTTGGCAAGTAGCCGCAGCAATGGGGAACCCGCCTGCTGCGCCTTCCGAGACGCCCGTGATGAGACCCTGAAAGCCATGGGCGAGCCAGAGTACTGGTGGACGATGGACAGCTTGGTGGAGGCGGCGGCGGAGAAGGAGGCGCAGAGCGCTGTCGCGCACGCCAGTCACGTGGTTCAGCCGCCCAGTCACCAAGAATCGATGCAAACTCGCACGATGAAGCGCCTCGAGGGCGGCATTCGCCGCCTCAAGAAGGTGAGCGTATCGTCCCTGCGCTTGCGTGCTCGTGCGCCGGAAGACGGCGCTCTCGCGAAGAGCCTGCTTGACACTGAGACCACGATCAGCCGCTTGGTGTTCGACCACCAGAAGTCACTCCATCGCGGCGAGCAGGACAAAGACTGCACGCAGTGGCTGGCCCAGCAGCTGGCGGATCTATCAGCGGCTGAGAGCGAGGAGGCCTTGCGCTCTGCGCCGGACGCGGCGTCGAGGCCTCAGGCTTGTTGACGGGGCCGTAGGCCGCTTTGCCGCGCGGCTCCTGCAGTTCGCGTGTGCGGAGATCTAGATATCAGAGTAGACTCGTCCGTGCTGTCGCAGCAGAGGCGCGCTCAAGAGCGGATTAGCTTTATAGATCTGCTTCTATATCGCTTCTATAGCCCTGCGCGGCGCACGCGGCGGAACGCGTCTAGCGCTGGCTTTCGCGCGTGAAAAAAGCTGTGCTTGGTGTCCATGCTTCATTCTGTTGCGCCGTGCATGTATGCGCACGCAGGCGTTTGGCTCACAGCACGCATGAAGCCCTCCCACGATGACCTTCTGCGTGTTTCCCCAGTCGGGCTGAACACCGCCTCGCTTGCCTGGGTTCCACTCTTCACGAAGCGGGAGCCAGAGCTTCTGGAGGCTTAAATTTGCCCGAGGCGGCCGAGCTCCTGGCAGCGTATCCCATCGTCGCGCTGTTCGCGGAGAAGCTGACACAGGACATCCTGCCGCGAGAGACCACTTCACTTTTGAGAATGCGGGACATCTTGGGCATGTACCAGCGCTGGGAGCTTGGCGAGTTGCCGGTGAACGCCGAGAGCGCTGCGACCTTCACCGCGGCCGTGCGTGCCCACTATGCAGCGCTGCGGGCCCGAGATCATGGTGCCGAAGCACCACTTTCTTCATCATCTCGGGCCGCAGATCTTGCGCGATGGCATGGTGCTGGACTGCTTCCCAGTTGAGCGCAAGCGCAGGCTACTCAAAGCTTACGCCTCGCACTTGCGCTCGGGCCCGGGGTTCGAGCGCGGCATCTTTGCCCGCAGCATTCTCGCATCCGCGCACATCGCGGTAGCTGCGCGGGAGGATGCTCTGTTGCGCGGCGAGGTTTTGTGCGAAGACAATGCGAACATGCTGGTGTCTCATCAGTTTCATTGGAAACAAGGCCACTACACGGCGGACGACGTTGTCCTGGCGCAGGGCGTCCCCGTGTCCCTGGTGTGCGGGCTACGCGTTGACGACCGCATGGCAGCTGTGGTGGTGCCGCTCGAGCTCCTGTCCAAGTCCGCGACTTTCTCAACGTGGCGTCAGCGGAGAGACTGCGCCTCGCTCTTGGGTGGCAGCGGCGCGGCGACATCGTCGAGATCATCGGTGACACTTGCAAAGAATCAGTGCAGCAAAGCGCGGCTGTGTGGAAAAAGCCCCGCTCGCTTTTTCAGCGCGTGCCTAAATTTCTAAAAATCATGCAAAAAAGCTAAGTTCACCTAAGTTCCCTAAGTTCCTTAAGTAACTTAGGCTAGAACTTACTAGAACTTAGCGATAAGTCCTTATAAGTTCTATAGAACTTACACTAACATCTACCGTATCTTCCTTAAGTTGCTATAGAACTTGCGCTAAGTTGTATAGAGACTTGCGAAACTTACTTTGGATTATAAGTTAGGATGTAGAAGTAATAAGTTGGGTTATAAGTCTCTATAAAACATAGCCTAACCCCCACACATGGCAGTAAGTGGGCTGGATGTTGTCGCGCGCGCGCGGCTCGGGAACTCGCTTTGCGCGCCTCAGCACTTTGGAGATGGTCGGGCCGAGTGCGTGGCAGGCGCCGTATTCTGTGCATCTGCTGCGACTGCCAGACATGTGTCACTCGCAATTACCGCATATCGCGGGGTACCGCGCATGCGTCCGGTTCATGCGGACCTGTGTTTTCTAAGGCTAGACGTGGGGTTATCCGGCCCTTTAATGTTTAAAACGTACCATTTTTCATTAATTTAGATGTTTAGTAAACTTCCGCCGGCATTTTTCCCCAAATAGTGTTTACACTAAGGGGTTCTTACGGTAAGAGTTAAGGCCTGGTGTAGATCGAGGTGTCGGCTCAAATTGCTGGCCCTGTGCGTAAAAAGTTGTCTTCGATGCGACAGTCTCGCACGAAATGGAGGTGTCAGCTGGTGCGTGCGTCTCGCTGTGGTGCCGTTCGCACTCTGCAGCTTTTGCTGGCAGGGGCAACAGTTGGGAGGTGCGCGCTGCGACGCGGGGTGTGTTTTTTGAGGAAGCCTCGTGCCAAACGCGTTTTTTGAGACCAACATGCGTTTTTTGATGGCAGGGCGGCCACGCGGTGATATCTTCTTGTCGGGTCAGGCTACCACGCTTGGACAATCGGAGCTCTAAAGCCATGGCAGTTGTCGCAAAAAGTTGTCTCGCGTGCGACAGCTTCGCACGAAACTGACCTTTCTTCAAAACTGCGCTCTCGCTGTGGCGCCGCGCCGATCTAAGGATTTGTGTGTTGCCGCAGAATTCCATGGCCAGCGCAGCATTCTGTGAGACTGCCGTGCGTTTTTCGTGGTGGGCGCAGTATGTTTTGCGCTGATGCAAATGATGCGTGGCAGGCGCAGCATTTCGGAAACAGGGTCTGTGAATTTCGTGGCAGGCGCAGCGCTTCGCTCATTTGCAAGCGTTGCAAGACGAAAGTGAACACTTTGCGGAGATCGTGCGCTGTGGCGCCGTGCGGGGTGCGACGTGCCCTCCCGGGCCCTCGCATCTCCGGCTGCGCAGGCAACTTTTAAGTTCAAAAGTAGTACGCGAAGTGCGCTCCCGCAGCTCCGGCTCGAGATTCGCAACTTCTAGGTACAAAAGTAGTTTGCTACGTACAAAGCTGGCGCGCAAAGTGCGCTCCCGCATCTGCGGCTCGAAATTCGCAACTTCCAGGTGCAAAAAGTAGTACGGGAAGAGCACTCCGGAGCTCCGGCTGTAAAATCGTGCTTTTTAAGTAGAAAAGTAGTACGCGAAGAGCACTCCGGAGTTCCGGCTGCAACATCGCAACTTTTAAGTTCAAAAGTAGTACGCGAAGTGCACTCCCGCAGCTCCGGCTCGAAATTCGCAACTTCTAGGTACAAAAGTAGTTTGCTACATACAAAGCTGGCGCGCAAAGTGCGCTCCCGCATCTGCGGCTCGAAATTCGCAACTTCCAGGTGCAAAAAGTAGTACGGGAAGAGCGTTCCCGCAGCTCCGGCTGTAAAATCGTGCTTTTTAAGTACAAAAGTAGTACGCGAAGAGCACTCCGGAGCTCCGGCTGCAAAATCGCAACTTTTAAGTTCAAAAGTAGTACGCGAAGTGCACTCCCGCAGCTCCGGCTCGAAATTCGCAACTTCTAGGTACAAAAGTAGTTTGCTACGTACAAAGCTGGCGCGCAAAGTGCGCTCCCGCATCTGCGGCTCAAAATTCGCAACTTCCAGGTGCAAAAAGTAGTACGGGAAGAGCGTTCCCGCAGCTCCGGCTGTAAAATCGTGCTTTTTAAGTACAAAAGTAGTACGCGAAGAGCACTCCGGAGCTCCGGCTGTAAAATCGTGCTTTTTAAGTACAAAAGTAGTACGCGAAGAGCACTCCGGAGCTCCGGCTGCAAAATCGCAACTTTTAAGTTCAAAAGTAGTACGCGAAGTGCACTCCCGCAGCTCCGGCTCGAAATTCGCAACTTCTAGGTACAAAAGTAGTTTGCGGAGGACATTCCCTTAACTCCGGCTGACAGCTCGCAAGTTTTAAGTACAAAAGTAGTACGCGAAGAGCACTCCAGAGCTCCGGCTTGCAAAATCGCAATTTGAAGTACAAGAGTAGTACTGGAAGTGCACTCCCGCAGCTCCAGCTTGAAATTTGAGAATCGCAACTTTTCAGCGCAAAAGTGGTGCACGAAGTGCGCTCCCTGTACGAAGTGTGTTCCCATGGCGCGAGGCTCGCAACTCTTAAGTCCAAAGTTGTGCATAAAGTGCATCCCCGCAGCTCGGCTGCAAAATCGTAAATGGCAACGTGCGCGCGAAGAGCGCTCGCGCAGCTCCAGGTAGTATGCGAAGTACACTTCCGCAGCTAAAATTGCCAGCCTTCTTGCGCAGCCAGGCTGCTCACAGATATGGACAACAGAGGACATCAAAGATTTGGCAAGAGAGGTTGCAGAACATCATGCGCAGCATCATGCACTGCGTCGCGCGCAACGTCATGCGACATCGCGCGCAACATCACGCGCAACATCACGCACAGCTTCGCGCGCAACATCAAGCCACAGCATCACGCGCGCGAGAAGTTGACAGGAGAGATTGCGAAGCATGATGCTAAGCTTGCTCATCAGAACCTACGCTTGAGCAGGGGCACCGACGTGTTTACGATCTCATCAGGTGGGAGAGGCGTCAGTGTTTATTTAGTGTTTTTCTATGCTTCTGGGCCACCTGTCGTCAAGTTGTACGCAATACTATTTGGGGTCTCTTGCCGGGATAATTTTTAAATTACCGTCCATGCGGTTGGACTACCTTCTTTTCCTTCGGTCGTGGGTGGAAAATTGAGTAAGACACTTTCTAATTTAAATCTGTTTTCCTTCTTAATAAAATCACCATCACTATTAACAATCGTATTATACAATTCACGGAATTCTTCGTAAACACTGTCTTTGATCCTGTCAGTCTGTCCATAACTTCTTTCATCTCTTCTGGTTTACCGGGTGTTAGTTCAGACGCTCTTTTCTTAAACTCGGTGTATCCATAACGTCTTCTGCTGTTTCTTCTACTTCAACTACAGGGTCTTCTTCTCGTTCTTTTGCTTCCGCTTCTTCTTGTTTATTTGATGCTTCCAAGTCTGGCATTTCGTCGTCTTTGCCTTTGAACGGACTTCTACACCAGCAGGTATTGAACTCTTTGAATCAGCACTTGCCATATCTTCATGTTGTTCACTTCGCTCTTCAAGCTCTTCTTTCTGTTTCTTTGCTTCCATTAGTCCTTCTTCAATCTTTTTATTGAATGAAAGACTGATGTTGCTTCAGTGTGTCAGCAAGTTTCAGTTCATCATCAAGCTTAGCAGTTACACTACCTCTGTCCAACGAAGCTTCTTTCATAACTTCTTCTCTTCGGTTCAGTTCTTATTTCTTTTGAATATTTAAGCTGCATTTCTTGTCAAATTGACTACCATATTGATTTACGGTCGCAAATGCAATTGAGTTTTCGATCTTTTGATCATGTTATATATTAATCTGAGAAATTCTTAATCATTTTTATCAAAATGATTCTTTCTTGCTGTGAGTTGTTCCTTTGTTTGTATTCTGTCTGGTGACTGTGGTCTAATACTTTTCTTATTCTGTCTAATTCCTTTCTGTAACGTTCGGTTCTGTTGCTTTCAATCATTTCTGTAATGCAACTTCTTTCTTGGTTCTTGGTAACGCTTTTGCTTTTGCTTTTGGCTTATGTTCTTCTATGGGTTCAGGTGCTGGTTCTTCATTAACTGTTTCATTTTGTTCCACAACTTCGTTATTAGTAGGTGCTTCATCTGTTTTTGCTTCAGTATTAACATCTACTGCCTCAATGCTTGTTATATAATATGTTTTATAGTTTTCTTGTTGGAAAGTTGATAGAACTTGTTCAAATGATATCGCTTCTCACGAACAATAATGAAAATGAACAATTAATCCATTCACATTAATTCCGTTCCCTAGTGAATTTGGCTTAAATGCCCCATTTGATACATCCAAATCCTGTAATGGGTTCATCTCATGAACCATTATACTGATAAACTGCCATTTTTGATAATTTCCTAAAAAGACTTGATGAACAGAACGTAAATTGTTAGCATCAAAATCTCCATTCCAAACATTAACATTTTATATTACTTTCATTTGCTCATGAGTCTCTACTGCAAATTGTTTATCAGCATAGTTTGAAGAAATCGCTATTGTACTAGTGTTTACACTGTAAGTAACTTCATAAGTATTAGAGAAACTAGTGTTATCAACAATACCGTTAATTTGTGTTTTCATTTCATTTGCTAATTCTGTTCCTGTATAAACACCTTCGTTTACATGAATTGCCACTCAATGGACGTTAGTATTATCTTCATCTGGAACTAATGGAGAAGAAAAAGAACACAGTATATTATTCCATCCTGACTGTATTCATGGAATGCCCGGGGGGGGGGGGGGGTACTTCAATTCTGCACAAGCACAGGATTAGGGTGTAGTGGCGTTTTCTCTGAATAAACCTTTAATAAGGTCTTATCATAGGCTTATCAAGGCTTTAATAGGGATTTACTAAGTACTTATCCACAAAAATGGATAAGCCCTTATTGAGACCCTAATAATTTGAAGAAGGAAAGAATAAGAAAGTTTCTCTACGCAAGCCTAAGCAGCAGATCCCTTAATGGGCCTTAGACCTGCAAAAGCATATTCCATTTAAATCCTATTCAAATTCAAGCTGCATTTTAAAGAGCAGCCATTGGTGGAGATGTGGATCGAGTCCACAACACTGTGTTTTGCGGTGTTTTCTGACCGTGGTAGCGCTCGGGCTAGTAAACAAAAAACACGATTTGGGAACCTCTGAATTCTTTCCTTCTGAAACCTACTCAATATCTTCATCAAATTCTACTCAATGTCTAACTATAATGATATTGAAGTGTCAAGGGAAGACTCCAATCAATTTTTCCATGTTAAATTAAATTTGCAAATTATGATGGTTCAATTTCAAAACAAATGCTACACGGGAGTGCCTTTCCAATAGAATTGCCCTTGCAAATCAGTCAGCATCTAAACGACATGCATTAAACTTTCTCGGTATCTCTGGCGTCTGTCCTTATGAATTCGACGTGGTATATTCATTAGGATTCATTAGGTTTTACTTAATACCTATCTCATGTTAACTAGAATTTAATCAGGAAATGACCCACACAAACTTTTAAGCTTAAACGATAATTTGAAAATGAGAGTTCTATTTCAAAATAAATGTTACACAAGATCTCCTTTCCAATCGAATTGTTTTCGCGAATCAATAGACATGTAAAACACGTGTTTCTAACAGTTTGGGGGTGTCTACTTTCTTTCGTACGAACTCTACTGAATACGTTTGTCAAGTGATACGTGTACAACTCTACCTAAAATTAAGAGGAATGTAATAAGGACCGGGTTCAACCAGAGCAAACCATCTCTAACTTACTGCACTAGGGCTTGGAGGTGAAGTACACCAGCACACTTGATCACAGAAGCTCTTGCAAACTGGTGGGAAACGGTACGGGGACATATAATCCCCCCAAATCAGGACAGCTGATAGAGTCCTTTTTGAGTAAGGTTTGTTGGCTTTCTCGAGGTTTCACACATTTCCAAACAAATGCAAAAAAGCTCGAGAAACCCAAAAAAGACTACCCCCCCCACCCAAGTCAGGACAGCTGGCATAGTCGTTTTGGTTTTATCAAGGTTTTTCACACTTGTCCAAAGAACTGCAAAAAAACCTCGGTAAACAACAATGAGTACCCCCCCCTCACAAGTCAGGACAGCTGACATGGTCTTGGTGTTTGTGGTTGTTTCTTGTTTTTTTGGCTTAACTGCCAAAAACTATGTGTTTCCTAAAGAATCAACACAATCACAAAACGCGCACCCCCAATCTCCCCCCACCCCAATTTACAATCCAATTTTGGGGAGAACGTTCCCCAGAATTAGGGGTAAATGTTGCCAGATTCGATGCGAGTCAGTAAGCCTGCATGGCCGCCCCCACCCTTGTAAAGAAGGCACACAATAGATTGATAAAGGCAAGCCCTAAGTTGTGTCCCATTGCACCTGTGGAGGCGGTGATTGAAAACCATCCTAGGCATTTTCAAACGTCGCACTCCTTCGTCGACAAAAATTCAAAACAGTCGGAGCTCCTTCCAGCGAGTTTCTCAAACGCAGGGGAGTGGGTGGGTTGACGAGTGTGGGGCGCTTGCATGTGCGCACTTAACACACATAATCTGCGCATAGGCCAAACACCTGGGCGCTGCATACTTGAGATTTCTGAAAGGGGAGAAGGCAGCAGACGCTCAAGGAATGCCGTCGAGGCGCCAGTCCTCTCAAACCCAGGCCGCTTCCCTGCCTTACAGCTCCACAGAAAGCGTCCAACCCAGCATCGCCTCAACGTGAAAGGAGATCATGCTGGTAAATAGACAAAGGTGCGATTTCATAAGCTTTGTGTTGTGCATGATGATGCCTGAAAGGTGTGTGGCAACCTAAGGGTCACAATCGGCAATGGAAAAGGTAATGCCAGGGATTTTTCGAAGAGCTGGACCCCAGGGTAAACACCCCAACAACCCATGCGTAAACCAGTTACACGGAACTTGGCATTGGATGTTAAATAGGAGGTCTAAACGCTAATTCATATTTAGCTTCCTGATAAGAAGCGCAAGCGGCAACTGTACAAAGCTAGCACCCAACAACTAAGTCGCTGATGCCACTTTCGATGACGTCCAGTTGTTGCAGGCTGGGCATCTTCGCGAGCAGCCGCCCCAAATGCACCGCCCCTGTCTCACCCAGCTCGAGCATCTCAAGCCGCAAGCGCCGCAGTTCCCGGCCGGACAGCGCCTGCTCCAACTCGTCGCCACCTCAAGCCCGTTGCGTCAAAGCTTGAAATTGCTCAAGGCACGAGTTGGGAGCCCTTGTCCCAAACTACAAGCAAAGCAACAAACCAACCAATGAACATGTAAGGTCAGCAGTCGTTCAGTGAAAGACATAAAATATGGTGTTCATTTTAGCACAGCGGGAAGCCTCAAAAGGAAGCATGGCGTCGTTTCTGTCGCTAGGCCTACACTACGTGAACTATCGCGCCTCGAGCCGTTCATGCTGAAATCACCCCCCCCCCCCGACTGGACAAAGAATCAATTTCGGACCCAAGCCCAATTCAGAGCTCTGGTTGTGATCATTGCTTGGGTTGTCAAGATACCAAGGAATCCTTTCTGGTCGGTATGATTGACTGCTGGGAGGGTTTTCGCTGTCTCCTGATGTGGCACGCGGGCCGCGGTCATCCCACGACGGACGATGTTTCGCAGAGCAGTATTGTTGCGTCCTTCAATCGGAATGGCATAGCCTGCCTCTCTGGCTTCCAAGCAGGGACGAAAGACCAACCAGCAGCCCCACGGACAAAGCCCACCACCACCCGGAATTGAGGGTGTCCTTATTCAACCACCAGGAACAAACCAGAAAGAAGACAAAAGAAATCACCACATACCGGAAGGCACCGGCAGCAAAGAAAAAGGAGTATGTTCATGAAGATCCATGGGTTCATACGCAGCGGTGCATCACGCGCTCAGGTCTTGAATTTGCGGCTGCTGACGCTGCGTCCGCCGAGTTCCAGAACCGTCTGGGGCGCAAAAGGGCGGTGCCTGAAAAGAGTGGTGCAGGGAAGAGGGAGAAAGTTGCCTGAGGGTGAATTTCCCATGCGTCCGAATGCTAGGGGTACGGACTGGGAGGACATTCCCTGCCAAAAGTTTGGGAAGGATGTCGGGCGGTGGCACTGAAGAATTGAATGACAACCGCCCTGAGGGTCCGATATTGAAAAAAAAAATGCTATTGTTCCCGATATCTGATAGCCAATGCTGGGTACTGATCTGCTTCTCAATACTGAAATGAAAACTAAGACCAATACCAGATTGGTCAGGATAGAAAAATAATCTGCATTTCGTCTTTGCTGCCAGCTTTTCGGCTCAAAGCAATGTATGGCTAGAGCTGTTGTTTTCCTAAGTGATTGAAAAAGCATTTTTGTGATCTGTTCAGCCTCCACCTGCCAGGTGCTTAAAAACAAAGCTTACACCTAGGACCTAGGCTGGCAGGTGCTTGCAAAGGTGGAACTGGCATAACCAGTTGTCTGCCGTTTTTGATGGTGCCTTTTTTCTGAGCATGGCCTTAAAGCTTTTGATTTAGGCATTTATGGTTCCTGTAAAACCACACAGGCAATTAGCAGCAAAAGCTTGGCTGCTAATGCTTCTTTTGTGAAGAAATTGGCGGCCATCAGCTCAGGAGAAACTGCTGCCAGCCAGCTGAAAACCTGCATTTTACCGCACGCAGAGGCCTGCAATCAAGGCCCATACAAGCATGATTTGTGGGCAGGAAAGCAACACGAGGAGCAAAAAGTCCTGGAAGAGCTTGTGCCCTCCAGCCAGAGCTGGTAGCAAACACCAATAAGGCTCAGTACAACCCACCAGAAAAGCTTTACCTGAGCAGGATGCACCTAGCAACAGCAAGGCTTGGAAGAAAGCCAGCTTGAGCCCAAAAGCAGAAAGCAAGACTGCCAAGCGTTTGTTGCCCCAGCTTTCCGAAGCTTCAATGGATTCTGATGGTTTTCCAAAAATGCCGCATACCCCTTCTCCAGCTAAAATGCTCCAACAAGGACAAGCTGATCAGTGCAGCAGAGGCAGCTGCTGCCAGCCTTGCCAAAAAGTCCCCTGGCCCGGAGAGTTGCTTGGATGCTTCTGACATCTTCTGACATTCTCGCGCGATGTGCGCGGGAGCAAAATCGCTGGCTTGGAGTTGACGGACGGGGCAGTTCCGACGTGGAGCAGTGTCATCAAGCCAACAGGGGCTCTCCAGTGCCAAGGCTGCTTTGCGGACCACTCATACACACAGTGTCTGCAGGTAGCTCGGCACGCAGCGGCCGCGGAATGACTATCTTCAAGTCTTGTCGGGGGAGGCAGCTTGTGTTGGGGCACTTGGGAAGACTGAGTGTTCCCCTTTTTGCTTCACAGCTCTAGAGTCCAGAGTTTACAGTCGCGCTGGCCGGACTACCGTTGTCCTTAGCAGCGCCGAGCTATTGAGGAACTGCTCTGAATTTCAGGAGACCCAAATTCCCGAATCCGGAGAACTCATTTGCAAGGGGGGCTCGAGTTGCGCACAAGGCCAAACCCCAAGAGTGCCGGGACAAAGTGGCGGCGCCAATATGAGTCAGATGCCACAGCGAAAGGCTATGACAGTGGCAACTGCATTTTAGAAGGGGAGAAGAAGGATGGGCCAACAGGCCTTCAGAGTCGTGTGTCATAGAACGCCTGTGGTGGGCATCAACCCGGCCATCAAGATGTGCGATTAGCTTTTGTTTTTGCAGATTTGTTAAAAGTAAAAGGTTTTTCGGCGCACGCGGCTTTGTGAAAGTAGCCGAGGTAGATTGGGGGCTGGCTTGCAAAACAAACTAACCTGACAAGGTTTGGCTAAACAAAGTTTGCGCTTTCAATACCTTCAATCGCCGTATCATTGCTGTTGCTTGATGTCTGGCCTTCGGATAGCAGTTTACCAGAGTTGCACCTTGCTGGTCTGTGTTGATGACTTGCTGTGGTTGGCGCGAGGCAGGCTTGGCTTGGAGTTTGTTGTGGTTTCACTTTGCTTCTTGTAAAATTGGGGCCAATTTTTTGCGTAGCAAGTTTGAAGGCTTGCCGGAAGGCGTTGGCTTTGAACTGCGCTTGCAAAGAGCCACGCTGGGCTTGTCGGAAGGCGCCCGATGGCTGTTGTTTGACTGCGCTGCGCTGGAGACCCGTGACGCCAAGGCCCGATTTGCCCGTGACGCTGCGGGCTTTTTGTACATCCTTCAAAGGGCGGCGAACAATTCTCCCGGCAAGAGACCCCAAATAGTATTGCGTCCAACTTGACGACAAGTGGCCCAGAAGCATAGAAAAACATTACATAAACACTGACGCCCTCCCACCTGATGAGATCGTAAACACGTCGGTGCCCCTGCTCAAGCGTAGGTTCTGATGAGCAGGCTTAGCATCATGCTTCGCAATCTCTCCTGTCAACTTCTCGCGCGCGTGATGCTATGGCTTGATGTTGCGCGCGAAGCTGTGCGTGATGTTGCGCGCAATGTCGCATGACGCATCGCGCGATGCAGCGCATGATGCTGCGCATGATGTTCTGCAACCTCTCTTGCCAAATCTTTGATGTCCTCTCTTGTCCATATCTGTGAGCAGCTTGGCTACGCAAGAAGGCTGGCAATTTTAGCTGCGGAAGTGTACTTCGCATACTACCTGGAGCTGCGCGAGCGTGCTTCGCGCGCACGTTGCCATTTACGATTTTGCAGCCGAGCTGCGGGAATGCACTTTATGCACAACTTTGGACTTAAGAGTTGCGAGCCTCGCGCCATGGGAACGCACATCGTACAGGGAGCGCACTTCGTGCACCACTTTTGCGCTGAAAAGTTGCGATTCTCAAATTTCAAGCTGGAGCTGCGGGAGTGCACTTCCAGTACTACTCTTGTACTTCAAATTGCGATTTTGCAAGCCGGAGCTCTGGAGTGCTCTTCGCGTACTACTTTTGTACTTAAAACTTGCGAGCTGTCAGCCGGAGTTGAGGGAATGTCCTCCGCAAACTACTTTCGTACCTAGAAGTTGCGAATTTCGAGCCGGGGCTGCGGGAGTGCACTTCGCGTACTACTTTTGAACTTAAAAATTGCGATTTTGCAGCCGGTGCTCCGGAGTGCTCTTCGCGTACTACTTTTGTACTTACAAAGCACGATTTTACAGCCGGAGCTGCGGGAACGCTCTTCCCGTACTACTTTGTTGCGAATTTCGAGCCGCAGATGCGGGAGCGCACTTTGCGCGCCAGCTTTGTACGTAGCAAACTACTTTTGTACCTAAAAGTTGCGAATTTCGAGCCGGAGCTGCGTGAGTGCACTTCGCGTACTACTTTTGTACTTAAAAAGCACGATTTTACAGCCGGAGCTGCGGGAACGCTCTTCCCGTACTACTTTTTGCACCTAGAAGTTGCGAATTTCGAGCCGCAGATCAGCTTTGTACGTAAACGTTGCCTGCGCAGCCGGAGATGCGCGAGGGCACGTCGCACCCCGCACGGTGCCACAGCGAGAGCGCTTCGACACGCACGATCTCCGCAGAGGGTTTGCCGAGCTCAAGGCACATTCGCACGGCGCCATAGCGAGAGTGCTTCGACACGCACGATCTCCGCAGAGGGTTCGCCGAGCTCAAGACAAATTCGCACGCCGCCACAGCGAGAGCGCTTCGACACGCACGATCTCCGCAGAGGGTTCGCCGAGTGCAAGACACATTCGCGCGGCGCCACAGCGAGAGCGCTTCGACACGCACGATCTCCGCAGAGGGTTCGCCGAGCTCGAGACACATTCGCACCGCGCCACAGCGAGAGTCGCCGAGCTCAAGACACATTCGCACGGCGCCACAGCGAGAGCGCTTCGACACGCACAATCTCCGCAGAGGGTTCGCCGAGCTCAAGACACATTCGCATGGCGCCACAGCGAGAGCGCTTCGACACGCACAATCTCCGCAGAGGGTTCGCCGAGCTCAAGACAAGTTCGTGCGGCGCCACAGCGAGAGTGCTTCGACACGCACGATCTCCGCAAAGGGTTCACTTTCGTCTTGCAACGCTTGGAAATGAGCGAAACGCTGCGCCTGCCACGAAATTCACAGACCCTGTTTCCGAAAATGCTGCGCCTGCCACGCATCATTTGCATCAGCGCAAAACATGCTGCGCCCACCACGAAAAATGCGCGGCAGTCTCACAGAATGCTGCGCTGGCCATGGAATTCTGCGGCAACACACAAATCCGAAGATCGGCGCGGCGCCACAGCGAGAGCGCAGTTTTGAAGAAAGGTCCGTTTCGTGCGAAGCTGTCGCACGCGAGACAACTTTTTGCGACAACTGCCATGGCTTTAGAGCTCCGATTGTCCAAGCGTGGTAGCCTGGCCCGACAAGAAGATATCACCGCGTGGCGGCCCTGCCATCAAAAAACGCACTTTGGTCTTAAAAAAAAAAACGCGTTTGGCACGAGGCTTCCTCAAAAAACACACCCCGCGTCGCAGCGCGCACCTCCCAACTGTTGCCCCTGCCAGCAAAAGATGAAAAGTGCGAACGGCACCACAGCGAGACGCACGCACCAGCTGACACCTCCATTTCGTGCGAGACTGTCGCATCGAAGACAACTTTTTACGCATGGGCCAGCAATTTGAGCCGACACCTCGATCTACACCAGGCCTTACAGGGTAAGTGCTGTAGGTCGTCCCGGGTTGATCTAAGTCGTCCCGGGCGAGTGTGCCCGTTGTGTTTGTGGATGTAAAGATAGTTGTCTCAAGCATGTCATTCTCTGAAATCGCATATATCTGTGCTGTGTGCATGCAAAATGTTCATTGGGATGAGGGCACGGCTCACCCGGCGCTCGCGCGGCACTCGCGCAGAGTCGCGCGGCACTCGCGCCGGCAGCCCTTTTGCCGGGTGTTCCGGGGGAACCAACAGAAAACACTATATGTTTGAAGGATAGGAACCCGTTAATTGCAGTGTGCCCAATAGGGTTTTGCCCGGGAAAAGCATTCAACATGAACCCAAACCAGTGAGTTTTGAGCATGTGCGTGCAGTGTGCGGTGAATTATTGGGGTTGGCAACATCGCCCTTCCAGTTCTGTGCCCATTGTGTTTTGCAAAAATGGGGTGACTTAAAACGCATGGGGTGACTTAAACGGATATGCGTAGTTCCAAGCGGCTGGGGATGGCTGGGGTGACTTAACGCGACGTGGGGTGACTTACGACGCCCGCTTGTAACTCTTACCGTAAGAACCTCTTAGTGTAAACACTATTTGGGGAAATATGCCTTAGCCGGAGGCCAGACACTCCGCCACGGCGGCCCCGAGGATAGATCGAAAAACCCGAAAGCCATCTTCCAATCCAAGATCAAAAGACCAGCTGGACGAGGGCTCTGTACCCAACAAATTGAAAATCCAGGCTTGCCGAAGATGAACAATCCACTTGCCCGAAAGAAGGGAAGGAGGATGGCAGACTGAGAAGCCCGACCGAAAGACATCATCAAGCAATGATTGGCCGAAATCGCGCATTTGGACGCACGCGTGCCGTTGACAAGGAACCCGCACCTGTTCATTAGGCGTGGAAGAAAGCTTATGAGGTCCGTCCGAGGGCCGGGCCTGATCATAGATTGAGGAAGCACACACACAACCCAAATGGCTGAATCGTCGACCATGTGGGAGCCTCCAGGCTAACTTGGAAATGCCATCATTCGTACAAGTCTTGACGCCGCATTTACTACAGCTCTTCGAGTGCCGCAAGCGCATCCGCGCTTCTCACCTGCTCCGCAACGAAGAAACTTAGGGACTTCTTTGGCTCGCAGGAGTCTTTTGAGCGGGGAAGGTGAGGAAGGCAAGGGGGCTGAAGGTGTCGCGACCTTCACTCGAATCAAAAGACTCTGCAGGGGAAAGTCAGGAAGACAACCAATGCCTGGTGTGGCGCTTTTGATGAAAATGAACGACGGGAACTGTTGAGCTGTGCTGATCCGGCTCCATGGCCTCCGCGAAGGAGCGCGACTTCCTGACTTCCTTTTCTCTGAGTGCGCAGTGTCGGAGTTCCATTCTCCGGGCTTAGATGGCACATGTCCGTCAGTGCAATGATGCAGTTAGTGCCAACTTAGCAGCACACCCCGTTGCTGTTGCACTTGACATTCTTGAGGCTAAACGGGATGATCTGTTTGAGGCTATCTTTCGCCAGGCTTCTTTGATTGGTCATGAAAAGGTTGAGAAGCATTTCTGACCGGCAAAATGATGGGCGAGACATTGTGAATCCCCAGCCCTTGCTTGAGATACTTTCCGACTGAGCATGTTCCTGAAAGACCCTCCAGCTGTCGCGGACGACGTTCCTTTGATCGGAATGACGCCGAGGTTGCTAGAAAAACTGACGCAGCACCGACAAGTGGTTGTTGCCATGCTTGCCCGCCGCTTTGGCGAGGTGTTTGTGGGTGAGTTCCACAAGCTTCCTCATTTCGAGAAGCCTTCAAAAGCCGCCATCACACTTGCAAATGTGCTGATGGAGGTATATTATACAAATGGTATTTCGGACGGTGACCGAATCTTGAAAACTGTCAGTGATGCAAAAGCCAAGCTAAAGGCTGGCAAGGAGCTTAAAGCGATCAAACATTGACATTTTTACTTTGACAAAGAATCCAAGTGCTATACGACGCGAAGCTTATCGAAGGGCCCGCTGACCAGGATGCTTCTGTGAACCAACTTCTCTTGAAGAGAAGACACGCAGCTCGAGCGCCCCGCCCCCCGCCGCAGAGGAAGACTATTCCCTCTATTGCTCGCGCTCCGGAAGAGAAGGTCGGATCGGATTGCGAGTTGCATCGCGGAACTCGGAAAAAGTCGCCAAGTGCCCCCAGTTTCAGAACATGGTGCCAAGACGGCTGGCCCCATTGAAAA
Organism: Effrenium voratum; assembly: GCA_963377175.1. Lineage (NCBI taxonomy): Eukaryota > Dinophyceae > Suessiales > Symbiodiniaceae > Effrenium > Effrenium voratum. The sequence continues at coordinate 1,164,102 of CAUJNA010000780.1, read as the reverse complement.
ATCGCTCCAGGTTGATACAGACTAATTTTCATTGAAAGCATCCTAGTATTGATTGATACTGGTCGGTTAATGATCAATATTGTACTGATTGGCATCGGGCACTGACAACCAATTATTTTTGAACTACTGACCAATTATATTATTGGTCAGCTTGCGGTATTAATCAATTGCAATTGATGCCAGCTTGCTCCTGTTTCACATATACACGCGGGGCTCAGTGCTGTGTCAGCACTCGGTCTGTAAACCTGGAAACAATGCTTTCTTTCAAGCAACTTGGCTTACAGCTTTTTCAAACTTTACTAAATGATTTGATTGATTCCTAGTTGCATGGCCAGCAGCATTTTGGGGACAAAGGACAGGCCTATCTTGCAAGCCCTTGTGCCATGACTACATGGGCTAACTGGCAAGTCCAGAATGTCCTTGGGTTTTGGAAGTGGCACATGGCTGCACTTTTGCAGTGCAAAGTGAAACTTGGGAGTGATGTGGAACCTTTTGCCATCTTTGATATGAATTTGCAGCCAGGCAGAATGCTTCAAACACTTTTTGATGGACTGCTCAGCTTCTTGGGCTGCTTTGGCTGTCATGTAAAAGTCTTGCCCGGCACACAAGTCATAAAAGTTCGACAAAGCTGTCAAACTTTTAGCCATGTGTGTCTTTTCTTCTGAGCTGGCTTTCTTCCAAGCCACCAAAGCCAAAGCAGGTACCAAATGTCTGATTTCAGCAGCATGTCCTTTCAAAATTGGAGGGTCGCTGAATGGTGATTTTGCGTTTGTAAACTGGCTGAGCCCAATGTTGTTGCACCTTTCTTTGGTTTCTAATTCATTATAGGCTTCCTTGATGTCAGCCCAGGCATCCCAAAGGCTCCGCGATTGAAAAAATCAATTGATCGATTGATTTTTGTACCATTTCAATCTTCGATTGAAAACAGAAAAAAATCAATAGATTTGAGGTTTGGCATGTCTTGCAAGATCAATTCACGATTGATTTTTCGATTGAATTTTCGATTGAATTTTGCAGGCTTGGCGATTGATTTTTCGATTGGTTTTTCGATTGAATTTTCGATTGATTTGTTGACTGTTTGTTTTTTGTTTTTTTCTTTTGTGGTCTGTGCTCTTGAGTTGCAATCTTCATTGCGTGCGTACTTCTCATTGGGCTGTGTTTCGAAGTACCTTACTCTCATTTTCACCTTGAACCACCAATGCTTTAACCATAAGATGGCTGGATAGCCATGAGAGATGGCTGGATAGCCACGAGTGATGGCTGGATAGCCATGTGCTTCACATATACTGCTGGCTGCCACAAACTGCTGGCTGGATAGCCATGTGTTTCACACACTGCTGGCTGGATAGCCATGTGCCTCACACACTGCTGGCTGGATAGCCATGTGCCTGACACACTGCTTATGAAAATCCAGCAGCCATTTTGCTCCACCCCAGCTGGCGCCACCCAATGGTATGGGAAAAGGTGGAGCGAGGAGGTCAAAAACACCTACAGTGGACATGGAACATTTGCTGGATATTCTCAAAAGCTATGTGAGAAAATCTGGACTGGAGGGCTCACTGAATTTTGGGGAGTACTTCAACATAACCAGGCCCATGGCAGTGAATGGCAAGGAGCTCGCAGAGCAACTTGAATTTCTACGGGGCCCAGCCCAGGTGAACCCAGAGCTTGTCTTTAAGTACTCAGAGCTTAAGGACATCTACAAAGAGCTTGAGAAGACCTTCCCTGACCTCAAGCACAAGTTCAACTTGGAGAAGAGGGCCAACTTGACACACTACTTGAGCGATGCTACCATGGTCATGTGTAACCATGCCAGGAGGCTCCATTACAATGAGAAAAAAATCCAGGAGGCCTGCAAGAACCTGACTGACAGACAGCCATGCAGCTGCACTATTAGCACGAGTTTTTCCTTTTCTAAAAAACAGCTTTGACTTTTGTTCCATGTAGCCAAGGGTGGCAAAGCTAGAGGAGTTGAAGAACTTGGTGGGGGAGGATGAAGAGGATGGCCAGCCCAGCAGTCAGCAGGACTTGCCTAGCACCCAGGACTTGCTGGAGATGGAAGTCCCAGAAACACCACTCAAAAAAACTGGTTCGCCACCGACTCCTCAAAGCCATCAATCTGAGACACAAAGCACTTTGCTGAAAGAGGCCCTTAAGACTTCACCAGTGCCAGCCAGGAAAAAACCTTGAAAAGCCTGATGAAAAAACCTGCAGGGAAGCCCACAGCCAATCTTAAGAGGCCAGCTTCAAAGAAGGACGCAGCCAAGAAGCAAAAGCATGACGAGAAGGAAACCTTCAAGACAGGAAGCCTGCAGATCATGGTCTACAAGAAAACCAAAAGTGTTGCAGTGAGGGTGAGGCAGGGCAGGCAGCTTTTTGCTGCCTGCAAGTTTCACAATGTAGACCAAAATAGGAATGCAGCAACCAAGCTCATGAAGATGCTTGAAAAGGGTGCCGATCTAGGAAAGGTGCTGGTGGCAAAAGCCAACCTGTAGTGAATTTCAAATGCACAAATGTGGCTATAGGCAAAACAGTGTGTAATAGTAGTAGCCGGTGGCTGGATACCTGTAGAAGCTGGCTGGATAGGCACTGGTGTTTGTCTGTTAGTTTTGAGTCATGTTGCGCTTGCCTGTGTGTTAGTTTTGAGTGTGTTTGCTGGCTGGATAGCCACAAATGATGCGTTTGCACTTGTGCCGTTGTTCGATGCCAATTAACATGATGAAGGCCTTTTGGAGTCAAGGTAGCCAAGCTAGGTCTCACAACTTAGTTGTAGAAGCCAGTGCAGCCATGTCCAGGTCAGGGTGGTGGGGAAATTGGGGGTGGGGTGATGGGTGGAGTTCCAACAGTGGAGGAAACCAATGGCAGGGAGGCAGTGATCAAGAACAGCAAGGATGGAGTGCAGGGGAACCAGAGCCTCAAGGCAACAACCAAAACAAGAACAAAATGGGGGAGCCTAAAGAGGAGCCACAGCAGCCAAAGGAGGAGCCTAAAGAGGAGAACCCTAAAGAGGAGGAACCTAAAGAGGAGGAATCTAAAGAGGAGGAACCTAAAGAGGAACAGCCTGCAGAGATTGAGGAGCCAGCCACCAAAGAAGCAAGGACAGACACACCGAGGAGCTCAACAAGCTGGATGGAGAAGAGGCAGGCACGCATGTTTGATGTGCCATTTGCAGGAGGAAAGGGGTCCACCTCAGTGAGAAGCGCCCATGGGGGCACCACTGCACACCTCTGGAGGGAGAACATGAGGCACCTATGGGAGTGTAGCGCTCCAGATATTCCATTCCCATATTTTCTGTCAGCATTATCAGCAGAGGCATGCTACGTGACCCAGATGGAACAGGGTACCCATGAAAGCCATATGAGGAGAGCCTTCTACCAATACCAGCAAGAAGAGATACACATCCGTGGTGGTTATGTGGAGTTCAGTGGTTTCATTCAGGTCCTCATCAACAACATCACCATGAAGGACACAGTGGACGACCATGCGTATGAAGTGGATGATGAAGGAGGGGAACCTTATTGGAGGAGTGCAAGTGCAGGAATGAATAATGAAGAGGAGAGCCAGCGAGAGAACCCTGAGAAAGAAGTGGAGTTCATGCAGGGTGAGGATGAGGGGGGTGCTGATGAGACCAAGCCAGCCAATGAAGAGGAGAACACAGCCCCTATGTATGAAGGTGACCTAGGCCCTGAGTATTTCAAACAAAATTACAAGCACTTCAGTGCGTGCAAGGTATGCTGGAACATCTCGTACGTGGCCAAGCACTCCCAACTCAGATCTAAGAATTGCAGAGGCTGCATGATGAAGCAGTGCAACGGCTACAGAGGAGACACAGCCTGCAAAGACCTCTACAAGCAGCTTGAGCTGCTGAAAAAAAGTGAGGAATGAAGCAATGATGAGAACCATAAGGAGAGAAGCCACCATGAGAGAAAAGCCACCATACCATGAGTGAGAAGCCATGACAATGAGAGGAGGCCTGGCTTGTATACTAGAGCTGCTCTACTTGCAGCCCAGCCACAGTGCTGAGAAACCAAGCCAATTGAAGCCAGTGAAAAAAAGAGCTCATTGAGTGTGTTCATTGGTACGTGTTGGAAAATGCTAGGGAGTTGGAGTTGTACAAGTGTGCTGGCTGGATAGCCACGTGGGGGTAGTTTTCTTTGGGGAATAGGTTCTGTAGTGCTTAGCAGGGCTTCCCATGTTGGTTGGTGGCTGGATAGCCAGGTGGGAGGGGCTGGCTGGCTGGATAGCCAATGTGGGGTGGGTGGATAGTCAAGCAACTTGGTCGGGTTGGCTGGATAGCCAAAAGAGTTTTGATGGCTGGATAGCCATTTCAAAGCCGGTGTTGTGTGGTGTTTTTAGCTGGCTGGATAGCCACAAAATAAAATCACAGATGATGCCCATAATTCGCATTTTTGGGCTCAAGCAGCATTTTTCTATTGCGCAAACCCGGCGCCACACTTTCTGGCAATGGCAAAAAAAGGAAAGAATAATGCAGACAAGGAGGTGTCTTTGAAAAAAAGGCCAGCCTCAAAGCAAGAGAATAAGGAGGATCCAAAGAGGACCAAATTGACAGAAGAGAACATTACTACTCACCAGGCACTGTTGAAGAACGAGCACTCAGACCCCAAGAAAGTTGGTGAACTCATCAAACTCCTTCCACCTGGAGAGCAGCAACTTCTTTGGAAGAAATTTGAGAAGTCTAGGCTTTCTGCAAGTGCTGACGGAGACTACAAGGATGTCACCAAAGGGACAGGTAGCCAGGAAAAGAAACACGTTCTGCTCAGATATTGGGTGATTGATGGTGGCCAACTGGCCAAGCACTACAAGACAGCTGAGCTTCGAAAACACCAGTGAGAAGAAGATCACCTACATCTTCAAGCCCTGGAAACAATTGGTGGACAAGTATGGGAAAACAGAAGCACTTGCAAGGCTGAAAGCAGGGACTATGAAATACAGGACCAGCAAAAGTGACAAAAGGTTCATGGAGTTTGTGGATGCTGAAGAACTCATGTCCTTTTCCCAGAAAAAGAAGCAAGGAACTTCGTTCAACTCAGGGGCTGTCAAGGCCTCTAAGGATGAATGGCTTCAACACGACGGCATGGAACTCGATGAGCTGAGTGATAAGAACTTTGGCCTGATGAAGACAAAGGTTGACAAAATGGAGATGGAGAGCCAGAGCTCAGGGATTTCTTCAAGAACCAGGCTGGTGGGGATGGGTCTGATGGAGAAGGAGGTGAAGAAGATGATGAGGATGACCCAAAGCCAATTTTGAAGAACAAGAACAAAGCCAACAAGTGGGAGGAACTCTCACAGGTGGGCAAAGCTGATGACAAGGGCTCCCTACAGAAGAAGCTCTTGGCCTTTAAAGCTGAGATCACCAAGGATGAGGCAGCCCTAAGCTCGCTACTGATTGACATGAAAAAGGAGCCAGGGAAACACAAAGAGGAGATCGTCTTTGTCAAGTCAGCCATCTGGAAGCCAGCCTCAAAAAGTGTGAGAAGGTCTTGAAATCGGGGCTCAAGAAGGAGGAGTGCAAGAGTGCTCTGATTGAAGCATTCCAAGCTTTGGGAAAGTCAAAGAAAGCAAAAAAGATGAAGCTCAAAAAGCCGAATGCCAAAAGCCAGGAAGATGATGAAGAAGAGGATGAGTGAGAGGGCTTGAACAAAAGCCATGGCAGCAGCACCTAGAGGAAAATATGCACCGCGCTTGTGCCCTGGCTATCCAGCCAGCCCTGGCTATCCAGCCAGCTTTGCATTTTGAGCACATGCATGTACATGTGCTTGTGTGGCCATCCAGCCAGCTGTTGCATGTGTCATTGGCTATCCAGCCAGCATTTGCATGACTTGGAAATGGTTTGTTTGCACATGCCTGTGTTCCTGGCCCAAGCACCAGCTTCTCAAGTAGCCAATTGGTAGCTACAGTAATTGTAGTTGGGTTTTTTAGGTGGCTGGAAGCCACATGGGTAGAAAAAGGGCTCTAGAACTAGAGCAGCATGGGCCTGAACCTGAAGAAGCACACTCTCCTCTCTGCACACTGCTTTTACACAAGTTTGCCCTTGGGAAAGTTTCTGCAGTTGAAGTTCAACAGTATGCTGATGCAGCTGTAAAATCTGGCGCCAGCCACAGTGATCTGATCAGTCTACAAAGGCTTGGAGGACATGGGCGAAGCCCGCAAAACACCCACAGGGACCTTTGCAGGTTACACTTCAAGTCATTGCGCACACCTGTGCCTCACATGGTTACAACAAGTGTGCGCATCAGAGGCACTTTTGGAGAGCCAGCTGTGAGCAACGAAGGAGTGCCTGTGATGCTTCCACATATGTGGGTGCAAAGTCTGGAGCAGCATGAGCTACTGCAGGAAGTTACAGCAAAGCCTGGTGACCTCGCAAGTTTCTGGAAGCAACGGATTTCAAAAAGAACAACCAGCTGCTGGCATGCAAATTGTTTTGGAAAAATGTGGACTTGGAAGGACTCTCGGCCCTTCGTTTAGTCAATTGTTATCTATATTTTTCTGTGGCTAGCAGTTTCACTTGTTGATGGTCAATTTTGTTTCATTCATTTTCCTTTTCGATGTCAATTTGTCTAGATTAGGAACGGACTTGCCCATCCCCTGGCTTCTGCATGGTGATGGGGCCCCATTCTCTGAAGTGGATTCCATGCAGGTGGTCAGCATGAGATGTGTGATCAGCAGTGTGAGCATTCAATATTCTGAATTTGTTTTGGCTTGCCTACCAAAAAGTGCAAGGGCTGACAGCAGCTGGCAGCCTATTTGGAGAGCTATTGCTGAGAGTTTCAAACACCTGGCGTCGGGGAAGCTTGCTGATGGCACACCAGTCAGAAACGGAGTTCTTTTTGTCATCGCAGGGGATCTGGAGCGGTACTCTCAAGAATTTGGTTGGCCTACAGCTATGTCAAACAAATGCTGCCCTTACTGCAATGCAGAAAATCCGCCGACATTGCTCGGCGTGTCGGATACCAAAGAGAGGACTATTGGATACCTAAGAGAGGATAGAGGATAACCCCCCCCTTAGTCCCCCCCCGGGACACGTCAAATACGCATGGTTTTTCGGTCGCCACCCCCCCCCCCCCCTCCCCCTCTTACCGCGCGGCAATTTGATGACGTTCCACTAAACGTAGTCTTCGGGGAGCCGGTGTCGCAAAACAGGGGTCCCAGGCTCGATTCCCCCTGCCGGCTTTTTTGCTGGCTTGGGCTTCCTACATCCTTTTGCCGAAAATCTGGGTTTTTGGACGTCTTTCATACATTCATCCATTGCATTCATTTCATACATTACATTCATTACATTACATACATACATACATACATACATACATACATACATACATACATACATACATACATACATACATACATACATACATACATACATACATACATACATACATACATACATACATACATACATACATACATACATACATACATACATACATACATACATACATACATACATACATACATACATACATACATACATACATACATACATACATACATACATACATACATACATACATACATACATACATACATACATACATACATACATACATACATACATACATACATACATACATACATACATACATACATACATACATACATACATACATACATACATACATACATACATACATACATACATACATACATACATACATACATACATACATACATACATACATACATTACACATACATTACATTACATACATACATACACATTACATACATACATACATACATACCTACATACATACATACATTATACATACATTACATACATACATACATACATACATACATACATACATACATACATACATACATACATACATACATACATACATACATACATACATACATATACATACATACATACATACATACATACATACATACATACATACATACATACATACATACATACATACATACAGACAGACAGACAGACAGACAGACAGACAGACATACACATATATATATATGCATACATACATACCAGAGAGGGAGACTGGGCATGGAGAGGCTTGGGGGGATGGGGAGGATGGGGAGCAGAGGGAGGGCGAGAGGACGACAGAACACACAAGAAAAGACAAGGGAGAGAGGCAGAAGGAGAAAAGGGAGAGGACAATGTCGGCGGACTGAGCCGGAGGCTCTAAAGTTTATTTGAAGGTGGCACAATGCCATTTACAGATTTCAGAGACGACGCGTGCTGGAAACGCAGCATCAAAACATTCAAGGACAAAGCCCCTGCTGACCATCCACTTTATAAGATACCAGGAGTTTGCTGGTGGACCACCAAGCTTGACCTCTTGCACATGATGGACCTTGGTGTTGCAGCCCACGTATATGGGAATTTGCTTTGGGTCATCATTAAGATATTCTGCCTGGGTCGAGGCCAAGCTCTATGAATGCAATAAACACATTGATTGCCAAGATTTATCATGATCTTGAAACCCCTTCTGGGAAAAGGCTTCCAAAGCTGAATTTGTCTGATGTGTGCGCAGGTGGCAAAGAGTACCCTGTGCTGAAGCATGTGAAAGGTAGAAGGGTCAGGGCTTTTGCACCTGTGGCCCTAAAATTGGCAGATATGTACGCCTCAGATCACACAACAGGGAAACACATGCTGGCCCTGTGCAAAGCATTGGCCAGAATCTACAACCTTTGTGATGGAGAATGTTTTATTTGGCCTGAGCCAGTTGCTGCTGAGTTTGGAACACAATGCAGAGTAGCCCTTGCGCATTACAGCTGGCTGGCTAAAGATGCCATGAATAAATCCCAGTACAGGTGGTCAATCGTGCAGAAGCACCACCTTTGTGCACATTTCCCATCACAGTGCCAGCACTTGGCCCCAAGGGCTTGCTGGTGCTATGGCCCTGAGTCTTTCATGTCACTAATAACCAAGATTGCAGAGGCTAGTGTGAAGGGGACACCTGCATGGAAACTTCCTGCCAAAGTGCTGGACAAGTTTGCACTGTCCTTTCACATGCTCTTGAAAGGTGAGCTCAACTTGGATATGGAATGAAAAACGCGCTGGCTGGGCTAGCTGGGAGCTTGTTGGCTCTAATTTGGCTGGATAGCCACGCATATAAGTGTGCTTGTGAAGGGTCACATTTTGCTTGTCCAACGGGTTTCGCGATTGAATTTTTGATTGAATTTTCGATTGATTTTTCGGTTGATTTTTGACTTTGTGTGTTTTTGTGTTTTCAATTGAAATCGATTGATTTTTAGACCATTTCAATCTTCGATTGAAATTTTCAATCTCGATTGATTTTTTTCAATCTCGGAGCCTTTGGGATTGGATACTATATTGCAAGCCTCTACTTTGACACCGTCAATAGGGTACGCCCAGCAATGCAGGAGGGTGTGCAGCACATCAATGCACACCATGTATTCTGGCATGCCCCGTGGAACTTGTGTTAATAATTCATGCTGGCTTGCAAGGCTTTCTTTCAAGCCCTTTGCTGCCAACAGGTTGAATGCTGGCTGGTCCCTGAAATCCCATAAGCTTTCGCCTTGCACTTTTCTGCCACAACCGCATAGCCAGCAAAAGTTGCTTTTCTGCCAATGGGGAGAGGTCGAGGGAGGTTAGCTCGCACACCTGCCCTGACAGCTTGTGTCTGCGAAAAAGCGAAAAAGCAAGCCTTGGGGTCAATCGACACAATCCTAAGAAAGAACGGCGCGCGGACACCAAAGATTTCTAAAGCAACTCGCCCGCCTCATTTGCCTTTAGCTTGTAAGGGCCCGCAAGTGGCGCAACCTTTGGGGGGCACTTCGGCACCATAGACCCTTTCGATGCTTTTTCTATGTTTCCCAGCCATTGACCTCAATGCGTTTCCTCTTTTCCCACTATCATCAAGGGACTCGCAAAGGCGTAGGTTCTTTGATTATTGACGCTAAAGCCAAAAGCCAACAACTCGCAGGATAGCGCTCAGGCCGTCGGCGCTTTTTCTGAAAGCCTTCCACTCTCGCCCTGCGAAAAGGCGCAGCTCAATATAAGGGATTGCTACGCAATTCCCCGTTATTCATTTGCTCACGACTGGGCAATCATTCATCGAAATAGGTTTCACGGCCATTTGAGGTTTTCAAGCGTGCGCACACTGGACGAGTTTAATTCACAAAGTTTCAACTCCAAATCCCTTGCGGGTGCGTGGACAGGTCTCAATCGCGTTGAAGCATTTGCGCGACCTCGGGTCGAACGCATGTCTTTAAAGGTTAACTTGGGCATGCGTACCAATGTCTTTTAAGGAGTCGTGCGCCGTTTTTAGCAAATGGCCGCGAAATGGCCGTGAAACCATGGGCACGAGCAGAAATGGCTGCGAAATTCCGCGAATATCCGTGAATCGGCCGCGAAACCCCCACAGCTGGCCGCGAAATGTTGTTTTTTTGAACAAGCGAAAATGCGAATTTCAAGGCATACGCCAAAACACCGTAGCTTAAATTAGTCTTTTTCACGCGGAATGTGCATTTCGTCAACTCAAGCAATGTTGTCCAGCTGGAGCCATATTTTGAGCAACGCTTTTGAGCTTCTGACCGACCGTTCAACCGACACCTCTAAATATTCTGCAACGCAACACTCGTAAGCGACTTTTGTCACTGACACTTTTGAGAGACGCTTCTGAGCCAGAGCTTGAGCAAGGGCGACACTTCTGAACACACTTACAAGCGATTTCGAATTCTTTCTGATTGACACATCTAAGCGTCAAGCGCCAATCCTGAAGCCATAATTCTGAGCGAAAAACTATGGCAAACTGAGCGACACCTCTACACACACATAAGCGAAACTTCTGAGCAACACTTCAAGTGACACTTTTACACTTTACACACACATACACGTTAGCGACGCTTCTGAGCGACACTCCTGAGCGACAGTTCGGGCAACATTTCTACACACATATCTGAGCGACACTTTTGAGCGACACTCCTGGGCAACATTTGTGAGCGACACGTCTGAGCAACACTTCCGAGCAACACTTCTGAGCGATACTCCTGAGCGACACTGCGGACAACACCTCTGAGCGACACTTCTGCGCAACATGCACGTCTACACACGCATCAGCAACACTCCTGGGCGACACTCCCTAAGCGACGATTCGAGCGCACTTCTACACAGACATATCTGAGCGACACCTCTGAGCGACACTTCTGAGTGACGCTGCTGAGCGACACTGCTGAGCAGACCTGTGAGCGACACTTCTGAGCAACACTTCTGCGCGACACTTCTGAGCAACACATCTGATCGACACTTTTGATCGACACTTCTGAGCAACACTTCGGTCCTTCTGACCAACGCTTCTGAGCAACACCTCTGACCGACCCTTCTGAGCGACACTTCATAAGCGACACTTCTGAGCGACAATTCCGAGCGACAACACTTCCCAGCGCCGCGACACCTCTGAGCAACACTTCTGAGCAACACTCCTGAGCGACACTTCTGAACAACACTCACTGCTGACCGACACTTCTGAGCAACACTTCTGCACTGCTGATCGGCGCTTCTGATCAACACCTCTGATCTGATCAACGCTTCTGATCGACACTTCTTTGCCAAACTTCTGAGCGACACTTCTGAGCCACGCACATAATTCTGGGTGCCACTTCTGAGCAACACTTCTCAGCGACGCAACACTTCTGAGCAAACTTCTGTGCAACAATTCTGAGCAACACTCCTAATCGACACTGCTGATCGACACTCTGAGCCACAGTTCTGCGCAACACTCACTGCTGACCGACACTTCTGAACAACACTTCTGAGCAACGCTTCTCATCGACACTTCTGGGCGACAACTCTGAGCAACACCTCTGCTCGACACTTCTGTGCGACGCTTCTGACTTCTGATCGACACTGCTGGTCGACACTTTTGATCGACACATGTGCTCGACACATCTGATCGCGACTCTTCTGAGCAGCACTTCCAAGCGAAGCGACGCTTCTTAGTAACATTTCGGATCAACACGTCTGCTCGGCACTTCTGCCTGATGAGAAACACTGCTGATCGACATTTCCGAGCGACACTTCTTGCAACACTTCTGACCGACACTTCTGAGCAATACTGTTGATCAACACAGATTAACACTTCTGAGCGACGCGACACTTCTGAGCAACACTTCTGAGCAACACTGCTGATCGACACTTCTGAACGATTCTGATCGACACTTCTGAGAAATGCAGCTTGTCACGTCTCTTGCCACGTCTCTTGTCTTAATGAACGCTACTGAACGACACTTCTGATCGAAACTTGCGATCGACACTTCTGATCGACACTTCTGAACAACACTTCAGGTTGACACTTCAGATTGACACTTCTGATCGCCTGTCTCCCTCTCTCTCTCTCTCTCTCCATACTGTCCATACTTCTATAATCGACACTTCTGATCGACACATCTGAGCAACACTTCTGATGCACACTTTCTGCTCGACACTTCTGATCGACAATTCTGAACGACGATTCTGAACGACACTGCCAAACGACCCTTCTGAACGACACTTCTGATCGACACTTCTGAACGACACCTCAAATCGACACTTCTGAACGACACTTCTGATCGACACTTCTGAACGACACTTCTAATCGACACTTCTAAAGGACACTCGTGATTTAACGACACGTCTGTCTCCAAATGCGCACCGCGGCCACAGCGAGAGCGGTTCGACCCACCCAAAGTGCGCAGAGGGTTCACTGTGCGAGCTCAGAATGCGAACCGCGCCACAGCGCAGAGGGTTCACTTCGCAGGCTCAAAAGGCGCACCGCACCACAGCGAGAGCGATTCGACCCACCCAAAGTGCGCAGAAGCTTCACTTCGCGTTCTCAGAACGCACACCGCGCCACAGCGAGAGTGATTTGGCTGAGTCAAAGTGACGTGCCTGCCAGGAAATCTACACCCAGGCACAAAAGTACTGCGCCTGCAACAAAATTTGCATGAAAAGCTCCAAAGTGCTGTGCCTGCCACAAAATTCCATCAAAACGCTCGCAAGTGCCGCGCCTGTCGCGCAAAGTAAGCTTGCCACAAACTCAAAATCATCCAAGCTTCTGCACCTGCCACGAAATCCGACTTTGACACGTTTGCGACACGCGTCCAAAACTAGCACAGGACTGTGGCGCCAGAATGATTTCGACCAATTTTGACACGTTTCAAGCTTGCCAAAACGAGACGATTGCACGACAGGGCCAACGAAAAGGGCGCTGGCGAAACACTATCACGCGCTTGCCAAGCAGGACACCTCAAAACGACCATCCCTGGAACGCAAAGAACGCGCAGCCTTCCAAAACACTGCGCCTATGCAGCGAAATAACACGCAACGCTGCAACAAACACGATTCACGCACTGGCACAACGAATTGCAACTTCAGGACTCATCGAAAAGCCACTCGTTGCGACAATCCCAATGGCACGGCAACTTTTTCCACATGCGGACGCTTGCGGAAGCTTTCGGATCGCTTGCGGACGCACGCGAGCCGACCAGCGAACACAATGTTACCCCCAGACCCCACTAATAACGGGAACCCTTCGCTACGAATTCGGGAAAAAACGACAAGACGAAAAACTGAATCGGGGGTTGCCAGTCCTGAAATTTCACAAGTTCACGCCCCAAATCGGCCAACCACAATCCCAGAGATGGCGCCTGAAACCTGAGAGCTTGAGGCACAAGAGCCACGTGAACTTGCCGCCAGCAATTTGTGAAGCGCGCCGAGGAAGATCGCTGCAAGGCACTGATGACTAAGGGTGTGCTTGTGGGCATCCTGAAGAAGTGGAAACTGATTTCCAGGAGCATCCCGGCTTTCTCTCTGTTTGGCTTCTTTTCCGGGTTTTAGTGGAGGGGCGTGGCTCCATTGACTGCAGGTAATCTCGCCAAGAACATCGTTGGGGAACGCGGAACGCCGGCGCGCGAGCCCCTAAAATCGTTCGCGCGTGTCCAGGATCTGAATTGGCCACCGGCTGACAGACTCCGTGGAGTTCTGTCAGGATTCTTTTGGGCCGTGACATAGGCTGCGAAACCGGGATTCCGTGAAATGCGGCCGTGCACTTCCACAAGTCGACGTGGAATCCCGCAAGCGCGAAACTCTTGAGGCGCCCAAGATGCCTTGAAAGAAACTTTTTTCAAGGTTGTCAATACTGTTCCCTAAGATAATTCGTCCCACAAGCACGAACAAAGAAGCGTCATTTTTTAGGGGCTTTGTAGATCCGTTCTGAAAGTGTTTTACTGCAATGGCCCTGTGACAAGGACTGACGTCTTCTTGCGCAAGCCGGTGCAACAAAACAAAATTCGAACACTTAGGGTTTCCCCTTCTCGTTTTGGACCCTGTGATTTCCCCCGCTACGCTTGCTGCAAACCCCTGGCACACATAGGAGATCCCCTCGGATTCCCTCTTGGCAGATCGCACATGCTAACGGTAAACTCACATTGACTGTTCGCGCAGCCATACAGTCTGTAGACACAGCATCAGCCAACTAACCCGGATGTGTCTTGAGTTGCAACAGACCTATTACCCAATGCGTCTTGAGCCATGTACTCACACGTTGAAGCCGGCACATGCCAAGGGGAAAGCTGCCCTGAACTGCTTTCCTATGGCACATCGCGATGCTCATGGGGCCCGCCCGCGGTTGCAAATATCAGAAACCAGCAATCATGAACATTCATAACAGCCTTAGAGTCTTTTAGCCTCTCTTGGATCTTGGCTCCGGACTCATGCGCTGCTCCCCCAAACAGATCTTCTCAAGCTTCGGGTATATCGCCCCTTGCAGTAGTGCGCGCAGCCCAGCCTCGGCAATGCAACTTTAGCATTGCTCAGTCTTGCTGCTTGCAACGTTCCTCAAGTCTACCCTTTAAGGTGGCTCAAGGGGGGGCCTACCCTTTAGGGTAGTCCTTTCTTTGATTTTTGTTGAACGAACCGTAACGAACCTGACAAACAACAAATACATGATTCTCACGCCAAAAACAGGGCGGTGGCGATGTCCAGCTCATCCAAAAAAGTGTTGGACGATTTCCGCCCCTTAGTTTCATCAATCTGGCTACTTTGAACAGCTTCCCAGACTTGTCAACCTGCACGTCGCCCTGTTTGGAAGCGCATTTGGGGGTGCAAGATTTAGCAAAGCGAAACGGCCAAGGTCCCCTGGCAGAACATCCCCTCACGGCATCTTCTCCATGAACCGTCTACGAGTACACCCACAATGTCCTCCCAGCAAGTTCACGATTACCAACTGAGATAAAACAGCTTGGCGCGCTCGCTCATCCAAGGTGCAGCAGCATTAGCGCTGCGTCGGATCCGGATCGTGTGGACAGCGGGCAGGACAAGATTCGCTACCGTTGCAGCGGCTTCGAAATTCTTGGGGAAGAGATTGACCAGGTAGATCTCCTGCCCCAAATTAAACAAATAGATTGTTCGCAGCCTACATCAAAATGAATAGGCTGCGCGTCCTTACAGATTGCAATCAATATTCAATGGCCGGCGCGAGCTGTGCTTTAGTAATTTGAATGCACCCGTCATAGGGTTCAGGTGCCAAAACTACAGCATCTGGGCCTAGCTGCCGGACCAACAAACTGCCAGCAAACAGGTGAACGAGTGAACGAACAAACATGGCAAGCAATCAACCAATCTATTGGTGGTGGTGGTGGTTGATTCACCTTGCTCCCAATTCTCGAGCGAGCCACTTGCATCCGGCGACGATCCCAAAAACGGAGATATATCCAGGTTCCTTCCCAAAAGGCCTCCCTTTTTTTTTGCCAGCCCGGTCTCCCAAAACAATACACTGCCCGTGAACAGCGGTAGTGATACTCTCTGTTGTTTCACTTCCTTCGTGGATTTGTCAAAGCCAGTTCGCGCTTTTTCCGCGCATCTCAACTGCTCAACGTATCAAGCGCAACCAAGAACGCAAAATCTGGGACGAGACATAACGAGGCCCTGTCCTCCAAGACCTGCCGCTGCGCATTCTTGCTTGTGCCTCGGAACTCCGGTACGGCCAGCGGCGCCTAACAAAAACGCCTGCCAGACAAAGACCGCGGAGGGGGGGGTGTTCTGTGTTTCGCAGACCGTTGACCTTTTGGCGATCAGTTTGTATCACAAATACATATTGGCCCAAAACTACCTAATTAATTTTCGTTTTTTGGCCGAAAAAGCCGCCAAAACAGCAAATTTTGAACCGGCTGAACTCGTCACCAGTGATGTCACCGCTATGTCACCGCTCCCTTTTGGGCCGAAAAAGTGCTCAAAACGGCCACCCCCTGTGTCTACCATAGAACTCATACCATAGGAAAAGACCTTGCTGCGCTCGCTCTCAGGACTTATTCGGTAGCAGGGGCAGCAGCCCACTAAGAAGCCTCGCAGTCAGATAGCTTGGAAATAGAAGATAGTATGTAGCTATAAGGCTGTTTATCTGGTGTTTAAGTCACGTTTATCTCAGATAAGTTTGGCTATGGTCCGCCGGAGATATAGTAGACTTAGGAGTAGCTAGTCAGGAAAGTCCAAGATAATAAGTTTTTGTATCTTGCACACATCTACTAGCAAAAGATATAGAAGATATTAAAAGACAATATGTTTTTATCTTTTCTTATATTTTTTATCTTTTTATTATTTAAAAAAGTCTTGTATTTATCTCATTTATCTTTTTTCAGTTTTTTTCATGTTTTTCATTTGTTTTGTTAAGTTAGCCTAGGGCAGCACATGCTTTTATGTTAGGCAAAGAGCAGTGCATTTGAGAATTATTCGTGCGTTATTGTTTGGACGCCTGAGCATCTTTTACTCAAATAGAAACTTTCTGCCCCGCGGCATGATTTGACCACGCGCTCTTGGCCAGGATTACTATTTGCATTATCAGACGAAGTTGGCATCTGTCATTTATTGTTTGCAGAGATGGCGCTTTTTTGGTTTATTACGTGTCACCGGCGATGCGCGCTAGTCTCTGTGCACTGCTTGTATTCGCCATGTCCGGACTTGTCCAGCACGTTGGCTCGGTCTCGCAGTACTTGGTGGAAGCCAAGAAAGTGCTGACCATGGCGGCGTTCCTAGAGGCGCAGGCGAAGCAGACGCAGCTTAAGCACATATGTGCTGCCCATCGCTGGGGGCAGCGGCGGACATCTTGGGGCTCATGGAGAAATGCGGCACCTAGGCTAACCCTTTAAAAACATTTCTTAGCGGGTCGAAAAAAACACGTTGAGCGTTATAATCTTTAAGAGCTATATATGGGAACGTATGCGGACCACTAAGGAGCATGGACGCCGGAGGACCGGGAGCAAGTCGTTGGCCGATGCGGTGACGCTTCATCTGTAGGAACTCCAGCGCAGATCCTTGGTCGCCACTGCTTTCAGGATTACACGCACCTGCCGGCATACATCTCTGACAAGGTGTGGCTCGTCCTGGAGGCTGCTGAGGAGTCTGTGGGAGCCAAAATGGAGATCCTCACAAATTGTGTGATCCGGCTTGGTTTGGTGAACCCGTCAGAACCCACTTGTCGGGTCTTTGCGGCCTTGCTGCTGCTGAGCTCCAGGAAGGATCCAATGCAGCTCACATCGGCCGAGAAGTACAAGTTCTACACGCTTCAAAAAACTCACCTGAAAAAAACACTGCAAAGCTGCGAGCGGCGTCACCACGACCTTCAAGGACACGCTCCCAAGATCCTTGCCGGTGTCTACGCAAGAGCTTGATCCTGACTGGCTTCAAAAGGCATTGCGAGGCAGCCACTTGCGCGGTGGGCGCTGGAGTTTGCCTTCCGTGATGGCATACCCGCAGCCACCATGGCTGAGATGAAGTGACCCCAGGCAATCCTTTGGCTCCTGGCAATCGACTCAAAACTTTTTTGCTATTATGTCATGTGCGACTTGATGATCGATCGCTGTCACTTTGAGAACTCCTGGTTTTGCATCTGCGTTGTTCGCACGGCCCTCTTACCCCGCATAGCAGGTGGATTAGCCGGCCTTAACTCGCTCAGAAGAGCTGGCAACTAGGCGCTTTGCTGCGGCGCGAGTCGGAGCAGCTTTTCCTCACGCTCAAGTTGGAAGCTTGGGTCATGGATGAGGCCGCGCTCAAGTCTTGCTTGGGCACCAAAGGTGCTTCTGGCCGCAAGATCTGCCATTTCTGCGCGAACGTGTTTGGGCGACAAGCTGGTGACGCGGCGAACCTTACATGCCTATCCAGCTGCAAGGTGTCAGTCTCTGACGAACACATATTTGAAGTCATTGAACTCCTGAGGTCCAGAAAGCCTGCCGACGTCAGCTGGAAACTGCACTCGGATGGACGTATCACACTGAAGCTTATATTTGCGATGCTGATTTGCGGCAGGAGTGCCCTCCTTCGCATTGGCTCTTCGATCCAATGCACGTTTTCCACTCCCACGGCTTGTTGAGCTGGCACTTGCCCTTACTCTTGGAGCATTTGAAGACGGTGGCCGGGCTATTGCTCGCTGAGTTCGCTGAAGAGATCGTCACGCTATCCCAGACTTTTGGCACGCGCGCTCGATTGGCACCTTCGCACATCCGGCATTGTCTTTCCGAGGCTTTTTTTTTCGGAAGGCGCCTGGCGTGCCAATGCGTCTACGCAGGCCGCCCTGCTGCCCCTGCTACAGTTCTGGTGCATGGAAATTGCGGCCCGCCGCCACAGTGGAGCTGGAACCGCAAATGCGCTGCAGTGCTTCGCTTTTTTTTTGCTGGGCTGCAGCTTTCCTTCGGCGCATGAAGTTCACGAGGCGATCCGCTGCACCATCCTGGCTATCCAACACACTAGCACAGTCGTACACTGAATGCTACCACGCCTTCCTTCTCAAGGTGCGGGAGCTGTACCCGGACGCTGCAAAGCCGAAGCATCATTATGGCCTGCACTTGGCCGAGCAGTATTTGCGCACAGGTGTTTGCATTGACTGCTACACTATGGAGCGAAAGCACCGGCTGATCAAGTCAAAGATTGAGCTGCAGCCCGGCAAGCTGGACAAGTCTGGCCCTGTCCTCTTGTCCGTCTGCCTGGCGCAGAAGTCTGAGATGTTTTCGTCCGGCTACGGCAGTCGTCCGTCCACGTCTGGTAGATCCTGTCGCGTCCGCGAAATGGATGTCGGCGTGGGGGATGTGCTGTGGATTCAAGAGGAGAAGCTGGCTGGACCAATTCTGCGCTTGCAGGGCGCTCTGGCTCTAGCTTCTCTTCGTGCTGGTCAAGACGAGCGCAGCCCGTCCATCTTTGCGTTTTAAGCTGATAGCAGCGATCGCTGGGTGGACCTGGGCGAGTCGCAGTTTGTAATCCCCAGCTTTTGGAGGATCACGGCGGACTCAGTGCTCCTTCTGGTCTAGTGCGCGCGCGGAAAAGTATGTATACTCTGCTCGCCGTTCTTTGCTTGCTGTCAGGCATTGCCACGATTATTGCATCTCACGCTCCACCTGAGAGTGTGCTAGGTGCGCATCGCACGTTCTTCTTCGACAACGCCCGCAAATTATTTTCCATCATTTCATGCTGGTTTGATCTTGTTTACATTGGTTTAATCTATTTTTTGCGTTTTTGTCTCTTGTTCTATCTCCATTATCTGTTTTAGCTTCTTTTCTTTTTTTTAGCTTTTTTATCTTTTTCTATCTCCAATATCTTCTTATTAGAAGAAAGCATAGTTACTAAGTTCAAACTAAGTGTCCGGTATCTGGGCTATCTACTTACTTTCTCCTATATCTGCATTGTCATATCTGACAAGGAACAGCTTTTTTGCCCCGACCCTGCTGAAGCTGCCCCTGCCGGCGCCCTAGGGCAGCGGCAACGCGGCAAGGCGCGGCAGGCCTGCAGCAGCGAGGCAGCTGGACGACTTCCTGCGGCCGCCAAGTACGCCCAGGACCATTGACTGAGGTACGGCGGGTGTGCCTGATCGAGCCCTTTTTGGTGCAAAAAGACGCTGTTCTTGAGGGATCTTTGATGCGGGCCTCCTTGGTTTGAGGCCCTTTTCGGCCCTCGCTGCTCCGGACGGTCATGGAGTCCACGGCCTGCCGCTGCACGTCGCCGCACTGCGGGTTGAAGATGCGCGCCGCGTTGGTGGGCGCTCGCAACGCCCCCGCACCACGGCCTTCACGCGCCGGTCCGTGCTGGAATTTGTCGGCGTTGTCCTGCAGCAGCCGGAACTCGGTGGCCGGCTGCTTCTCCACGTCCTCGGGGGCCCCGTAAACTGTCTTGTGCGGCCGAACGTTGTAGGCCCCCACGGCCCGCTCGAAGTGGTCGCTCCACTGCCCGCCTTCGGGCCACGCGCGTCACCAGGTCCTTCTTGAGCGTCTGCATGCCCCGGTCCACCACGGCCGTGGCGTCGCGGTCCTCCGGGCGCTTTGTGCGGCGCACGGCCTCTGCCAGCAGCTCCCGGTCCAGCGTGGCGAGCTCGCTGCCCAGGTCGGTCGTGACCACGAAGTTCTTGTCGTCGCCCACCACCTTCCGCGTGGCCCGCTTGGTGGCCTGGCCGACCGTCTCGGCGTTCTCGTTCTGTAGCGGCCAGGACACTTGCAAAAACTCAAGGTAGAAGCACTGAGCTGACTGAGCTGTGGCCCACGCGCCTGCGGCACATTTCTCTTTCATAGGATCTCCGGCAGCAGCTTGTTCAGACCGCAGTAACGCCTAATGTCTCAAGTAGTTTGGCTTGTTTTCTGCGAATTGGTAAACAGGGAGGAGGGCTCCCACCTTGGGGCAGCACGCCCTACATACTGCCTTCCTTCTTCTTTCTCACTAATTCTCTTTTCTTGCCCAATCTCCTTCTCTTTTTATTCTTTGCACTTCTGCCACGCGAAGCCTTGGGGCCAGAAAGAATGCAAACCAGATGCGTCATGATGCGCAGACCTGCAACTCGGCAAAAATTGGTAGTTTCGCGAAACAGCTTCTTTTCATTTAGTCTGCTTACCGGCGATGGCGGTAAGCAGACTAAACCATCCGAGGGCTGGATATTGGCTGAAATCCTTTGATCCAAGCGTTTAGTCTGCTTACCGCCAGTAAGCAGACTAAATGAAAAGAGGCAGTTTCGGGGAAGTGCGCCTTTCTGAAAGCTGCAGTTAACTGCAATTGGATGAAAACGCAAAGTCGGAAATCTTCTTTTAAGGCCCGCAGGCAGCTTGATTACACATTTGCCACTTGGAGTTACGACCCTGCAGCTGCGGCCTTGTGACCCGGCAAGCTCTCAGATGGCACGGCGCCAAGGGCCGTCCGCTGCGTGAGCCCAACTTGAACATCCCGCCCAGCAGCGTTCAGCAAGGTTTCGGGCGCGGCG
Organism: Effrenium voratum; assembly: GCA_963377175.1. NCBI lineage: Eukaryota > Dinophyceae > Suessiales > Symbiodiniaceae > Effrenium > Effrenium voratum. Next base: position 1,142,885 of record CAUJNA010000780.1, on the reverse strand, counting down.
CATACACATTAAATCAAGTTGAAGCATGTTGCCGCCGGCCAGCGCTTGGCGTTCTTTGAAGTCATGCAAAAATACGGAGAACAATTGCGGAAGCGCTGCGTCCGACCCCCGTTTCAGCCAAGTGACCTGAAGCCTTCTTTTTCACCCGCCACTTGCAAAAACCCAAGGTAGAAGCACTGAGCTGACTGAGCTGTGGCCCACGCGCCTGCGGCACATCTCTCTTGCATAGGATCTCCGGCAGCAGCTTGTTGAGACCGCAGTAAAGCCTTATGTCTCAAGTGGTTTGGCTTGCCAGCCCCTTGCCCCGCCGGGTCCTGCGGTTGAGCGTGCAGGTTCACAAGCCCCGGCGTAGGACCCTGGGCGCCGGGTAACGCAGAATTCGGCAGACTGCAGTTGCGCGTGCAGATTTCTGGTGGTTCCATTGCTCGTTCTAATTGTGCGATTTTACGCAAGATTGCGCGCTGCTATGCGCAGCCACACATCTCACAATCTGCTCGGCCCCTTGCAGAACTGTTAGCGTTACAACCAGCTGAGACGGAGCGCACGGAGCGCACGGAGCACTCATAAGCGTGCAGGAACACGCGCGTGGCCGGAGCGCCCGGGGCGCAAAGTGGCTGGAGCGCATGCCACCGTGGCATCATCTCCAGCATGGAGCGCGGGCCCGAGCTCAGCGAGCGGAAGAAGCGTGCAGGGCGGTGTGCTTGGGGCGCCGGGGGTAGGGCTCGGGGGGCTTTTAAGCTCAAAAACATTTTATTTGATTGACATAACCCCCCTCCTCAAATTTATTTTTAAGGCAGGGGGATCGCAGGACGATGCCGGAGCACAGCGGCGATTGAAAGTACACGAACACTGCGACGATGCTTAACAAACGAAACGTAGCGAGTGCCTGCTTGGCTTTCTGGGCAGTTAGGTGAAGGAAATGTCACATTATCCCTACCCCCACGAAAATGGAATATGGGGGGGGGGCAAGGTAGGTTTTGGAATTTGTCCCTTCCTTTTGTTCCGGGAGTGGAATCCCGCTTTGCCCAGTAAATTGCGGTTGTTGTTCCAATTTCGCGTGTGGGTACCCCCCGCCGTGCCTTGGACGCTTGGAGGCCTTCTGGCGGATGACGTGTTTTGCTTAGTGGTACGCAGACTCTCAGAGGGCTCAGCCTCAATGGACTCAGCGGACCTATCGGGCACTCATCAGGCTAGCTAGCGGAATTAGCGGGCGCAGCGGATTTGCCCGACTCTTCGGGCTCAGCGGCTCATCTGACTCAGCCAGCGAGCTCAGCCCATCGGACACATTGGTCTCAAAGGGCTCAGTGTCGTGCGGGGACTGATCGAGCTGAGACTGGCAGACTCAGCGCCGCATGGGACTCGCAAAGTCAGCGGCGGGCTCATCAGAGTAGGCTACGCGGACTCATTGGACTTAGCGGGCTCATCGGCTCAGCAGACTCCGCGGACTAAGCCAGCGGACTCAGCGGACGGACTCATCCCGCATGCGCCGCGCGACATTTAGGCAATCTCCTGAAAGCAGTTGCAGGGTTGAGCGCCATTCGCCGTCTTCCTACAAAATGGTTTCCTTTGCCGAATGGTGCTCAAGTGTCCATCCTACGTACCCTCCCCGCCAAAGAAGAAACCAAAAATCTGCGACGCCAACGCATTTTTTCATTGGCTCTTGTAGGCCTTTTCTGGTGGAACCTCAGGCGGAGATGTCCGAAATGCCTTCTATCAACGCCCGAAAGCAATTTTCGGGCACTTTGCCACTTGTTCTTCCATAAAGCGTTCGGAACATAGAACATTGGGGGGGGAGGTTGTCTCAGATGGACGGAGCCGTTTAAATGGAAAAAGAAGGGGATGGCGCTTCTATATGTAGAAAAATGCTCTCGGACCCTTGACCTTGAGTGCGACAAGGCTCGCCCCGCATAAGCGAAATTTCAGGGAGGTGGCTGGCGTGATCTCCCCGGACCCCCCCCTCCCAGGTTCCATTTTCAATTCCCTGGTAACTCTCATGGTTTTGTTGGAACCAAATTTTTTGGCAATGGAATCTGGAGGGGGAGCTAAGCCATCAGAACACCTACACCTACATCTATATCTATCTTTCTTTCTATCTGTCTCCATCTATATACTTGTAGATATATATCTGCTTCTTTCGGTCTTCCTATATGTACCTTTGTCTAAACACATGTCTACATTCTTTCTAAGAAAATCTAAAAAAGAACTTCTGTATACACACATATGTATATCAATACTTTAACTCTTCCATCTATCCTCCCATCTGTCTATCTGTCTGTCTACAGGTTTGCCTATATCTCTATACCCATCTCCATCTGTCTGAGTATCATTATAATTGTTTACAAAAAACTAACTAGATCTATCTTGTATCTATCTGTATATGCACATATATGTACATGCCTAAATCTGCCTAGATAAATCACCTAGATGAAAATTTGCAGGAACACCTACACGTACATCTATATCTAGATTCCTCTCTATCTATGTCCATGTGTGTGTCTGCATAAATCTGTATCCAAATACCTGTCTATATGGCGTATACATATAGACACATATATAAATATACATTTCAGAACTTAACTCTATCCATCTATCTCCCTTTCTGTCTATCTATCTGTCTGCCTATTTGTCTGTACTTCTATATCCACCCTCCGAAAAAAATAAGTATTCGCAAAGAGTCAAAACCTATCTACATCTTTCCATGTCTTTCCAGTACCTGCCTATATCTGCCTATGTAGATCACCTGGATCTAAATTCGCAGCTACATTTACACCTACATCTACATCTGTATGAAATCGGTTTCTACCTTTGTCCATGCGTATGAATATACAAATATATGCGTCTTTCGGTCTTCCTGCATCTGTGTTCATCCAACTACGTGCCCATATCTTTCTCCAAGTGAATAGATAAACAAATAACTATTTGTATGCTCTATCCACCCCACCCCCTATCTGTCTATGTCTCGGTCTACCTATTTGTCTATGCCTCTCTATATCCATCTTTATCGCTGTTTTACATCTGTCCCCATCATTTGCATTAAGATCTGTCTAGATCCATCCGTGTCCATCTATAGTTATCTGTATTCGTGTACATGTGTACCCCACTCTAAATTTGCAGCCACATTTACTCCTACATCAACATCTATATTTATCTTTCTACCAACATCCTTCTATACATAAATGTGTATGTAAATATATCCATTGACATCTTTCGGTCTTCCTAAATCTAGCTTTGTCCAAACACGTGTCTACAACTCTGCCTAGGTTTTTTTAACCAGCAATGCTTAACTCTATCCATCTACCTCCCCATCTGTCTATCTACCTGTCTACCTGTCTGTCCATATCTCCTTATATCATATCAATCTATACATTTTCGTGAGATTATGCTCTTTTCTTGAAGGCCTATCTGAACCTATCCAGGTATATATTACACATCTATCGGTCTTCCTATATCTGTCTTTCTCGAAACACCTCGTTGAATGTACAAAAATATCTGTATCAATACTTAACGCCATCCATCTATCTCCCTATCCGTGGGTCTAATCTGTCTACCTCTTTGTCTATATCTATGTATATCCATCTAGACGTTGTGTCTATTTACAAGGTTTGAAGATCTATCAAGCTATAAAATCTGTATATATGTATATCTGCCTTCTGCCTATTCCAATCACCTAAATCTAAATTGGCAGCGACATTTACACCTACACCTACATCTATCTCTTTCTTTCCTTCTTAACTCCATGCAGGAAAACCATGCATCTATATATTTAGAAAATTCATATTTACACATCTGTCGATGTTCCTATAGTATTTAAACACCTTTCTATATCTTTGATATCTTTGTAGGTGAATGTCCAAATAGATCTATATCAGTACTTAACTGTCCATCTATATCCCTATGTGCCTGTCTAATCTGTCTACATCTTTGTCTAAGTCTCTTTATATCCATCTATGCCTCTCTGAACATTGTAAAACAAGTTTATACAGTTTGTAGATCTATCTAGAAAAAATATCCCTGCCTGCACCTGTCTTTTCCAGTCGCCGCAAAGCTAAGTTTGCAGCGACATTCACACCTACACCTACATCTATGTCTTTCTTTCTTTCTCATTTCTAACTCCATGTGGGATAAACTGTGCATATGTGTATGCACCTTGCGACCTTCGTATGTCTATCTTCATCCAAACACCTGTCTGTATCTCTCCCTAGGTAAACAGATGAACGGATATATAAATATATCAGAAGTTCACTCTGTTCCTATTTGTCTATATCTCTCTATATCCATCTTTACCTGTGTGCTCTGATCTGTTCACATCATTTCAGCATGTATCTAGACCGATCCATGTTTATTTATATCTGTATAGGTCTGCACTTATATAAATATATGTCTCTATATATTGCCTATCTCTGCCTGTGTAAGTCACCGGAGTGCAAATACATTTATTATTGTTCCTACATCGATCTCTACCGTTCTTTCTATCTAGATCCATCTATACATATACATATATACATATGCATGTATATATCTTTCGTTCTTCCCATACCAAAAAAAACTATATACCTTGTTCTAGGTATCTATGAGTTAAAAAGGACAAATCTATATAGAAAAGTAAAAACATATCAACACTTAACTCCGCCCATCTATCGTCCCATCTGCTTACCTACTGTCTAGCAATTGATCTGTATCTCTCTACACCCATTTCTACCTTTCTGTACAGGTTTACCCCCGCGTACATAACTTGAAGCTATCTATATCTGTCCATGTCTATCTTCCTACCTATACATAGATAGATATATATAAATATATATATATATATATTTGTGCATCTGGCTATATCTGCATTCACGCCTACAAACTACACTACACCTATCTTTCTAACAATACCCATCTCTAAGTGTATATATATACATATTTTTCCATCTGTCGGTCTGCCTGTAGTCTTTAAACACGTGTCTATTTCTTTCTTGTTGAATGTACAAATAGATCAAAATCAGTACTTAACTTTCCATCGATCTCACTATGTGCCTGTCTAATCTGTCTACCTCTTTGTCTGTGCCTCTCTATATCGATCTTTACCTCTCTGATTATGTTAGGTCTATAAAGTTGGAAGATCGCTTTGAATCCATCTAGAACATGTATCCCTGCCTACACCTGCCTATTTCAGTCACCTAAATCAAAATTTGCAGCGACATTTACACCCACACCTACATCTATGTTGTTCTTTCTGTCTTTCTTGCTTTCTTTCCTTCTAACTCCATGTATAGAAAAACTGTATCTATGTACACACCTTTCGAGCTACGTATATTTGTCTATATCTCTCTATACCAATCTTTACCTTGTTCCGCGTGCTTTGATCTGTTCAAATCATCTTAAGATCTATCTAGATCTATCCATGTCTAGCTATATCTGGATATGTACTTGTACATATGTATGTATTGCCCTATCTATGCCTGAATGAGCCGCTAAAATCGATCTGCACCGTGCTTTCTATGTAGATCCATCTTTACATATACATATAGGTTTATTTGTATACAAATGTTTCGTTCTTCCTATGTCTATCTTTATCTAAATACCTGCCTATATCTCTCTCTGGGTAACAAAAAAGAGACATATTTGTCTATATACAAAAGATATATATATATATGTCTATATAAAAAACATATATATACAAATATATAAACATATCAGCACTTAACTCCATCCATCTATCTTCTCATCTGTCTCCTACCTGCCTAGCAATTGATTATATCTCTCTATGCCTGTCTATCTCTATCTATCCTATCCCTACAAACTACATCTACATCTATTTCTATATACATACATCTGTCGGTCCCCCCTATAGTCTTTAAACACGTGTCTGTATCTCTCTAGGTGAATGTACAAACAGCTCTATATCAGTACTTAACTGTCATCTATCTCCCTATGTGTCTGTCTAATCTGTCTACCTCTTCGTCTGTATCTCTCTATATCCATCTTTAATGTTAAGTCTATTTACACAGTGTGAAGATCTATTTCTGTAGGAAATGTATCCCTGCCTACACCTGCGTATACCAGTCACCTACATTTAAATTTGCAGCGACACTTACACCCACACCTAAATCTATGTTGTTCTTTCTTTCTTTCTTGCAGACTCCATGTATAAAAACTGTATATATAAAAACACACCTTTCGACCTACGTATATCCTATTTTGTCTATCTCTCTATACCAATCTTTACCTTGTTCCGCGTGCTTTGATCTGTTCAAATCATCTTAAGATCTATCTAGATCTATCCATGTCTAGCTATATCTGGATATGTGTAGGTCTGTAAATATAAATATATGTATGTATTGCCCTATCTATTCCTGAATGAATCACTAAAATCTAATTTCGCAGATACATTTACATCTACCTCTACATCGATCTGCACCGTTCTTTCTATCTAGATCCACCTGTACATATATATATATATACATCGTTCGTTCTTCCTATATCTATCTTTCTCTAAATACCCCTCTAGGTAGCTATCAAAAATCTACATATATATATATACATATCAATGACCTCTATCTCTCTACCACCATCTATACCTTTCTGTACCAGGTACATATTTTGAAGGCCGGTCTATATCTGTCCATGTCTATCTATCCGATCTATCAATATAAATAAATGTGCATCTGCCTGTACCTGGCTTGAAATTCACACAAATCTTAGCTTGCGGCTACATTTACGCTTACAAACTACACCTACATCTTTTTTCTATCAATACCCATCTCTTAATCAATATATATATATACATATTTATACATCTTTCGATCTTCCTATAGTCTTTAAACACCTGTTTATGTCTCTCGAGGTGAATGTACAAATACATCTATATCAGTACTTGACTGTCCACCTATCTCCCTATGTGTCTGTCTGAGTCCGTATCTCTCTACATCCATCTTTAGGTCCATTTACACAGTTTGAAGATCTATTTAAATCTATCGATATATGAATATATCTGCCTACACCTGCCTAGGTGAACAGATAAACAAATATGTTCCTACATGCTTGTCAAAACTTCACACTATCCATCTATCTCCCTTTCCGCCTATCTATCTGTCTACCTATTTGTCTGTATCTATATCCGTAATTATGTCTCCGTAAAATTTTTTAACTTGTTTCATGATGTTAAGACCTATCTGTATCTATCCATGTCTATCCGTGTCAGCCTACATCTGCCTATATATCACCTAAACCTAAATTTGCAGCTACCTTTACTCCTGTATCTACACATACAGGGGGTTTCGTATTGATGGCATCTGAGTTTCGAGTGGGTAAGATGGCACATCCAGCCGATGTTTGAAGGTTTTGGACGTGAAGACTGAAGTAGTATTCGTGAGGACTAAAAATATTCGGGCCCATAAAAACCAGACATTTGCCTATGTGCCATCAATACGAACCCGCCCTTTAGCCACTAGCCTCTACTACCTGGAAAGCTTGCGGCAATCTGTTTTTCCTCGCGGAAATCTTCATCTCCGGCGCAAGAATTCCTTTGTTTCCACCGACAGTTGCATCCCTCCACCATCAGGGGGGCCTAAAGGCCTCATCAAGCCCAGCTGCGCACCTAGCACACTAACATGGCACATTGCTCTCGCCCAGAAGCCAAGTTTTGACAAGGGGCCCGACTCGTGTGCCATCTTTGCTAGCAAAAAGGTTCAACGATTTGGCGGGAAATTTTGGCCATGATGGCATAATTTGGTCATTTCAAAGATGCCATCAATATGAAACCCCCCTATATGAAAAAAAATCTTGTCTATCTTCATCCATGCAGAAATATATATATATACTGTATATATATACGCATCTTGCGGCATTCCTACCTCTTTCTTCATCAAAATACCGGTCTCTACCTCTCTTGGAGTGAACATACAAAAGGATAGATATATATGTATATACACCAAGACTTAGCCCTGTCCATCTATCTCCCTGTCTGTTGGTCTATCAGTCCACCTTTTTGACAATATCTCTCTATATCCATCTTTACCCCTCTTGTTATTGATCTGTTCGCATAAATTTAAGATCTATCTAGATCTATCCATGCCTACCTGTATCTATACAAATCTGTATTTCAAATCGTTTTCTACCTGCCAACTTAAGCCGCCTAATTCCAAATTCGCAGCTACATGTATGCCTACTTCTACATCTGTACCTACCTTTCTTTCTATCTAGATCCATCTGCACATGTATGTAGAGCAAAATACATCTTTCGTTCTTCCATATCAACCTTTACTGCCCATAAATCTCCGTATACCAATATATACCAGTACTTAACTCTATCCATCTATCTCCCCGTCTCTCTATCTATCTGTCTTGGCCCCCTGTATAGGCTTATATCTGCTTATGTAGCTTTAAGATCTATCTAAATCTGAGTTTGTAAATATGTGTATATCTGCTTACAGCTGCCTATACTCGCCTAAATGTCACCTAAATCTAAGTGCAGCTACATTCGCTACTGCATCTACATCTATATGAAAGCTTTCTTTTCTATCTTTATCCACATATATAAGCATATAGATATTTCTTTCGATCTTCATATGCCGATCTTTATCCAAATGCCTGTCTATATCTCTCTTGAGGTGAACATACAAATAGATATGTGTTACGCCGATGCTCAACTTTATCCATCTATCTCCCTTTCTGTCGATCTATCTGTCTACCTGTTTGTCTGTATCTCTCTATATGCACCTTCACCTTTCTGGATTTTTTGCCCGGTTCGCAAAATTTTAAGATCTATCTAGATCGACCCATGTCTCTCTATATCTGCCTAATATCTGCCAATATAAATCACCTAAAATCCCATTCGCAGCTACATTTACACCTACCTCTAAATCCGAATCTATCTAGATCCATTTGTACATATATATAAACAAAGAGATCGTTCTTCCAATTTCAATCTTGGTCTAAAAATCTGCGTATATCTCTCCCTAAATCGGTATATACCAGCACTTATCTCTATCCATCTATCTCCCCATCTCTCTATCTATCTGTCTTGGCCCCCTGTATAGGCTTATATCTGCTTATGTAACTTTAAGATCTATCTAAATCTGAGTTTGTAAATATGTCTGCTAACAGCTGCCTATACTTGCCTAAATGTCACCTAAATCTAAATGCAGCTACATTCACTACTGCATCTACATCTATATGAAAGCTTTCTTTTCTATCTTTATCCACATATATATATATATATTTATTTTTCTTTCGATCTTCATATGTCGATCTTTAGCCAAATACCTGTCTATATCTCTCTTGAGGTGAACATACAAATAGATATGTGTTTTACCGATGCTCAACTTTATCCATCTATCTCCCTTTCTGTCGATCTATCTGTCTACCTCTGTATCTCTCTATATGCATCTTCACCTCTCTGTACTTTTCTGATCTGTTCACTAATTATAAGATCTATCTAGATCTACCCATGTCGTTCTATATGTGTATAGATCCGTGTGTGTATTTGTGTACTGCCAATATCTACCTAATATCTGCCTAAATAAACCAGATAAATTTCAATTCACAACTACATTTAGACCTACCTCTACATCTATATCTATCTAGATTCATCTGTACATATGTACATGTAGAGATATACATCTTTCGTTCTTCCCATGCCAATCTTTATCTAAAAGCCTGCTTGCATCTCTCCGTAAATCGCTATATGCCAGTACTTAACTCTATCCTTCTATCTACCCATCTCTCTATCTATCTGTCTTAACCCTCTGTGTGGGCTTTCATCTGTTTGCAAAATTTCAAGATCTATCTAAGTCTAGCGATATAACTGTATATGTATATCTGCCTACACCTGCCCATATCTGCCCATACATCACCTAAATCTAAACTTGCAGCTACATTGGCGGCTTTTTTCCTTACTTCCTTTCTTCCTTCCTTCCTTCCTTCCTTCCTTCCTTCCTTTCTTTCTTCCTTTCTGTTTCCAGACCAATCGATCTTCCTACATCTATATTTCTACATAATTTGAGGATCTATCTATATCTGTCCATGTCTATGTATAACTATCATAAATGATGTATGTCCGCCTATATCTGCCTGGACATATCACCTAAATCTAAACTCGCAGCTGCATTTCCACCTACATCTATATCTATCTTTCGACCGGTATCCATCTATATGTGTACATACGTCTATCGATCTTCCTATATCCATTTTTACCGAACTACGGCTGAAAAGGCTGAATCTCGAATTACACCATTTTGCGTTCGCAATAGGCCAGTCAGCAATCGATCTTCTCTTCTACATTGGAGCGTCTCTTGTCGCGCCGGGCCTCTCCTTGCATAAGCGGACCCGGTTATCAGTCATCGAGCTTCTCGTCTACGTTGGAGCGTCAATGCCTCTCCCTGTCCGTCATGCCGAGATTTCAGTGGTCGATCTTCTCTTCTACGTTGGATCGTCTCTTGTCGCGCCCCTTCATAAGCCCCTAACCGAGCTTTCTTTCTATGTTACAGCGTCTCTTGCTTCCCAACCCAATGTGTTCGTGCGTCTTCGTGCGTCTTCGTGCGTCTTCGTGCGTCTTCGCGCGTCTTCGGCGTCTTCCTGCGTCTGCCTGCGTCTTCGTGCGTCTTCGTGCGTCTTCGCTTCAAGTTTCGTGCCTGCCTGCTGCACACTGGATCTTCATTCGGCATGTGCTTTTCTTTCCCCACCCCCAAACGGATGCTTTCAGCAAAGCGGCCATGTGCACAAAGGTGTGAAACAGCGAGATTCCGGCCAAACAATTAGGCCGCACAACGGGCGCAATTCCACGCACAAGGGCGCAATTTCGCGCAAACGAGCGCAATTTCAAGAAGCGTGCTTTTCAGCTGTCCCTCTTCCTTTCCGTATTGATGAAAGCGATCACATTTTGAGCAAACGGCATGGTTTTTACGAAGACGGACGGATTTATTTCCGAGCAGAAAAAACGAGGTACTTGTTTGTCTGGAAGTCAACACAGACACCAAATCCAGCTCCTTTGCGGGGGGATGGGGGGGGTGTGCGCAACATCTCGCGCGCCCCTGCTCTCTCTGCAGCTTAGACACGCCCCATATCCTGGCCAAGAGCACGAAGCAGCTTCTCCACTGCAAGCCCCAACTGCAGTTGCTGAGTCGTCCGCCAGGTTCCGTAGCTGGTAACAGTGGCGCTTTTGCAGCGCGTGGCCGGTGCGATCTCCAGCGCCGCGTGCATCTTAAGCGCGTCACTGAAATCAAAATTGCAAGCCCTTGGGCGATGAAGGTGCGAAGGTGCAAGTGCACCCGTTCGCATCACCACTTCTTGCCATTGACTGGCAACCAGCTTCGCGCAGGGCACGCAGCCGAGATTCGCAACTGAGTCAGCCAACACCTTGGACAGTCGCCGCTGAAACAAGCCGGATGGCTGGCTCCAGCAGTTTTCTGGGATCTTTCAACAGCGCATCTTCTGGAAGCTCCCTGCAACCCAAGGGGTTTGGCTTTAACTTTTGCAGCATCGCACCGAGCTATGTGTGGCTGGTGGGTTTTGCTTGAAAAACTACCCAGGCCGTGACACCACGACCCCGACCCGACTTTCCAACGCCTGAGTGTTTCGCCAACAGAGAGCCGCGTTGCCCGCCAGCAAAAACGAGACGAAACATCCAACACGAGCCTGCAAAAGAATAGTTGCATACACATAATCCTCTGTGCCCCGTGAAGTAGGAAACAATTCAAGACACAAGTTTGCCAAAACAGCGCGCATGGTCTCTGGCCCCTTCCCGCAGCCGCCTCCGCCAGCAGCGGGTGCCAAAGAAAAGCTTGCATGTGGACAGCCGCACGCCCTGCGTCTTCCTCTGAGACGACAACCCAAAGGGCCGTAGCAATCTGCAGCATATTGCTCCTGAAGCAAGCCCGCAGGACAACAGATGCGCTAAAAGTTGAAGCCACGGCCGAATGACCATCAGCCTCCGTGAGCCTAGCAGTGTGACCACACCCTCAAAAAAGTGAGCGCGAAGCCACTTGCAGAAGCGATGGCCCCTTGGAAAGATTTCCTCACAGTCGCGTTGAGATGGAACCTTTAACTTTGACCCAGAAAAAGTTTAAGAATCAGGCGTTGCCTAGCCTTTCCTCGGTCTCATATCCTGTTCATTCACAGCGCTTCCCAGCTACAGCTAGACCCCCTGTCCTCACCAATCCTTCTACGAAGTTCCTGTTCGTCTAAGAACTTCTCCCTCAAACTCAAGTTCTTCAGTGACCAACGTCTCGTCTTCAACCGATCGTGGCTGAAGTCCTTGAAAATATGATGAGGAACAGCAGGTGAAGCACATTTAAGCTTTGTGGGACAGAACAGAACATCATGCCGTGTGACATCTGCCCTACTGTGGGCTCTCATAACGAAACCGCAAGCATCCTTTAGGCATCTCACTCCCACGGAAGGCACAGCAGGTGTATCTTCGAGGATGTACTGCTTGACTGTGCCGATACTTGGTTGGGCGGCAAGCTGTCCAAAATGATTGTCAACATAGGCTTGTTCAACATTTCACTCTAAAAGGGGCCGCTTCCAGGCGCATGGCTCGGGGCACCAGCCTGGTGAAATGCAGCTTGCTGAGGCACTCTCTCAGCAGCAGAAGCGTTACCTCGCAGCAACCGAGTGACAAAGAGGTACTGATTGCAAGCTTCCAGCAAGGCTGCCGTTGCTGCGAAATTCGGCCAAACGCTTTTTGGCCAGCGGGGGCTGCGCCTGTCCGTAAATCACGGACCGGCAAGAGTGTGTTGACATCTGGCTTTGTTTTGCACAACAGCCTTGTGGATATTTTTCACATTAACGGGCTGTCGAAAAATTTCCGAGCCTGTGTAGAGGATAATGGATTTGTACCGCAAGAAATGGATTCCGTGGCAAGCGGTGGAACTAAGATTATCTGTTCCTTTTCATTCCCATGATTCGACCTTCTTCAAATTAATTTGCAAATAATCTTGGGAATGCAAATGACCACCAAAAGCATCTATAAATGAAGGAAAAGATACAGTGAAATAATGCTTTTGGGATCTCTTCATCTAACTGTGAATTTTTTGAACATGTACGAAGAGTCTGAGTTATCGTTGCAACATCTGGAATGTTTCGCGCTTTTTGACTTATAGCGGCCCAACCAGGCCATGCCAAACTGATGGTGGGCCAAACAGGCCCGGCAAAATTGGCCAGTGCCACGCTCCGTTTCACCAGCCGACACAAAGGCCCGTGCTTAGCTTCTGTGTGGGCTTGCGCACGCTTAGCTTCTGTGTGGGCTTGGGGGCGTGTGGGTGCGCGTCTGGGAGCGTGCGCGCGTGTGGGCGTGGGCGTGGTCCGCGTGGGTGAGCCTGTGCGTGTACGTGTGCGCGCGCGTGTGCGCGTGTGTGTGTGTGTGTGTGTGTGTGTGTGTGTGTGTGTGTGTGTGTGCGCGTGCCAAAACCTCATTTCCAAGCTATTTCTTTGCTGTGGCTTGGACAAAAGTTTCTGAACGATGTTCAGGCGGCCCAAAGAGTATTGCTGAGCTGAAGTCGTCACATAGAACACTTGCCACCAGCGGTGATACTGGCACCAGCGCGCCTGCAACTTTCGATAACTTGCAAGCTGTTGCTTAGACCACTTGGCCGGCGATCATGCGTTCCGCGGTTTCAAGTGGCGCTTTATCTGTGACCCGCTACCGTGAAGTCTGAACTGCTGAGGAAACAGCGATGAGCCTCAATGTGACCTGTGAGGGAACAGGCAACCAACACAAAACGGGCTGGACTTGTCTGTTGCCCGCTGCTTGCCTGCGAACACCGCAAGACAGTTTGTTTGGACGAAGGTACTGAACACCTAAGGCGACCGTTTTCATGCGATGAGGAATTCGGAACATCTTGAACGATGTTTGCCAAGATGCGGCGCAGCTTACTCTGCTGTGAGCGCTTTTCTCAGATAGCCACTGCTCCGACTGAGCTAGATGATACTATCCTGTCGCAGGAAGCGCCTCAGGCTCAGCAGCAAGGGTGAACCAACTTTTCGGGACTGGCTCCAGACCGCTGGACATGCCGCCGTGTCATTGGTAAAGAATTATGCATAGCTGATGCCTTGCGCAAGGTGCGTAGAGTGCGACAGGGTGGTTTTGTCAGGAAGAAGATGGGGATGAATCCTCGTCCGTCCGGATCTTCCTCCTCCGCAGGCGCTTCAAAGGCCTGCTTTCCTGGGTTCCCGCTTCGGCGGTTTTGTTTAGGATTGTCTTCAGGCTTAAGGTTCCCACCGGTGAGCAGGCCGGCACTAGTTGTGCCCACCAGGGGGGTTTGCGCTGGCGTATGGGCACACTGCCTGCAAACAGGCCATGCGCACTTGATCAGGAACTGTTCCTTGAGGGGGACGCAGCCAGGGCAGATGGCAGCTTCGTGTCTTGCACCTGCTCAAGTGTGGAGCGCAACCCCTCAACCCCCCAACTTCACACCAACACTTTATGTCAATTCATCACAACCCCCGCAACACATCACCAGACATACATTTCATGACATATTTCCCCCAATCCTGATGGGCTGCGAGAGTGAGTCGTGCGTGCGTGCGTGGCAACAGGTGGCGTGAGGTGGCGTGGCGCGGCGCGGCGTGGCGTGGCGCGCGTGCGTGAAATGTGTGCGTGAAATGTTTGCGTGCGTTAAATGCGTGCGTGCGTGAGTGAGTGAATGAGTGAATGAGTGAGTGGTCAGTGCCCAGGCCGCCCAAAAATAACTTCAGGTTCGTCATTGCCCAGGCCTCCCAACAAATCAGGTTTAGCCCCGTTTTTTCGTTGCAATTGACACCGAACCTTCCCGGCCAACCTGACCGCCCCAGCCTTCCATGCTTGCGGCCCGTTTTCAGGAATGTGCAGTTCCTGAGCCTGGTCATTTCCTATTGTCACAAAGGACAGGGCCTCTTTTGACTCAAGACTTTGCGATTCGTTTGTTTCGACACGGTTGCAACAAATGCGCTGCAACCATTGCCTTTCTGGCCGCCGCGGCGTTTGCTTATGGACAGCCGAGGGGCCTCGCAACTCTGGAAGCGAGCTGCCGTGGATAGTAGGGCGGCCATTCCTAGGCAACGAAGTCAACTAACCAACAAAACGATGACCGTTTAGCACGAGTAGTGTTGGACGCCTCCCAAAAGGACAACGTGTTTCGCTCCCTCTCGAACAAGTAGCTTCCTTGAGCGCGCCCAAAGAAATCTAGCTTTTTGACCTCGCTACAGGACAAGTTTTAGGACCCCCTTCCCCTAAAAAGACGGGGGTCCCCCACGCCGAGCCCTGGTGGAAAGGGATAGGGGATACTTGGTTCACCTGTGATGTCAGATTGACTGCTTAAATAGTTCTTTTAGGCCTGAGCCACAGCATATAGGTTGCTTTCTTTTGGCCTTCCTCAGCACCTAATATGTATGTACTGGAATCAGCTCTGACCGTCAGACTTTCACCTCCTATCTACACGCTGCGCAGAAGGGACACGCTGAAGGTGTGCAGCAGTGTGAGACATTTGATAGGTAGCATCTTGGTTGAAATTCTCGCACTTTCGAATTGTTATATTTGTGGAAGTTTGCTTCAGGAAGCAAATTTCGAATCGCTGGTGCTTGACTTGTTCTTCTTGTAGTAGTGGTCTGAGCTTCTTCTTTCACTGCGTGATCTCTTGATCTTCTCGATGTTCACCATGAACAGAAGGTGCCAATCTGAAGTCTTTCTGCCGTTGATGCGCCTGACGTTCAAAGGTCCCGAAACTTCGAAGAGTTCGGGCGATGCTTCATATTGTTCTTGTCCTTGGCGAGACATGGGCTTACGCAAGCTCATGTCGGATTCTCTGCCTCCCGGTCTTTGCCCAGTGGAAAGTCTGCCTTTTGTGAAGGATGCTTTTGCCATATCCCTTGAGGCTAACCTCCAGTCGATCAGGAAAGAATGCAGCAGGTTGACCTTGTGCTTGAGGTCGCCAAGAAGCGCACGTGTTGGATGGCATGTTTCCCTGCAGGATGCGCATGTCCTGGCGGTCTTGTTGAAGCCACTACTCAAAAATAAGTTGGACAGACTCCTCTTGCATCTCGTGGCAATTGCCCGTGGTTTGCTTGCGTGGGGGGATGCGCACGTACAGAATTATGATGGCCCAACATGGTCAGCCATGAGTGGATTCTCAAAATCTGTGTTGGGATCGGTCTTGACGGTGATGACCTGGTTGCAGTCGTCATTGTAGTTGATGACTGCTCCTGGTGGAAGTTGATCTCTCTGGTAGTGTCCCTTCTTCACGCAATTTCCACTCGTGGTTTGGCGTAGCCCCCAACTAGCATCGAAAGGCGCCCATCGTCATTCTGAATGTGCTGTGACAATAATTCAATCCCATTGCCATTCCTTACTGGGATGACCTTTCTGTTGCACGCCGTGTCAATAGTTTCTGGTCTTATCCCCCTAAACGAAGCACGCGATTGGTCCTGCGCTCTTTTCTGGAATATGGCATTGATGAAGCAGCAATGAAGCACATAGCGATTTTAGCTACCGTCTCTTGCCAGCCACGCACACTCAAAGAAACAATCTGCCCTGCCAGTGGAATCGTAGCCATTCCTTGTCTTTACGCTTCGGCGATCGCCCAGCGTCTCCCCAATTTGCTGTGAGCACATTCAATGGCGCGGGGCGACTCGTCTCTGCCATTCGGTTCCTTGACCGAGGTCTGGAGAAGTTGCCATGATCTTGCCTGCATTATGGCTTCTTTGAAGCTCTCTGATTCTTTGAGGAAGTCTGATTGGATACCCTGGCTTTGTCTCAAAGACCTCCAGGGTCGGAATCTCCTGGCCATCTTCGACACACGCCGGTCCTTGAAACTTGGGCGCAAAGCTTGCGTCGGGCAGGATACCCTTTGATTCTGGAAACTGCTCGTCCTTTGGTCTGGCACCCTTTTTGATGTTCCTGCTGCCATGTCGAGGCTCTTCATACCCCATCTCAACATCATTGGCCGACTGGTCAATTTGCCAATCGTCGTCCGATAAAATTTGCGAAGCAGTCACTCTCGCTATTTCTGAGACGCGCCTGCATGTGCTTTTGAGCTTGTTGCGAAGCTGATACACTTCGCGTGATCCGTCTCTCAACTTCGATCTCGGTCTGCTCGGACTCATGTTGGGCTGCTTGTGATAGGAGTCTGCTGCTTCTCCAGAAGAGTAATGATGCGATTGCATTTGCTCGGTCCTGCCATACTCCCCTGGTCTTTTGATTTCCGATATTGGATGAGCTGCGAGACAATCGTGAGGGTGTGCTCCATGCCCAACTTGTCGCGCGAAGTGTAATCGGCACATGTGGCACATCTGCGAAGATCTTGGTTCTTCTTGAATAGGACAGCACATCGCATGCATTTTCCAACAAACCACATCACAGCACATCGCATGTAGGATCCCTGTTGTGAGCCGAAGTTGATGCGATACCCCTGTAACGCGGGCTTCCAGCTTCATCTTGGCATCGCTCACGCTCTGAGATAAATGTAAGCGCCGGTTCATGTTCTGCGACAAACTGGAACTCATGGAATGTTGAAGAACATGTCTTTCTCAAATGGCTCTGAGTTGGATGTCGTCATGTGAAGGAATCAGTTCTTTAGTGGTGCTGAGACAATGCCTTCTGGCCTCGGGTCAGGGCTCGGGGTGTCCCGCGCCTGTCCGCGCTGTTCCAGGAAACATGGCGAATCAAAGAATTTCTTTCATAGTCAGTCTCCATTCAGAAAGTTGTCATCATCTCGAGGAAGATCTCATGCTGGGTAGATCGTGCATGACATCTGCAGTTGTCTAACTCTGCTCCTTGATTGGACCTGGTGAAAGTCGCATCATCTAGATATGTCAGATCCTTCTTGTCCTTCTTGTCCTGTGGCGGTTTGAGAGGTGAAGCGCTTCTCTTCGATGCTGGATGGACCGTCGGCTTGGCCGGGAGCAACTTGGGAACCATATTCAGGATTGTGGCTGCTTGATTGAGCTTTTCGTGACTGCGGCTGGGGCCACCTGAGCAGCGTGCAAAAATGGGGAATGTCAGTGCCAAACCTTTCATGGTCATGGTCTGCAAATCTGACAAAGTCTTAAGTTGTAAACATGCGCCATGATTCACAATCAAGCGCCGCTGCCCCAACCCAATGGGCAAATATTGACCACTCTACAGTGAGCATAGACATTCAGAAGGTTGCAGTGAGGACAGCTTTTGTACGCTCATCTGGTTGGCTGAGTGCTTGGCGAGTGAATCTGCCAGGCAGGCAGGCTTCGCTGTGAACAGTCTGTCTCTCTTTGCTCTTTTTCCGACAAATGGTCTCCTTCTAGCTGATGAGCGGCTGATGCGTCGCTGGTGCGGTTAGTCACCAAGTTATTCGCATCTGTTCGAAGATGCGCATCGGCAGTCTGTCCTGTAACGTCGGACCATCAAACATGGAGGAAGAAGCATGGGACATATCATCTCATGAGTCCATGTAGTTCTGCAACTGTCGTTGAGATAGCGGTGGCCGTGACCTCACGGGTCTTGCAATCAATTACGGAGCCTCTGGAAACGGGCGTTCCAGACTCCCAATATGGAGGTGAGCTCCAGATTCTCCCAATTGAGTTGTCCAAGTACGCTTCTTGTACGCAGTATGCATTTGTGGTGTCGGTGGAACATCGTCCTTCATTTTCTTGTCAGAAGTAACTGCCTGAAGTTCATCGCTCGCGACGTTCTGGTGGAGATTGATATACCAACCACGTTTGGCATCTTTCTTTATAATTGAATGCGCTGTCCCACGAAAAGGCAGTCGTTCTTGTCTTCTGAGGAAACTCCTGAATTTGGCCATGACCTCCTTCTCAAAAAACATCGTCTCCGCTCAGAAGAAGATCATCAACATGCAATGGAGCTCCATCAACTTGAGCTTGGGCATTGTTGGGTCTGGGTCCACAAAATCGCGCGGAGCCCTTTGGAAGAATCTTCCCACACAACGGCCTGCGCGTGTTGGCCCAACCCGAACAAAGCAATGATGAACCGAGAACTTCCACCATTGCCGAGGTAACTCATTTCAGGTGGCATCTGACGAATGGTACCTCTTGTTTGATTATCAGCTTCTCGTTGTAGGAAAGCGGTCTTGAGATCCATGTCAAAGATGTTCCATCCTTTGTTTGCTGCGGCTTCTGCTACAAGTTGCAAACCACTGCGTGAAGCTGCAGGGCTGCTCAGGGTCAGGAACCTGGCCAAACGCAAATGCCCTCTGTCCAGACAATGACGATGCTGGAAAGGGAGACCACATCGATCGACCTGGACTGTTGCAGGGTCCTGTCCCTGCTAATCCTCATGAGCAAGTTTCCCATAAAATGGCACTCAGCTCTCGAGCAGCAAAGAGTTGTCACCACGTAGAGACTCTCACATTCAGTTCATTCCAGCGAGTGTGTTCCCTGCGCAAGCCACTTCAACACAGATACCGTGCCGATGGTGCTAGCTTTCACGCACAGGGCGCATTTTTCTCGCATGCATATTCCCTCTTTAGCGAGCTAGCAATGAGTAGCTGCTGTAACAAGGAAGTTCCTTCTAAACCTCCTCAGTACCACAAGCAAGCAGTACTACGAGTACTACAAGTACTACAAGTACTACAAGCAGTACTACACGTACTACAAGCACCACTACAAGTACTACAAGCAGTACTACAAGTACTACAAGCAGTACTGCAAGTACTACAAGCAGCACTACAAGTACTACAAGCAGTACTACAAGTACTACAAGCAGCACTACAAGAAAGACTACAACCACATTTTCGTTTCATTTCAGAACTTGGCCAAGGAAAAAGAACTAAGAATAATTATCCCTGGTTTCAAAAAGCAAGCTGGCCAGCAAAAGTTTGACTAGTGCGACAGGCGCCCAAAGGTGTTTCGGAGTCCTACATCACACCCGACCATGCGCTGCTGTTTGCTGGCTACAGTCTAATAACCATTTTCATCCTTTTTCTGGCTACCGGGACAAATTGCTCCTGCTTTCTCAACAGCCGGGGCTCGCTCCACAGCCAGAGAGGGGCTCGCGCGATCAAACTTGCTGCACGTTCGTGCGAGCAAGTCTGCGTCCAGAGGCGTTCCACCAGATAGAAATGAATGAAGCACCCAAGGGTTGTACCCACCCTGCATGACCTTCAGCAGCTCCTTGACATTCAGTTCGCCTTGTCCAGGCGGGAAAATCTCCTGCCACTGACAAAATTATCAACTGGGTGAACAGCCCTCACCGCTTCATGAGGTCTGGTGACAATTGCCCTCCAAATAACGACACAAGCAGCGCCTGCAAACTTCGCGAGCAAAGGGAAGTGGGGCCGTGTTTTGAACCCTGGCAGGGCTGCCAATCGGCTGTGCTCATCCAGCCCATCGAGTTGGCACGCCCTGCACGCCACGCACAATGAAGAACCTTCATCAAAAAGTCTGCATCCACCTCAAGCGACAGGCTTCGTCTTGAAATTGGAGAAGGACAGCCAAAAGCAACTTAACCCTGAAAGCGCCCGAGAGGGCAGTCGTCGACATCCCAGTCCCCAACTACGAACCCCAACCCTGTTGAAATTGTCTACTCAGAGCCGTGTACAGAATTGAAAAAGCGTGCGCACCCATTTATGGCTGAGATTGCCCCTTCCTGCTCTCCAAGAACCTGGGTTCACAAGCCCCAAAAATGTCGGGAGACGGGTCAGCCCCTTTGTGTGATAAATAACACACTGTGAGCCTCAGCGTCTTCTGTCAAGGTCTTGCCAAGGAAGAAACTGGAAGTGAAATGGTTGTGTGAGCAGTGTAAAAGTTTTCGCGCCCAGCTGGGACACGTTGGTAGCAATCTCACAACACGATATTCTTCGCTTTTGCGAATCGTCTGGAGTGCGTGGCCTGTCACAGCATCCTAGGAAATCCATCATCATCGAGTTGTGCTGTACTGCAAAATCAGCCATGTTGGCCACTGTTCGCTACAGTCACCCACCAGCGCTGCAAAGTCACTTTCCAAACCGAAACGCGTAGACTGAGGATAGTCTCCCACCTGGCGGCATTGCAAGGGTTGACCAAAGCTGAAGATCTTCAAGCGCCGCGTCCTTCCCTTGCAGGTCACGAAGATGGAGGCCGTTCCCTGGCTTGCCCTCGTGCCACAAGAGCTGAATCCGTAGCGGCCCACCTTCACGCCTGCCTCCGCCAACAAGCGGTACATGCGCTGGAACAGGGACTTCCCGCAGAAGCAGCTGCAGCAAGGAAACCAGGACAGGGCCAAGGGAACCAAACCTAGCGAGCCATGGTTCTTCAGGTGGGACACAAGTCGCTCCGCCAGTCGGAGCATTGCGGAAAGCATGTTGGACGATGATGGGGAAAAGCTCCAGCCCAGTAGCTCTAGGCTCTGGATGGCTCACCTCGACCTCCCGCCTCTGCGACAAAAAGACAAAGGCCAACGCCGTATTCCGTGTGCTAGCGCCAACGCTGTGGGACAACTCTGGCTTGGTTGGCGTTGGAATCTACCCGTAGCATGCCATGGCTCACTGAGACCAAGGTGCAAACAGGCTGCCTTTCACGGCACTGCGCCCATGGAACCTGGCAGAGACCTCACTAAACTCCAGGCCTTGATTGTCGCCTCGCACTGAAGGGCACCTCTGGCTGACTACTGCGGGACCTCCGCGACCATGCTTTCCGGCCCGGCAATCAGGCACATAGAGCTCCCAAGGCATGGTGGGTCTAGATCCCCCGCACTGGAGCCAGCGCTCAGCCAAAACGAGCTCTTTGCAAGACATCCTAGTTTTCTTTGACCATAAAGGGTGCACGCTTACCTGCGAAGTGGTAAGAACAGCCGCGCCAGTGCACTCGCTCGGCTCGCCGCCATATCAGCAGCACCCAGGCTTGATGAGTCCTACGACGACTATGTTGGCGTGGAGGGTTGTCGTCCGAGATGGCAGGACTGGTCCAACATTTCGGATTCCTCAGCTGAGCTACTTGCTCGCTGATTGTCAGTCCTGACAGAGACTTGCGAGGGAAAAGTCAGCGGATTGACTTGTCGAACATTTGTAGTGATGCTGGAGCTAGAGTTGCTGCGTTCCCATGTCCTAAGAATTTTGGACAGCCTCAATCAAGGCAGCCCTCAATCACGGCATTGTGGCAAGCAACGGTGCGTGTTGACATAATTGTTGAGACCAGGGCGCGGGTTGCCAGGCAGGGCGTCGCATTGAACCTTGCATGCGGGAACGGGATCCTTGGATGTCCATGAAAGCAGGCCTGTGCTGCAATTGGGGCTCTGAGCTCGGGCTGCAAGGACTTGCCTGAATCCAATTCGGGCATCTCGGGCTTTGGCCCTGGCCTACACATTGCCAGCAGCGCGTTGCCAGGAGCCTTGACCTTGTCAGTTCATTTTGATTCATGAGATGTTGAATTTCATGAAGGTTTGATGCCTGTCTTACTGATGCCGGCGTCGCATGTTGGCTCAGCTTGGCTCAATTTGCCGCACTGAGGACTAGCTCCAGCATGGCAATGGTAAGGGGACGCAGTGAAACTTACGTGAAAGTTCAATTTGTTTTGATTGACCCAGTTTGAAGTTTGCTTGGTTGACTGAGGCGGGCCAGCCTCGAGTGCCACGATGACCGTGTGATCGACGTGTGGCACCGTGACCGCCGTCAGGACGCTGAGACTGAGGTCAAGGAGGAGGATAAGATGCCAAGGCCTGCTTCCAAACATGTTTCCAAAGGCTGTTTAACGCTCTTGCCAGGCGCGCGAAGCGACGAAAGCGGCCGAGGTTGAGACTACACACTTCAACTTATCTGTTATCTCCCGCCCCGCTGTGGTTCACTGAAGCTCAGTCAATGGCTCGCTGTCAAAGATGGCGTCAAAATGGAGGCTGAACAAGACAGAGCTCAGACAGCAGGCAAAGGCCGCAGGGCATGAACCAAGGCGAAGGCAAACAAGTCAGCTCTTGCCAAGGCAGATGGGAAATGCTGGCAAGGGGCAAGGCACCTGAAGCTGCAGCGGTTCCTTTGGCCCCACTCCGGGGTGTTGCGCGGAGCTTTGGAGGTGATCGAGCATCGGCTCTTCAACAAAATGAACAAGAAACCCCTCATGCTTACTGATGATGCAACCAAGGAGTCCAGGATTCAGGATAGCCTGGGCAATTTGTTGCGAAGCTGAGATGATGTGTTGTTTGTTTGGTTTAGTTCTTGTTTGCTGGGACCCTGGTGCTGGCGCACACAGAGCTGCCATGGAAGTGTGGTGGCGCGACCGACCCTTGGGGCAATGGAGTCCCGGGTGTGGCCCTCAAAGACATGCTTGTCATTGCCGTGAGCGCCGCAAACAGCGACCTTCAAGGAACGAAGAGGAGCTGACGACAGAATAGCCCTGCGGAGATTACCCGCTCCATGACTTTCAAATGAAAAAGAACTCCAGAAAGCGACGCTGGTCTTGGTCACTGGCGATGATGCTGTTTATTGGGAAGCATTTGACGAAATACAGCGGTGGCAGAACTGAATTTCATGCTCATCAACTGAAAAAATCCTTAAAATATCATACACTGCAGTAGTTTGGACGTTGTGGTAAACTTTTCTGGCAGTCAAGATGATCCAGAACTACGACATTGTCAAGCGTAATGCCCGCCAATGGTGCCATGAGATTTTCCAGTACAAAGAGAGGAAGGAGCAAGTGCTGGGCGAGACTCTGACCGCAAAAAATGCAGCAAATGAATAGGGGAAGAGGAGACAAGGCAATGGAACCAGAAGTGAAACATGAACATGTTGTGCAGCAATTCCTGATCCACTCGAGTCTTCTGATGGACTCTTACATGCGCCAAGTCAGTGGAAACCTACCGGGAGACCGTCACTACAAAGCGCGGCTCCGACGAGGCAGTTGTGGACTTCGACTTTTCAGGCCGGGCTTACCCTCTCTTCCATCAAGGTCTCGAAGCTGATGGAGTTAAATTTAGCTGCTCTGTTCTTGTCATCCTTGCAGTGCTGAAGAAGAATCTGCCAAAGCCGTTGCCCTTGGAGATGAGTGACTTTAAGACCTTCAAGGGGACACAGGCTACCTGCCAGACACACTGGGCTGTGTACACAGCTCAGAAGGAAGCCTTTGTGAACATGCAGCCAAGATCTCCAAGAGTGTGGCCAGCAGTACAAGAAAGGATCCCCCTACCTACACAGCCACCGCTGTGCAGCTCGTGCAGACTTATGTGAAGCTGGAAGTTGATTGAACCAGAAACCGAGGCGATGGTGAAGCTTTTCAACTTTTCAGGCATGCAGCACTGGGCGACAAATGAGACAAATGAAGGCAAATACTTGGAGACAAGTATTTGCGCAAACTGGTGGGCATGCGGCTGATCTGGCAGCACTGGGAGTCAATGAAGGCACATACTGGGAGACAAGTAAATTAGCACACTGGCGAGCATGCGTCCCGGCGAACCGGCAGCACTGGGAGGGCCGGGCGATCTGGCAGCAACCCAAGAGACAAAACAACCAAACAGCCCGACAGCCCAACTACCCGAACTACCCAAGGACCCAACAACCCAAGAACCCAACAACTTACCTCAACAACTCAACACCCCAACAGCCCAGCAGCGCAACAAGCCCACAGCCAAACGGCCCGACAACCCAAAAACCAAACAATCCCGCCCAACAACCCAACAGCCAAACAACCCAAATTCCAACAGCCCAATAGCGCAACACAACAGCCCAAGAACCCAACAACCCAACCCACAAGACAAACAAACAAACAACCCAACAGCCCAACAACCCAAGAACGCAACAGCCCAACAACCCAACAGCCCAACAACGCACAAAAACCCATCAACTCAACAGCCCACCAACCCAACAGCCCAACAACCCAAGAACCCAACAACCTAACCCAGCAAACCACAGCCCAACAACCCAAAAGCCCAGCAGCACAGAAACCCAGCAATCCACGAAC
Organism: Effrenium voratum; assembly: GCA_963377175.1. NCBI lineage: Eukaryota > Dinophyceae > Suessiales > Symbiodiniaceae > Effrenium > Effrenium voratum. Next base: position 1,118,072 of record CAUJNA010000780.1, on the reverse strand, counting down.
CCAACGCCCAACAGGCACAGCGCCCCAACAGCACAGCAGCCCAACAAGCAAAAAATAAAACCCGACAGCCTAACAGCCCAACAACCCAACAGCCCAACAGCCCAAATGCCCAACCAAGCAACCCAACGACCCAACAACCCAACCGCTTAGCAACCCCACAGCCCGACAACCTAACAACCCAACAGCCTAAAACCAAAAAACCAGACAACCCACTAGCCCAGCATCGCAACAAACTAAGAGCTAAACAACCAAACAACCCAACAATCTGAACCCAACAGCCAAACAAAAAAAGCCCAATTGCCCAACAGCCGAAAAACCAAACAACCCAACAGAAACAACGGCCAGCCCAGCAGGCCAACAGCCCAACAAGCCAAACACCTAAAATCCGACCGACGGCCCAACAGGCCAACAACCCAACAGCCCAACAACCCAACAGCCCACAGCCCAACAACCACACAACACCTAACCCCACATCTCAACAACCCAACAACCTGACCCAACAGCGCAACAGCCAAACAGCCCAACAACACAACAACCCAACAACCCCAACAAGCCAAACACCTAAAATCCGATGGCCCAACAGGCCAACAACCCAACAGCCCAACAACCCAACAGCCCACAGCCCAACAACCACACAACACCTAACCCCACATCTCAACAACCCAACAACCTGACCCAACAGCGCAACAGCCAAACAGCCCAACAACACAACAACCCAACAACCCCAACAAGCCAAACACCTAAAATCCGATGGCCCAACAGGCCAACAACCCAACAGCCCAACAACCCAGTAACCCAACACAACAGCCCAAGAACACAACAACCCAAGAGCCAAACAACCCAACAGCCCAACAACCCAACAGCTAAACAGCCCAACAGTGCATCAGCCCAACAAGCCAAACAGCCCAGCAGCCCAACAGCCCAACAACGCAATAACCCAATACCGACACTTGCAGCCCAAGAGCCAAACAGCCCAACAACCCAACAGCCCAAGAGCCAAACAACCCAACAACCCAACAGCGCAACAACCCAAAAGCCCAGCAGCCGAACAGCGCATCTACTTGTCTCCCAGTATGCGCCGTCATTTGTCCCAGTGCTGCCGGATCGCCGGGCCGCATGCTCGCCAGTGTGCGCACTTACTTGTTTTCCAGTATATCTTCATTTCTCTGCCAGATCGCTGGGCTGCATGCTGGCTAGTGTGCGCATCTACTATGATGATGAGTGCCGGTTCAAGCCCAACAAGGTCACAAACATTGGGAAGAACCTTCAGAAGCAATTCAACCTCAAGGACAAGAGTGAGGGCAGCCTGGAAGAGGAAGATGGTAAGAGCCAAAACAGCCCAGGCCAAGAGAAGGAATACGCTGATGACGCTGGGGCTGAGATCTTGTCATCAGCTGGCGTGGCAAAGAGTGAGACAAGCCCTAGGATCAAAGAGAAGGAAAAAGTTTGGAGAGGAAGAAGTCTTCCATGGAGGCTGTCAAGGGCGGCAGTGAAGTACAAGAAGATTCGCAAGCCTCACAAGTAGGCAGGCTTAGGGGCTCTAGCAGTTCAAGGGAATTGCCGCATTGCCAATTGCACGGCAACGATTTTAGGAGCGCGAGGCCGGGACGCACGAATAAGACTGTCAGACTGCAGACTTGGGTTTGCTAGCTGTTGCTTGCAAACGCTGGGGGGCAGGATTGCTGCTGGGGAATCTTCAAGCCTCAGAGTGTGCACTGTAGCTGGCCCATTGCAAGTAGAACTCCTAAATTAGCATTGCGCTACAACATCATGCAGCTGCCTGCGCATCTCTGGCATCCCCGCACATTGAACCGGGCTTCCTCGGGCGCATGCGCCGCGTGGAGGCCCTGGCCTTACCTTGTGCCTCAGCAACAGTCTTCCTTGCGTGAGGGGGTCCATGGACAATAGGAAGAAAGGGAAAAAGAAGTTCAAAAACATCAAGGCATCAGAGAGTTCCACTTGAGCCAAAATGCTGGCCAAGTTAAATATGGGGAGTTACGTACAGCTACACTTTTGCCCATGTTGCATTTACAAGCGGGCTCTGCGGTATATGGCGGTGGGTGTAGGTGCGCCGCATCAGCTCCACACCTTCCTGCTTCTCTTAGTCCCCGTCCCCTCTATTCTTTTCTAGCTCTGCCTTGGTTTGCCTCAGTCGGCTTTTGTGCCTCTATTGGCCAGTGTCTCTGTTTTTGTCTTTGCTTTCAGGCGCCCTTTCTGCCGTGAGAAACAAAAGTTGAAAGAACAGCAAATACTTGCCAAGTTGAGACAAGCTGCCCGCCACCCGGCAGTCAGCCGCGTGAATTCTTGAGAAGAGTCTGGTTCATGTAGCTTTTGAAGGGCAGATCGCATGCCCACCCCACTCAGGTACTTCTCAAGCAGTATCGTTTGATTTGTGGTGTGGGTGGTCAAACTGACCTCTGAGCAGCCTTGATTGATGAAAGTGCACCACAGCCCAGCTGAGACCGCAATCGAATTGACTGCTGTCGTATGCGGATCCGCCACGTCTAGGCTCATTGAGCAGGGGGACCTTAGCCCAAAAACCTCGCCAGAGATTGACCTGAGTTGGGGCCTGGACCAACGTGTTGAACACAAAATACCACCTGCGCCTGAGGTCAGCCAACTGTTTTAGGCGAGAAGCTGCGGCGAAGTGACCCATTCGGAGGCGTGACGCACACCCTGCAGTTTCACCCGGATGTTGCGCGGAGCGTAGTGCTCCTCCCGTAGCTCGTCTCTGCCCTGTCCGAGAGGGGGTTTAGACGGGTTTAGGAAGAGTGTTTTCCAGGTTCTGCCGACGAGTCAAGCTTAAAAAGCAATACGACACTAGCGCTTCCTCCTGACAAAGGGGTCATGAGCATCCACGTCTGAAAGGAACTACAAAGCAACAGCATGTTGTCCCCAGGTTTGGCCCGCCTTTAACTGAAAATAGGCCGCAGTCAACTCCTCCGGCGCAAACTGCGGCAACAAAACCTTGCCCACGTTGGTGGGCCACCCAGACCCAAGGCGATTGCCACACAACTGAAAGCGCTCCCGCAAGAAGTCGCTGTATTTGCCTCGGGGTGCGGCTCCCAAATTCGGCCGGTAAATGCCTCACACTCACACCTTGCAACCCCACGCGCGACTGACGCAACTACACCTTCCCTCAAGCTCAGGCGCTTGCTGGCTCTCAGCTCATCGGTTTTCAATGGGCTTGCAGGCAACAAAGGGATGATTCCATTTGCAGTCAAGCCAGAACTCACTGCTAAGATGCAGCAAGGCGAGCCGGCTATGGGCAGCCAAACGGCCCGAACAACGACGCAAGTTGACTCAAAACTCCGACAGGCTGTAAAACATGGCTGGGCGCAAGTTGCACTCAAACAAATCTTGGAAGCAACGCTGCGTTGGCCCCAAGTTGCGCCCCGAAACAACTCCATGATACATGTAACCCAGGTGACGCCCGAGAAGGATTGGACCCGACAACAACCAGCACCTCCTGGTGTTGACAAAAAAAGGGTCAGCAGCGGATTTGCGCTGTTCTTGTTGGAGGAGGATGTGGACAAGATGCCCGCGCATTCCCGCTCAGCTTCTTGCCCTTGAGTGGAAAACCCGGAAAGCACCCGAAAAAGGGGAATGCGGCTTTGCGTATCACAGCGGCACATCCGTGCCCGGGTCATATGAAAGTGCAACAAGCACGGCATTCGCAGCACAGTATCAATCAAGAGGGCCACTGAGGCTTGCGTCTTCGGGGCCAACCTCACTGAAGGTCAGGCAGGGAATCGAGCAGCATTTGAAGTTCAAAAGGAAGATTCTGACGGTCACGAGGCACGACGTGGAAGGTGCGTGACACTGCCATCAGGCGAGCAAATAGGTCAAACCTAGCTGCGCAGGAAGTGGCAGGGCAGGTGCAAGATTTGATCTTCTCTGCCAAAATGGCCAACGAAACCGGCGGCTCTCAAAGCAAGCCGATGGTTCCAAAGGGAAATGACGGTTGCACGTCCATTTCAGTCTGTCAAACTGGTGAGTAAAACGGTACATTGCGTTGTTACTCAGAACACGAGTGTTAACCGCAACAGCAAACCGAATGTGTAACCCAGCGCTGCCAAGCATTTTTCCCGTGGATGGTTCGCCTGCGCCAGAGTGAAAAGAGCATGGCAACTGTCCGGCAACTCGGCAACGCCATTCAGGTGCGATGTTTTCCTGGCCCATGAAAATTTGGTCCCGGCGCCTGTCCCTCACGGTAAACGTGGCAAGACAAGTCGGTGGGACAACAGGGCATGGAACAGTCCCGATGTTTGGAAAAGGGGTACGACTTCGTATGGAGAAAGAACAGTGCTCCGTACTTTGTGCGACCTGATGGCAAGGCGGTAATATTGAAGCTCGATGGGCGAGTTCCGTATGTTGACGATCAGTGCGAGGTCATAGCTTCTGAATCCGCTATGCCTGTTGCGCTTGCTGCATCCGATCAGAAGATCGGGGGCGTTGAAGTGCCTTCATCTTCAAGCGGGGGGCGACCTCCGCCGGATGCCGCATCGTTTCCATTGCGCCCTGATGAAGCTGAACCGCCGGAACCGGAGTTTGATCCGGAATTGGAGGACAACCCTGAGGTTGCGGAAGCTCCAAAACCGATGTCAAAGCGTTCAAAAGAAATGATGATGCGTGAGGCCAAAAGCGAAGAGCATCTTTCACTCACAGGCCCAAGAACCCCTTTTGCGAAACATGTGTGCGATGAAAGATGCAAGCACCTCAAGCTCGTCGCAGACATGGTTCTTCTTCAGTGGATGCAAAAGCATTTGGAGATCATGTGACTGCTGACCACGTAATTTCAAATGATGAGACGTACGGGTTCAAGGGCGAGTGGAATGCTTTGGTTGTGAAAGATGTGTTCACGCAGTTCCGGTATTTTTACCCTTCAGCAAGGCAAGATGCTGACAGTTGCGTTCGTGCATTTCAACATTTCACGAAGCCAGATGATCATGTTGGAATTTTCTATTCTGACAATTCTGGCGAAATTGCAGCTGCAGTAAAGAGTATGGGTTGGAGACACGTGCTGAGCCAGCCATATGTCAGTCAATCTTCCGGGGTGATCGAGCGCGAGATCCGTACAATTCTGGAGGGAGCACGGGCAAATCTGTTTCAAAGCGGTTTGCCGGTTGAGCTTTGGCCTTTGGCAGCTCAACATCATGCATTTGCTCTCAATGTTACAATTCCAGATGACAAGGACAAGTCGCCGTGGGCTTTGCGTTTTGGTGATGAGTTTCCTGACACGAAGATTCCATTTGGTGTTGGATCAATCGTCAGCGCGTCGATTCGAAGCAGTCCAAGTTTCTGCCAACTTCGGAGGTCGGCATTTTTGTTGGCTATCATGTGCAACCTGGCTTTACCTACACGCATAAAATTTTGGTATTGCCGCTCAAGAATTTGCCGGACAAGTTGCGGACGGGTGACATTAATCCCCTCCGCGTCAAGCAGTATGAGTTCAGTCTGCTTGATGAGACGTTTGTTTTTCCCGCAAAGCAAGCTATTGCCGACGACAAACCGTGTTCTCCGGACGAATTGGAATATGAGCCGGAGTCACATTTGCAGCCTGGCGAAGCAGCTGTGCCGGAGGAGGTTTTGATGGAAGATCCTCCCGCACCTGCCGAGGGACTTGCTGATCATGATCCTGATCACATGCCGGATGGGTCGGCAGTTCCACCTGGGTTTCAATGGGATGGTTTTCGTTTGGTGAGAGCCCGAAAGTCAAGTCGTCCACCTGGTATTCCATCAGATATGTGGAAACTTGCCTCTCCCAAAGAACGCGCTCGTGTTGCTGAGGAGTATCGCAAAGAGCTCGCGATGAAGAATGAATGTGGCCCCTGTGCTGCATGGCCAAGGAGTTGGAGACCACATTTATGACGGTGTCCGCCATGCTTCGCTCTTACCGCCACACTGGTGCCAGTATAGGAAGGCTGATGCCGGGGTTCTGGTGCAACGGGAAGCCTTGAAGGTCTCAGAGGAGGTAGCTAATGACGGTAGCTGGTGGTGCCTTCTTCGGCATGGCCTTGCCCGGCATGTGTTGCAGCAGCGGTCGCGGGATCCGAGCGGAAGCGCTGTCCGGTTGTGGCTCGCCATCCGAAAGGTCGTCACACAGGTGGTTCAGCGCGGTGGTACTCCCCGACCCACAAGCTGCACATTGCAATGGGCAGCCCAATGAAGCTGTGGGTGTCGGGCCCTTGCTCGATGTGGTAGAAGAAGAAAAGGTGGTGAGGATTTGTATATAGAAGGTGTGCTGGACCAGAAATGGTTGCAGTCGAGCCTGAGCGTTCGGGTTGCGAACGATGTTGTCCCGGGCTCCCAACGCCCGTCGGCAAACTCCTGATGGCAACTGGCACAGAAACTCCTGCAGCCAGGACGTCGGTTGCGACAGCTGGAATGGTTCAGGCGCAGACCTGCTCGTTGGCTTTGGAGGATTCACAGGCAGAAGAATCACTCGAGCGAAGTCCGTGGCTCGAGAAGGTGTGGGTCAAGGATCACGACAATGCAAGATGTGATCCTTTTCTGCGATTCGGGCACGAGCCTGTGCCCAGGCAATGGGTAAGTTGGGGTAAACAAGCCACAAAAGAAAGGTTCCCCAAAAGCAAACCAATCCCCGGTCCCAAAGATCAGGGTTTCCCACACAAAAGAGAACAACAACCAAAACAAAGAAAAGAGTTACCCGCAACCTTGACCGACAACAGGCCGCACGAATGGTCCCTACCGACCTGACGGCGGCCCGAGGTCTCTTTCTCCCCCGAGATGTCGTCGGTCGACGCAGGGGTTCGGCGACGCCCATAACCCATGAAAACTTGAGCCAAAGTGGCACCGGATTGTTGCTATCGCAACATGCCGGTAGTCACCTGAAACACATGGCTAATCACACCCCCCTCACGAGGAGCCCGTCATATGACGGGTGGAGCGTGCCATTTACTGATAGGATTTAACTGCTCGCATGTGTCCGCAAACAGCTGGACACTACCGCCGTCAGCGGTGGAGCAAACCCACAAAGGCAGTTGCGCGACATCCCGGGCATTAAATTCCCGCCACCACCCCGAATTAATCGGGGTAACGCTGTCCAACAAACCTTGTGGAAGAGTCCACATGACGACACTAGGCCACAACTGTTTGCATCAACAATGCAAGTAGTTCAATTCTTATCAGAAGCCATGAAACAAAGGATAACGTAGTATGTTCATCAGTACCCTCGCCTATCGGCAAGAGGTACCCCTGACCATGCGTACCTGAAAAATGCTTGAATTCCGCAAACCTGGGAGTACCCTCCACCAGTTTGCTTTCCCTCTCACTCACACTACTTCATGAAAAGCACGACCAGCAGCCGAGCAGCGGTACGGGAGAGACATGATCTCCGCGCCTCAGCGGTTCGGGAGGAACATCATCACCTTCGCACCGCGCCGACCATTGGAGAATGGACGCAAGCCTATCGGCCGCAATCCCCGTGACTCAGCCTATCGGCTATCGTGACGTCTCCTCCGGTCACGTCCGCCCCGCGCACGGTCCCTGTCACGATCCCTCTCGGATCTCCTGCGATCATCTCGCCTTCGATCCCGCTCTCGATCGAGCGAACCATCATCACGACGATCTCGAGCATCGTCCCTCCTCCGGTCTCGATCTTCGTCACGCCGCGGTCGATATCTGCGCCTTCTCGATTCTCGGGAATCCCTGGTGTCCAGAGTCCTAACGGACCTCCGAGGAGTACGGGAAACATCCGAATCCCGACGCCCTCTCCCGAGGCGAGAGTTCGTCACGATCTGATTGAGAGCCTCCAGTGCTGAAGCATTCTCACCATTCCTGATGAACTCTCTAACCTGCTTGTTCAGCACCCTATTGGATGACATCGACAGGAAGGCGTCCACCACCGAACTCTCCGGCAACACCAGGAAGTAACCTTCCACCGAGCTTGCAGCAGCTCGCTCGGCCGACTGCAACCTGATCTCACTCCCTTCAGGCTTCTTCGCCATTGCCTTGGATGCCGTCAGAGGCGCTACCGCGTCCTTTGCCGAAGACCTACCAAGCGCGGAGTGAAGATCATCTCCACTTGCCTCTCTCGCTGCCGCACCTGGCCTGCTGTCAACATCATCAGGTCTCTTTGATGCCTCCCGCTTCGTCGACTCCTTCACAGTCTCATCGGGATCCCAACGGGACTTTCTTTCTCTTCTCTGTCCTTCAGCCGATCCCCGACTACCGCCGGGAGCGTCGTCTCCGCCTACCTTCTCCTTCTTGACTTCAACCTTCGGGTTTGCCTGCTTAGTCTCCTTGGACTCAGCCTTCGGAGCCTGAGCACTCTTCGCCTCATGAACTGAAGCTGCCTTTCCCTTCGGCTCGGCCTTTGGCATTGGTGTCACCTTAGCCTTCGCACTTGGCCGGGCTCCTTCAACCGCTATCGCGACCCAAGTCTTCTTCGGTTGAGCCGCAGGTGCATCAACCTCCATCGGAGCCGGCCCAGCGTCAGCCTTGGCTTTTGCCTTCGGAACAGCAGGGCTATCGCCCTTACCAGACCCTTTTCCTGACACGTCACCTGACCTCGGTGGTGGGCCGGAAGGACTACCGCCCTTACCGCCCTTTTCCCCCTTCTTCCCTTTTCCTTTCCCGCCCTTGATGATCGGCTCCTGCTTTGGACCAGGACCCTGTGCAGCATGATGCACCGACTGGAGCTCGTCAATGTTCACATTCAATGGCTCCGGTTGACGACCATCAAGAACCGTCCTCACCCTATCGTCACTAACGTAGACGAATGGGTCACGGAAAGGGGCAGGAGGCTCGGATTGCCCAGCATTGATTGCCTTCTGCACTTTGGCTACCGCCTCCCTCAATCTCTTCTTCTCGTCGTACCCCGTCGCCGAGACCATGTAGTTCCTGAGATCCGCCATCAATACATGGCTAGCCAGGATGTCTGCATCCTTCCTGTGGGTCGGATACAAGGGAGTCAGGTGACCCGCCGCAGCACCAATCACGTACGCCATCGGGATATAGAAGGACACATACGTGTCATGACGGGCGAACTTCCTAACGGAAGTCGTCATACGTCTTCCCCCACTGGGCCGCATGCATCGGGTTCGCTCGGAAGTACTCAGTCACCGACTCAAATCTATCGACTTGGTTGGTTTTGATCAGGTGCTTCGCCACCCACTTCTCCACGAATGCATCCGAGGCCGAAATCCCCGACACGTAGGAAAACTGAAAGAGCACCTTCGCCAGTTCATCCCACGCCCGCATCGACTCCTCCCTTATCCTCACCAAGATAAGGGGGCAGCCGGATGCCGCTCTGCACCGTCATCCTCAGGTCAGACGCCATCGAGTAGGAAATCAAGTTCCTCTTGATAACCCCGACCACATCGGAGGCGATTCTCTTGGGCTTGAACTGTCCCATACTCTTCACCCAGTCCGGGACGATGCGGCTCCCCACGAAGTCACCTTCGTCCGCGTTGGGGATGAAGTTCGGGTAGAAGACCGGGAGCGCACACCCAGGGCACAAATGCATCCCAGATGGCGTCATCTCCGCGCACCGCAAACAGAAGGTGCTAGTCACATTCAACCTGACTTCCGCACGCGTTCGCTTGTGATCCCCCCTATCGGGAGTGAAGTCACCGTAGTCCCAAGCCCGATGATACACTATCGTGTAATCATCGAACATGTACGCAGCCTTCCACGCACCCATGTGGATCTCGTTCCGAACGGCAAGAGTCTTCCTCCTCGTCAGAAACACAGGTCCAACCAGCGACCAATGTACACGAAGGTCCACCATGACCACCACGTACCTACCCGAGTAGTTCCGCAGCCTGTCCCTGACGTACCACGAAGGCGATACCTCGGCATTTGGCCTCATAGTCTCCACAATTGGAACCAGGCCCTCATCCGGCCTCCCATCTCCAATCGACTCGTACTCATCGGGCCTTGTGATCAATATCTCGATCATGGCCTTTCCATTCCGCCTCATCTTTTGGAGCTGGACCGCCTTCCTGAAGTCCAAGAACTTCATCACGACATATCCCACCATAGGAATTTCACTCCAGTGCATCTCGTACATCAGAGACCCGCCAGGTGCATCCTCTTGAGTGTATAACGGTCCTGGAGAAGATAGAAACGTCGCGCGCTCCCAAAGATGCATTTGGGAGGGTTGTGCCGCGCAAAGATAGAAACCTTTGCGCGCGCTCCCAAAAAACAACACTCTAAGAAGGAGAGTAGTATTCGAGGCGCCGCTTTTTGGGAGCGCGCGCAGGTGCGAGAGTTTCTATCTTGCTGAAACCCTGCAGAGGGTTCATTTTGCATTCGCAAGTAACATCCGGAAATGTCAGAACAGTATACTGGCAAATAATACTAATTACTGGCAATACTAAATTTAGTACTGGCAATACTACATTTAGAACTGGCAAAACTAAAATTAAGCACTGGCAATTCCAAATTGCAATTGGCAGTACTAAATTTACTACTGGCAATACGAAATTGCATAAGCACTAGCAAGACTAAGTTCAAAATGTGGCATCTGGCAATGCTAAACTGAATACTGACATTGCCGTTTGGATTGAACGCCCAGTCAAAAGTTTCTATCTTGGCAAGATAGAAACTCTTGCAACACCTCATGGCCGAATGGATCATAATATGTACGGAAGGCTAAACCTAGCACTAAATGGTGCATTTGCCATACAAAATGAAGTGCCGGCAATACAAATTTAAAGTATTTTTAGTACTGACAATACCAATTTTATTATACTACTACCACATTTGCGACTCAATACTGGATTCAGTGCTGGTAGTACTAAATTTAGCACTTGCAACACTAAGGGGACACACAATTAGGTACTGGCAATATTAAATTTAGTACTGGGAATACTAAATTTAGTACTGGCAATCCTCAATTTGGTACTTTCAAGCACTTTGACTTTTCTGGGCCATGGGCCGTAGCAAAAGTTTCTATCTTTTCGCAAGGCCTGAAAAACACAGGGCTTGCACAAAGATAGAAACTTTTTGGATCCTTCCCTGGAACTGCAAACGACACTCTGTCCGAAACTGTTCTACTCTTGTGCGGGACCCAGACGTCTACTGAGGGGGTGATTGTGGACTTGCAGAGCTACCCCCCCTTCTAGAAGCCCAAAATCATGTCAAAATGCATTTTTAGTAGTAAGGAGTTTAACCAATTCAATTCCTCGCCAAAAAATCGTACTGGCAATATATACTACATTCAGTACTGGCAATACTACATTTAGTACTGGCAATACTACATTTAGTACTGGCAAAACTAAAATTAAGCACTGGCAATTCCAAATTGCAAATTGGCAGTACTAAATTTACTACTGGCAATACTAAATTGCATAAGCACTAGCAAGACTAAGTTCAAAATGTGGCATTTGGCAATGCTAAACTGAATACTGACATTGCCGTTTTGATTGAACGCCCAGTCAAAAGTTTCTATCTTGTTGCAAACCCTGTATTTTACAGGGTCTGCAGCAAGATAGAAACTCTTGCAACACCTCATGGCCGAATGGATCATAATATGTACGGAAGGCTAAACCTAGCACTAAATGGTGCATTTGCCATACAAAATGAAGTGCCGGCAATACAAATTTAAAGTATTTTTAGTACTGACAATACCAATTTTATTATGTACTACCACATTTGCGACTCAATACTGGATTCAGTGCTGGTAGTACTAAATTTAGTACTTGCAACACTAAGGGGACACACAATTAGGTACTGGCAATATTAAATTTAGTACTGGCAATACTAAATTTAGTACTGGCAATCCTCAATTTGGTACTTTCAAGCACTTTGACTTTTCTGGGCCATGGGCCGTAGCAAAAGTTTCTATCTTTCCGCAAGGCCTGAAAAACACAGGGCTTGCACAAAGATAGAAACTTTTTGGATCCTTCCCTGGAACTGCAAACGACACTCTGTCCGAAACTGTTCTACTCTTGTGCGGGACCCAGACGTCTACTGAGGGGGTGATTGTGGACTTGCAGAGCTACCCCCCCTTCTAGAAGCCCAAAATCATGTCAAAATGCATTTTTTAGTAAGGAGTTTAACCAATTCAATTCCTCGCCAAAAAATCGTACTGGCAATATATACTACATTCAGTACTGGCAATACTACATTTAGTACTGGCAATACTACATTTAGTACTGGCAAAACTAAAATTAAGCACTGGCAATTCCAAATTGCAAATTGGCAGTACTAAATTTACTACTGGCAATACTAAATTGCATAAGCACTAGCAAGACTAAGTTCAAAATGTGGCATTTGGCAATGCTAAACTGAATACTGACATTGCCGTTTTGATTGAACGCCCAGTCAAAAGTTTCTATCTTGTTGCAAACCCTGTATTTTACAGGGTCTGCAGCAAGATAGAAACTCTTGCAACACCTCATGGCCGAATGGATCATAATATGTACGGAAGGCTAAACCTAGCACTAAATGGTGCATTTGCCATACAAAATGAAGTGCCGGCAATACAAATTTAAAGTATTTTTAGTACTGACAATACCAATTTTATTATAATACTACCACATTTGCGATACTGGATTCAGTGCTGGTAGTACTAAATTTAGTACTTGCAACACTAAGGGGACACACAATTAGGTACTGGCAATATTAAATTTAGTACTGGCAATACTAAATTTAGTACTGGCAATCCTCAATTTGGTACTTTCAAGCACTTTGACTTTTCTGGGCCATGGGCCGTAGCAAAAGTTTCTATCTTTCCGCAAGGCCTGAAAAACACAGGGCTTGCACAAAGATAGAAACTTTTTGGATCCTTCCCTGGAACTGCAAACGACACTCTGTCCGAAACTGTTCTACTCTTGTGCGGGACCCAGACGTCTACTGAGGGGGTGATTGTGGACTTGCAGAGCTACCCCCCCTTCTAGAAGCCCAAAATCATGTCAAAATGCATTTTTTAGTAAGGAGTTTAACCAATTCAATTCCTCGCCAAAAAATCGTACTGGCAATATATACTACATTCAGTACTGGCAATACTACATTTAGTACTGGCAATACTACATTTAGTACTGGCAAAACTAAAATTAAGCACTGGCAATTCCAAATTGCAAATTGGCAGTACTAAATTTACTACTGGCAATACTAAATTGCATAAGCACTAGCAAGACTAAGTTCAAAATGTCGCATTTGACAATGCTAAACTAAATACTGACATTGCCGTTTTGATTGAACGCCCAGTCAAAAGTTTCTATCTTGTTGCAAACCCTGTATTTTACAGGGTCTGCAGCAAGATAGAAACTCTTGCAACACCTCATGGCCGAATGGATCATAATATGTACGGAAGGCTAAACCTAGCACTAAATGGTGCATTTGCCATACAAAATGAAGTGCCGGCAATACAAATTTAAAGTATTTTTAGTACTGACAATACCAATTTTGTTATAATACTACTACATTTGCGACTCAATACTGGATTCAGTGCTGGTAGTAGGAAATTTAGTACTTGCAACACTAAGGGGACACACAATTAGGTTCTGGCAATTAGGTACTGCATTGCTAGAACTAAATGTGGCATTGCCTGTACTAAATGAAGTACATTACCAGTACTGAATTTACAATTCCCAGTACTTGATTCAGTATTGCCAGCGCTAGATGTGGCATTGCCAGTACTATGCCCCATACTAAAAATTGAATCTCGAATACTACTTTCCTATTCGGAGCACGTCGCTTTGCAAGTCTGCCCGACTTCTCCAAAAAAAGTTTCTATCTTATTGCGGAAGGGTTTCTATCTTGCCGCGGCGCTCCGGTTTTGCACGCCCTGACTTTCCCAAAAAAAGTTTCTATCTTCTCCAGGATCGTTATACCTTTGCCTCACAGAACTGAAACTCATGTCCCGTCCGATCCGCGTGCACCTAATGGCCACCAACCTGGTGCATTCCCTGAGGAGGATGCCATTCTCATCAAACATGATCATGAGCATAACCTCAACCTGCCCTATCGGGAAAGCCTTGATCGCCGGAATGAAGAATTTCCACGTCATTTCGGCATTCTCCATACCCGTGATCTCTCTCAGGAACCAGACGGCTTGGTCAATACTTACCCAATTTCCAGCCTCTCGTCCAGTCTCCTTCAGCACTTTCTCCTCGAATAACTCCGAGACTCTTTTCGAGTTAATGACCAAACCTTCAAAATCGCATGTGAGCAGCTTCATCAACTCCTGGGCGGCCTCCCGCCCTGCGACCGTGGCCGCGGTCTCGTCGTAGTTCGGAACGTACTCGCTCATCCTACTCTTTGAGGGGACCACAATCTGGCACGTGCTAGCCTCATCAGGCACAAATCCAGCGGATCGCAGATCCGGATTGACTTCCTGCCTATCGGCAAGATAGTCCTTCTTTCCGTCCAAAACCACGAGATTGTACGTCATCTTGCTTGCCGCATCGCTCGGGCGGAATTTCCTGCTCGTGTCAATCTGGCCGGGCGCATAGGGCTCGGTGGAAGCGCTCGCACTCAGCGATGGCGCTCCTCGTCCATAGCACAAATGCTTCTTGTGAAAGTTCACCATCTCATTCAGCTGCGAGAGGGCATAAGCTCGATCCTCCAGCGATGCACTCTTCATCCCAGCCTCGGTAAGAGGAGCTTCAGGCTTGTCATAGCTCGCCTTCCCGCCCCATCTGGCTGCAACCAGCTCAGCAGACTTCGCAGGATCAAGCAAGTTACCCGACCATTCGGGCATGTCGCTCAGCTTCCTTGTCAACGCGTCTATCGACGCCGTCAAGTCCTCAGTCGTCACAGTGTGAGGATCAACCGTTTCCCTGTCTTCCTGGCCAATGTCAGGAAGCCTAGCGTCCCCGCGGATAGCCTCCATCGCGGCCTTCTCGGCCTCCTCAGCCTCCGCTTGTGTAGCCACACCCCTGGGAATCAGGAGCGCTACTTCGGCAGGCAACGACTTCTCCATGTCGACCGGAGTGTTCTTGGGAAGGATCCTTCGATCGTCTCCCTCTCCGCTGTACTCATAGGTGGGGGCAGTCTTGCGGTATTCCTCGAAGGTAGCGCCCGAGAAGTTGGTCATCTTGCTCGGGTCTGCCCGCCCAGCCTCAGTATCCCGAGGCTTGGGCTCTCCCGCTCCAGAGGGACCTTTCTTGGACACATCCTGATCCACATCCATGTCGTCTTTCTTCTCCTCCGCCATGGAAAGTTTCCCTATGTCAGGAAGTGTTTCGTCGTCGTCCTTTCCCGACCCGGCACCCCTATCAAGGCCGGCTCGGTCCTCTGTTGCCCCGATGAGCTCGCCTCCGGGTCCATCTTGCCCTCGTCATCAACATGCCGTCGCTTTCCCCATACGATCTTGGTCTTAGGCTTCAGGGGAACGACAACACCTCCAGCCATGTGGTGTCCGGGCCAAGTGGCTCCATCGGGCTCATCCTCAAACCATGACTTCCCGAATGGGTTGCCATCCCTACCGAGGATCTCCTATCGGCAGAAGACCCCGAATGAGACAACGCCGACACATGGGAAAGCATGATTTCAGCAGCTGTTTGCGCCAGGGTGTCGGGCATCTGCTCCCTCGTCGGGATAGTCCGCAACTCCGGAGCAAGGTGACCAGCTATCATGCTGAAGGGCGCGGTACCCAACCGTTTGCCTAGTACTGCCTCGTTCAGCGCGTTGAAGTACTTCTGCAACTTCTCCAGCATCGCTGTCGCCGCCATCAGCTGAGGGTGGAACATAGGCATACGCCATGCGCGCCCAAGGGCACAGTCCACGTGCGATGCGATCGTGGTGATCGTTCCCACCAGCAGATGCGAAGATGCCACCTCCGGCACCCAGGTCGGGTCATCCAAAGGAATGCATTGACCTGTTTGCGCGTTCAGCAAGGTTGCCCTCACTCCTGGCGCTCGGAGACAATCATATGCCCTGCGGTTCGGGTCACTAACGACACCACGAACCATGTAATCATCCCGATCAGGCATATCTGCCCAATCTCCCGGGGGTGCTCGTCCATGGTGGTATTTCGCCTGGATGTCCTGCCTCATCCCTAACGGGATATGGGCAGCCTCAGTCGCCAACTTCTTCATGTTCCACTGCTGGTCAGCCCATGGCGCAGACTTCCGGTCTCGAGGGTTGATGTACTCTTGATCAATCCTCCCAGCGGCTCGGGAAGCATCTAGGGCCGCATACATGAAGTCATTGTGCACAGCCCGCTCCAACACGGCGTTCCACTCGCTATCGCGATTAGGAAACACGATGTGGGCAGTCTCGCTTGCCTTCTTCCACTCCTCGGCGGTAACCCGCTCCCGAGTGATCGCCTTGTTCCGGATCACAGCATAGATGAAAGGCTCACCAGCCTCCCTTGCCAGGACATGCTGGACGATGAACCTCCTATTCGACCTGTGCTCCGCCGGTCTCGCAGACGTCCGCGAACCCCTCGATGAAAGGTAGGAACTCTGCTCTTGATGACGCCGAACCTCCGCTGGCATCAGCTCGGGCGCTTCCCCCGGGTGCTCCGGGTAGGGCGTGTCCACATAATTGTGCATGCCCCCTCGAGACTCTGGGTTGAAGCTCCCTTCGGGGTCGCGTCATCGTCCGTGTACTTGGGAGCGTAGGAGATCGGCACACCTGGGCCAGTTGGATCCGGCGTGTCATCCTTCTTCTGGGTATCAACTAGATCCTTAGCCCTGCGTTCCTCCCATCGGGCGATGCCGCTCGCTTTGCTGCAGGCGATTCCACGGATGGTCTACTCGCGGCTGCAGCGGCCTGAGGTACCTCAGCCTCCCTATCGGGAGCTTCTCCCTCACCTTCAGCGGGAACCTCGGCCGCCTCCGGCTCCATCTCAACATCCCCGGCGAACTCTTGCAGCTCGGCCTCAGTCGGACCCTCACCGTCGTTGAAGGTATCCGTAGGGAGATCGATCCCTCCCCTATCGGGCAGGAGATCGTCAACCTCAGCAGAGTCACCGCCACCTGTGTTCTCTTCCTCGATCGTCGCTCTGGGCGTCCGAAGACTCGATGACCATCGATTTCCAACTTCGGCCGTAGAGACCCGAGGGGAAGATACTCTCGGGCTCCGAGGAGGGTTCGGTGGAGACTTTGGTCACCAGAAGTTGCGCCTACCGGCGGACCTCCCTGAACAACACCCGTCATCTCGACATCCTCAGACTCAGACATCGAGCTAGCGTCTCCCATCTTCGAAGAAGTACCCTCCTTCAGATGCTTGGAGATGTTGTCCCTGATGTTCAACGTAGCGGCACCAGGCCAAGTTGTCCTGGTCAAGGAGAAGAAGTCCGGGACAGCCGCAAGGTATGCAGGCACCACAATCCACGCCCTCTGGACTGGCCTATTCCTGCCGTAGCTGTCAACTTCACTCCCCCACGACACAGCGTCGGCTGAGACCACTGGGATCAGGTTCATGCGGATTTCGTTCATCCTAAACTGGATCTCTTTCTGCATGTGAACCCCTTGGTCGCCCTCCCGATCTAACGATCGCCCTGGGCCGCAGACCAACACCTTCACCTTGTTGTTGAGCGAGGCCAGCGACTCCACGTCCTTACTCCAGACGCTAGCCGCATCGCTTCTCGCCCTCCACGCATTCTTCTCCCATCTGTACAAGTAGGAGCCACGGAAGCCAAAGACATACAGGTCGGATTTCGCGGCATTCGCGTTTCCGTGCTTCTGGACGCACTCCTCCGTCCGCTTGTCCAACAGCTCATATGCCTTGGTGATCATCATCTTAAGTGATGTCTCCTCGTTATCACGAGTACTGGTCACGTAATGCACCTCATAGTTCTTGAGCGGTCGGTTATCCGGGGAACCCCTCAACCTATCGTTCTTCGTCCTGCACGTGAGGATATTCTCCGCCAACGTTGCCGGGTCCATCCCTTTCTTGTTCTTCTGAGATGCAGTGTTGAACGTCTGATCCAGCAAGTAGAATACGGTCGCGTCCGGTGCTGCGGATTCCTCCTTATACACTGGAGGGCCGTATCCGGCAGACATGGCCGCAGCTATCCTTACCGCAGCGCCCGTCCCACTGGCCGCTAGACACCGAAGCAAGATTACCATCTTGTCGGGGCAGCGGCTCATCTCGCTTAGCACAATGGAGGGGCAGATGGAAAGCATCACATCCGCTAACGCGGCAGTCGCCCATGCATCCCAAAGCCTTTCCAGCTGCGCGGGATCAACAGCCACACGGGAGTATCCTCCCCTTGGCAGATCCATGGATGGTGGAACAATCTTCTTGTTCCTAATAAGGCGCATCACCTTTCTAGCTTGCTCAAAACATTCGAGCTCCTTCGGGAAGAGCGCCCCCCGTCCGACGGCCCTTGCCTCCTCCTTGGCCTCGGTGAAGTATCCCGTCGTTAGGGTGATGTCAAATGTCTCACCTCGGATTGCTTCATTCATGTTTGACTTCGGCACAATCTTAGCGAAAAGCGCACCGCCTTCCGCCTCGGCAGCCTGGGGTGTCCCTGGAGCAGCACGCAGGTTCTCCTCTTCGACTGATAGACCTATCGGTCCCATGTAGTTCTCAGGGAAGAACTTGTGCACAGCCCACACGACTGAGGGAGCATGCGGATTCCATTGAATGAATGGATTGAAATACTGCAGGGTGCTATCGCCCCCTGAGTTGCACAGCTCCACGTATTGTGAGTCCGCCGCGGGCTTCTCGAGCTTGATGCAGATTCCACAAATCGCCAACCTCGCGTTCGGGAATACCCGCTGGGCCCCTCTCTTGACGCCCTTCAGGTTGGGATTGTCGCCGAACAGGTTCTCGGTCTTGTCCGGCTGCGCAATGCAAATCCCGACCCTCGCCCATGTGTTCTGGCCGTAGTGCGACAGAGGGCAGTATGCCAGGGCCTCAATCGCCTTCAAAGACGTCCATACGCCTACCGCTTCCTCGCTCGCGGTGGACGCAGTAACCTGCATACCACCCAGAATGCTCCACAACGAGGATTGCGAAGTTCCATGGATGAGGACCTTTTCGGTATCCGTCTGGCCTCTGAAGTTGATAGCCAAGTCGAAGAATGCCCATCTATCGTCGGGACCAATTTCAACATCAGTGGTGCTTGCCGGGTTCTTAGGCGAGATCCTCAACACCTGACGATGATCCCATTCGATCGCATCACCCAAGGAAGTGATCATACCCGACATCTGTCCCATCGCATGCAGGTATCCCCGCATTCCCGGCCTATCGGCCGTTACAAACTTCTGGACTGACTGCACCGACGATAGGTGTCGTCCTCAGGAGCACCTAATGATCTCCTCCCTGTTCCTCCCCTCGGTCAGCATCATCGCGTCGACGACCACCTCCGGAGGAGTGAACATCGCGTTGGGCCTCTCGTTCAACCAGGCACGGATCGCAAGGAAGTGGTGCTCTGCATCACCAAAATCATCCCCGCTATACAGAGGATGATCTCCAAACGCCACCTCAGCCTGGTCAGCAACCGTCTTTACCAAGGCCGTCTGCTGATGAACCGCTTTCCATTCTGGCCAGGATTTTGGGTCACCAACCCACATTCCGCCACATGGTTGAGCGGCCGGCTCCGCACTACTGTCCACAGGTAGCGCATTTCCGCCGTTCACGATGCTTTCCTCGAACGAGAACGCGTCGGTGTAGGGAAGCAGGAACGCAGGATCCGTTGGAACCGCAGCACACAAGATGGCCGCCAAATGCACGGCGTTCATCTCCGTGACCTCCACTCCCCGGTGCTTCATTTCCGCCACTATCGCAGCAGTCCTGACCACGCGGTATCGAATCACCTTTTCATGATCCGGCCACCCAATGTAGGACTTTTCAAGCTTCTCCTTGCTGATGTTGGACACCCTACTGACCAGTTCACCGAACCTCCCTGCATGATCATCCTCAATCAGCTGATCTGCCTTCTCCATATCTGGATCAATCGTAGTGAACCTCGGCTCCTGTCCCTTAAGCCCCGTATAACTGTCCACTCGCGGTATCCCGCAAGCAAACATTCGGCCACAGCCTTCGGCTTCTCCATGCCCAGCCCCATCGCCAGGTCCCAGGACGGCCGCGGAGGCGTCACCACGCAGCGCCCCATGCCCATTCCGCTAGCTGCTGCCATGCGTCAGCAGGTTCGGGCCACCGGCCACGGAACCGCGGGCGATCCGGGAACCCAGCCTACCGGCCAGAATTCCCCAGTTTCTCAGAAGGCTCAGCCTATCGGCCAGAGACCCTCTCCCTTGAACTGAAACTACAAATCGGGAAATTGATTGAATCTGTCCTTCATGAAGCAGAAGATAACCTTAGTGAAAAGCATATCTGCCTCATCCTTTCATTCTGATCTGTCTGCGTACTGAACAGCCTGTGGGTGTGGTGCGGTTACCCGCGTGTGAGCCAGCTTGATCAAGCAAATGCTACGCGGCAACGAAGTTATTCAACCACTTCACAACAGCAAGCGACCGGTCATGCTGAGAGAGGGTATCCCCTCCTCGCATCTTGCAAGTGCTCCAAATCGAATTGAATGACTTAGAAGAGAAACACCTGAACACGACACCATGTCTCTTGAGACCACACTGACATGCGCAAACAGACCTGCAGTCGAACCCATGCGTGGTGGCAATTCCTTCAACCTCGCCTTCCTTCAAGATATTACATCGAGGTCGATAGAGGATGATGGGATTGCATCCACAGGTCCGAGCGTCACAAGCTATATTGAACCTTTGCCTAACGGCGACCTCGGTCCTATCCCTAAGCTTTCTGGTCTATCCCCCTATCGGGTGCAAGATCGTTAAGAACAAACACAACATAACAAAGGCTATCGCCTTCAATCCTACCAGAACGAATAATGTGGTTCCTGTATCCAGGAGCAACTTGAAGCGTGACAACCCTGCAGAGATCGCTATATGCTAAAAGTTTTCTCACATCTTTTCCCTCCTTTTTCCTCGTCAATCACGATTCCCTCGTACTCGGAGAGTAACCTCTCCATGAGCCGATTGAAACCGGATTTTGCACCTGATTCCATGCGTACCCCCCTAAGTGGGGGCAGTCCAGGAGCGGCAGGGGGTCAAGACAGGGTTGGGTGGGTTGGGCCAAATATTCCTGCAGGTATCCCGGCAGGAACATACCAAGGGTGTGCAGATTTCTGTCCCATACGACCTTGTCAATGCAGGCCTTAGTGAAAATGTCTGCACCTTGATAGTGAGACGGGCATGCAACGAATCGAAAAATGCCATCATTAAAACGTTCGTTGAGCCAAGAGGTGTCAATGCGCTGTGTCCTTGACATATAGCGCATGTTGGGAATATTCCCAGTTGTAACGATTCGGCACGCCGATTCGTTATCCTCCAGCACGTTGATGATGAACGGCTGGGTCTCCTTTCCCTTTCCAATAGCGTGCTGCCAGAGGGTAGCTAACGCCATTCCCTCCTTGGACACTCCATGGTCAAGGGCAACAATCTCCGCTTCAGGAGTTGACTTCGAAACAGAAGTCTGTTTCTTGCTTACTCCAGTGATGGGCATGTAGGTCCTAGGACCTACAAGGCAAATAAGCACTCCCGATGTGCTTTTGGAATCAGTACGATCCCCAGCCAGATCCGCATCACAGTAAGCAACCAACTCAATGAACTCTGGGCTATCGCCCACCCAACCGTACAAATGGAGGTCAAGTGTAGAGTTCACATATGAAATTAGCCTGTGGAGCTTGCGGTCACACAGGTGATTCCACTTCGTGACCCGGCTGGCTAACGCATGCACGGGACGAATAAGATCATACCTGCCCATCCGAGCCCCGTAGAGAACCTTCATCAGCACCGCCGCCGCGTCATTCCCGAGGCATCCTGGCTGTGCATTGATGGTCTCCATGTCCATCGCCTGGTTGAAGAGCTTGTCAAACTCGGGATTGACGGAATTCTCGTCAAACTCCGGCTTGCTCTCGTCCAGGAACGGTGTTTCAACCTTTTGCAGCTTCTTCGGGTACTTTCCCTGACACAGTTCGATGTATCTATCGACACACGCCTGCATGAAGCTACTTTCGCTGTATTTGATGAACCTTATTGTGGTTTCCGGCTTGGGAATGTCCTTAGAGAGTAACCCCTCTGGACCGAATCTCAAGTCGGGTTGCTCCTTATCAGGAGGATTGCCCACTGTCCATGCCAGCCTTGGGTCAAAATGACCCTTAACCAGCTGCTGTGTGAATTCGTGCTCGCAGCCAAGATATCTCTTGAGCTGCCTCGGTTCCTCCATCTTGATGGCCCACTCATCTTGAAGTCATCCACATATACGACAACTCTTCGTGCCTAAACACGCTGGCCCAGTCCTTCACCTTGACGTAACCGACCTTCTTCAGCATAGCCTCGCAGCGCTGCTCCCAAAAGGTACCAGCGTCGGGATGTCCATACAGTGCGAGCACGAGGACAACGGCTGGGTCCTTATACTTGGGATTCCCGCTACTGTCGAACCACTCAGGAGGCCACTGGTCACGAGGAATCCTCACCCAACTCTTCTTTCCCTTCAGGCGGGCCTGAGTGTACGCTGACTCCCCATCACTCACTTCCAGAAGATTCCCAGGAAGTAACCCGTGAGCATCACCCATCTTTCCCGCCGCCATAGTGGCGGGGCAGGAGGTGTTTTCGGAGAACAAGGCCCAGTGCCCGATCTCATCACGGACGAAACATCCCTCGAACACGACTCGCCCTTTATACTTGCGATTCGGATCGTCTTCCGGCAGCTCATGATTCTTCTCGACGCAAATGTCAAAAATCCTGCCAACATGGATCTTCTCGCCTTCCCTTCGTGCCCTGGCCGCAACATCATGCCACTCTTGGACAGTCGATAAGTCCCAGCATCCCTGCGAGGTCAACTTGTCCCACTCTTTCTGTAGAGCAGCTTTAGCCTTGGCATTTCCAGCCTGTTCCTTCTTGTTGACTGGCCTA
Source organism: Effrenium voratum (assembly GCA_963377175.1). Lineage (NCBI taxonomy): Eukaryota > Dinophyceae > Suessiales > Symbiodiniaceae > Effrenium > Effrenium voratum. The sequence goes on along the minus strand of CAUJNA010000780.1, from coordinate 1,095,252 downwards.
GCAACACAAGCGTACAAAGGAGGGAAGGCACCCGAGTTCTTTGGTCGGTGAGAGGGGGATATCTCCCCCCTGGGCATAGAGAACTCAAAGGTCTTACCATCGGATCCAATTGTAGGAGCGGCAGCAGCTATACCTGTGCTTCCGAAACCCGCGGATCCCCTATCGGTTCCCCGTTTGGTTTTCCTGGGAACGATTGATGCATCAATGAGCATAGCCGATAGGCGTGAGCGGCCATACGCCGGCACCGGAAAACCCAACTCAATTGATGCGGATAGTTGGAGACAGATGTCTACCCGGTCACGGGAGATATATGTTCAAGCCGAACGGGAGTTATCCCTAAGGGAAGAACGACGTCGAGAACATCCTGAGAGGGACCCGGCTGCCCCAGCGCCTGGCCGCAAGCTCCTTATTGAGTTTGTGTGTGAACCTGACTCACGTCTGTCTGCGGTGATGATGGAGTGTGGCGGCGAAGCAATTCGCGTCCACATTGGTTCATTTGACATCACCAAAGCCAAGGACGTTAGTCGGCTCATTGCGATCATCGAGGATATTCCTGGGTGTGACCTCTGGGCGTCAATCCCGTGTGGGCCGTGGAGTAACTGGCAGTATGTGAACCTTTCACTTCACGGCGCTGAGTTTGCATCACACCTGAATGATCTGAGAAGGAGTTCTCAGGTTATGTTTGCAGCATTCCTGCAGGCCTCCCGAGCCATTAGGCGAGGAGGGGGCAGGGTTGCAATTGAGTGGCCTAGACACTGTCTTGGATGGAAGCAACCGTTTATGCAGAAGTTTCTTGCTGATCCTGACGTCGAGACCGTTGATTTTGACGGCTGTGACTTCGGAATGCAGGACAAGGACGGTGTGCCGATCAGGAAGCAGTGGAAGGTTGCGACGACCTCCAAGGAGCTCATTGATGAACTATCAGGTCGAAAATGCAAGCACGAGAAGGGATACCTTCATGCACGCATTGAGGGGTCGGTCACCCCGACGACTGCTCTCTATCCAAGTGCAATGTGTGAAGCAATCGTTGGAGCCTGGTATCCAAACGGCACGTTCAAGAAGGTCGCGAATGCTATGCCGGTCGAAGTTGATCCGGTCGAGCAGCGATGGAAGCAGAAGCCAAATACTTTGTATGTCAGTCTTGACAGCGAGAATGCCAAGATTCCGACGCGGGCTACTTCGGGAAGTGCAGGTTTGGACACCTATGCCTCTGAGGGAGCGTGTATTCCCGCAGGGGGGTCAGGTTTGGTTAGCACCCGAATCTCGATAGAGATGCCCGCTGGGGTGTATGCTAGGATAGCTCCCAGGTCAGGACTAGCCGTGAAGAACAGGACCGCTGTAGGCGGTGGAGTCATTGATCCCGACTACGACGGAGAAGTCAAGATCATTCTCTTCAATCATGGGGATGAGGACTTCATTGTGAGTCCTGGGGACCGCATCGCACAGATTGTGCTGGAGCGTGCGGGTTGGCCATAGTCGATCCTATCTCCGTGCAGCTTGTGACCCTTCTTCGAGTCTCCGGCAGGCTTCGCTCTTTCTTCCTTTGGCTTGAACCTACCGTGGGGAGCGCATCCCTTATCGAAGAGGATGGTCACACCTGTCCAAAATCCACGCGTAAAATGCCGTTGGGAGCATCGTGGTGGCGATCATCCCTAACCCCATTTCCAACGGCATCAAGCCCTCGCATGTGAGTGACCCTAACGGTGTCAAGCTCCTCATGCGAAGGACCACCTGGAGGAAGGTCCTCGTTCGTTGTCCCGAAGAACTTCTTCCGCACTTCGACGTGAATGCGATACCAAGCACTGTCCTCGTCGTGCCGCTCCCAGTAATCTGAGATGCATGCGTCACCACCTCCTAGGACAGCCTTACTCTGGACGATCCAATCGGACTTGGAAGAGCTACCGCCCCCCTCGTCCTGTTGGTCATCATCATCATCCTCATCAGGATCATCAAATCGACCTTCATCAAAGTCGAATTCATCCCTGATCTTCTTGCTTGGTTTAAGGTCGGCCCTTCGGTCAGCTAACGCCTCCCGAATGGTTCGAGTCCTAGCATCATAGGATGCCAACATTGGGAACACGTAGGGCTCCTCAGGGTTCTTCCAGATACGCTTGACCTGGTGTATACTTGGCTTCCTGAGGCCCCTTTGGATGTGCTCGAGGTCAGCAACAAGATAGTCGCCCTTCCATAGCCCCCCTGGCTCTAATCGATAGCCCAAGAACAGGCCAGGTTTGGACGATGGAGCGAACTTCGGATCTTCCTCGATTTTGATGAAGTCCCGCTCTTTCTTCTCGGCGGGTAGGGCAGTAGTGACACTCGTCTCTTCAACCTCTACCTCATCGGTGGGAACAAAGTCCGGTTCGTCACCGCACTCGGGTTCGTACTCCTCGTTCTCATAGATCTCAGCCTCATCCTCATCGATCTGATCGAAATCACAGTCGAAATGGGTTTCTCCAGTCCATTCATGATTACCTCCGCGGTCATTTTCGGCCTGAAGCCAGTTCTCGTCAACAACGAACTCCGTTGATCCGTCAAGATAGTTGATGACTGTGCTTCGCCTTCTGCCAAGGTCCTTAATCCTGACTGGGCAGTTTGCCCCTATCGGGATAAACAGCTCGGTTCGCACTTCAACATGGACGCGAGTGAGTACCTTCTCGTCTTCATTTGCGATCCAGTGGTCTCCTCCTTCATCAACGTCTTCTGAGTCAACCTTTCCAGCGTGTCTGATGTCGTTTTGGGCGTTTTGAACCCCCCCCCTTCTATCCCTGCGAATTTTGGGAGCAATGGGGTAGAAGTCGACCAGACAGCCAAACGGCAGAATGACTCCGCTGAAGTTTCCGTCACCATGGCGTCGCGTCCATGGTGATCCGTCGCCTCGATTCTCAATATTTCTTGCCATAGAGAAATGCCTAACGGCAAACGGCCACCATCGAGGTTCAAATCCGGCTTGACGCACGTGCCCCATGGAGAACGAGCTTAACCTTGTTCTCGATCAGGCCGTTGGTCTTAGGCATGCCCGGCGTAGAAAGCCGGTGCAATGCACCGAGTGTAGTGACAGCATTCTTCAGCTCTGGTGCCTGGTCGCTGTACACTAACTTCAGAGTTTGTCCTCCTGCAATCCTGCGAAATGCCTCCAGCGTATTGCTACGGGATCTGGATTGCACAGGAAGGACTTCGAGGTAGTCAGTAGCGAGGTCATAGAACACTATCGCGTCTGCTTCGCCATGAAAGCCTCGATCCTTCAGTCCTCTCAACACCATGGTGTCAGCGGTGGTTAGGTCCCCGAAGCTTACCACGTCATGCGCAGCAGCACCACCCTTGCGGCGAAGCTTGACATTCTCCATCTTCGCACGCTGACAGTGTGGGCAATAGGGGTTCTTCGGGAGATGCGTGAGCATATGGCGGAGCGTCTTAGCATCTGCACGCCATTCGGCTTTTGTGCGTAGCCCGGAGAGAAAGTTTATCTCAACAATGTCGCCATCGTCTCCCTCCCCTGGGCCAGGAACAGGTAGTGAACGGCTATCGCTGAGCTGTGCACTTGCCATACATCCAGTCGTAGCAGTACCCGAAGTACATAGGCTTGTCCCTAACGGGCCTATCACCAGTCCTCGGAGTAGAGGGCGCAGCAGGGTTCCTCGGGCTCTTGTCGTGCTCGAACCTGCATTCCCGACCATGCTGACACTTCCCAGTCTTGGCATACTCCCAGCAGGACCGATCGGCAGGCCCAGCAGGCGACTGCCTCCTCGGCGACTTGGGAGACGGGGTACGCTTGTCCCTCTGACTACCTCTTCCAGGAGATGCTCTGTCCCTCTGGCTGCTCCTCCCGGGAGAAGATGATCTTGGCTTGCCATCCCTCCCGGACCTAACGGACCTTGACGGACTTGGGTCGCTCTTCCTTGCGAGCGGGTCGTATCTTCGAACAACCCCAGGAGCTCCAGGATGTCGATCCCTCTCACGAGAGTGAGATCCCGATCGGGATCTCTGCTCATGGAAGGTCTGATACATCTGAAGCGTGTTCTGGCGCTTCTGCCATCGCTCAACACAGTCCTGACATGCTTTATAGAGCCACGGAAAAGACCTAACGGTCTCATCGCGATCCCATCTCTCGATGTCAAGCCGCATACAGCGTAGATGACGAACGTTCTCGATGAATACGGCTAGTAGCACCCCGTCATCGATCTTCCTCTTGATCCCGTAGATGAGATTGTCCCATGTGCTCGGATAACTCCGGAGCCTAGCCTCATCGTCGGAGTGACCTGTCTGCCGACACTTGAGACTGGTCAACTCAGCAATCTTGAAGGTCTGGTCGTCTTCGACTCCAGTCTGCAGATGGTTCAGCAAGAGCTTCAAGATCTGCCTCCCCTTGATGCCCTGAGGAGGGGTCATATTCTGAGCAGCTTTTGTTAGGCGATTCATCTTATCCCTAACGGCCCTCGTCTTGATGCAATCCCTGATAGCACTCGTGAAGTTGGAATCCAACACCGGGTACTTACAGGGTCCTCCAAGAGCGTCATAGTCGAGCCTCTCAGTCTCTGAAATCCACGCTAACGCGTAATCAGCGTAATCAGAGTCAAAGCTGAAAGCATTCCTGACCCTCTCCTTTACCTCGCAAATCCATTCCCGAAGCTTATCAGCTGTCGGTTCAGGAGGCAACGTGATAGTGTTGCATTTGTGATGGTACCGATCCTTATCAGCAACGGTTGAAATCAGGGCCCCTATCGGGGTGCATGACGTGATCCTACAGCTCTCACGCAGCCTAGCCGGAAACGGACAGCAAACGTCACAAGCCCTCATTCCATAGCCAACGCATGGGACAAGAGGGGGACCGAAGTGGGGACTCTAATGCCACACTTGGTGCACTTGTCCCGCCCGTCATCTCCCCTCATAGCTTCAGGAAGAAGACCACCATCTCCTTGCCTATCGGCACCGTTAACACTGTAACCGAGGCAGGGACCAGTTCATGTCCGACACTTGCTGGATAGCCTGCAACAACATTGGGCTGGCTAACGCCGACACCAACGCCCTGATGGTAGACACCACCTCCATAGGCCGGGCCATAGAAACTCGAACCACACTGATTGTTCCCAGTTCCATGAGAGTCAGCAGCTGTGCCGTGAAATCCAGGCGCTCCACCAGGGTATCCCCCGGCCAGGAGGCCAGCGGGCCCTTGGCCTCCGCCAGGAGGTCCAGGCCCTGGGGGTGGAAATGGAGCCGATCCATGACCACCGCATCCTTCTCCACCTTGACCGGATGGTCCGCCGTGCCCACCTCCTCCCCCAGGAGGAGGAGGAGGGGGCGGTCCAGCATCTGCGCGCTCACGCCGCGCATTGCAGCGCGCGCATCGCTCAAGGCCGTCATTCCCAAAATAAACATGGTCGTCACAAACGGCGTTCTCACAATCGGTGCAGCAATACATGGAACCTTCCTGGGCATTTCTGCGACATGCCCAACACTTGATTTTCAAGAGCTGGCAATTCCAACAATCCCCATCGTCACCCTTGCATAGCCCACAGAACTCACGCCTGCATGTGGCGCAAGTGAACTCTGCGTCCGGGTGTTTCCGGTCATTCGGATTGTCCTGAGCACAGATCTTCGGTACGCCGGGTCCACCGCTGCCAGGCACGCCTCTCGCAGTTGGTCCCGAAGCCTGCCCGCGATCGGACGGGGTCCCAGGAGTCCTCCAGCTATCGCCGGGACTCTGGATGTCGGCACGAGCCCTGCTCCCAGGAGTCCTCCAGCTATCGCCGGGACTCTGGATGTCGGCATGAGCCCTGCTACCCCTATCACCTCTAGGTGGACGGTTTGGGTTCGGAGAAACACTCCCGCTATCGCGGAACGGCCTTTCTAGGTTCGGAGAGACACTCCCGCTATCGCGGACTGGCCTTTCCCCTATCGGGGACGGCAGTAGGTCTCGGGCTCCTGTTTCTACCCATCCCTGCTCGAAGAAACCGAAACATCCCCCCGACACGCGCCCAGGGGCCACCCCTCATGCCCCCCGGAGGGGAGTGTGACCTGTCAGGCAGTCCTAGGGCCCTCCTGCTTCTGCTGTCCGCCCTCTCCCTAACGGGATGAGGGGGATGTCTGTCTGCATGAGAAGCATCGGCCCTACCGGGTGCGTTTGGCAAAGTGTGGTCGGTCAGGCGGCCTAACCGAAAGATCGGTATCCCGACCATGTCCATCCCCAGAGTTAGGTGTCTGTGACCTGATCCTGTGCCCCTGTCCAGCAAAAGCGTTGTAACCAACGTTCTGTCTCTCTCGGAGTCCACGAGGATTTTGCTGGACACCCTGAATTATGTCAGCCGCGTCGTCGACGTGTCCTTCAATTTCAGCAAGCTGCGCCATAACCCTGTTGTTCATTCCATTCAGAGTGTGGACGTTGCTTTCGACAGTTGTCACTCTTCGCATCGTGGCGTCCAACGAATTGCGATATGAAGCGAGCTCACGTCTATAATGACGGACTGCGTCTGCTCATTACCCGAGGGAAGGCTACGAACCTGCCTTCTTATATCCTCGATAACTTGTTGGAGATTCCGCGAACTTGCCTCGTATGCTGCAATACGAGAGTTCGCAGCCTCGACCTTCTCAACGGCAATGTCATGATCTCGACGTTGACGGTGACATCCACGAGAAAGATCCTGATTTCCGATGGATCTCCTCAATTGCCTCGTGCCAGTCTTGAGGGGAATCAGGCTCTGCGGGTCTATCGACGACCTGGTACCCTCTTCCGCTTCGCAATCTTGAGACTTGTTCAGCAAGACCCACATGCTCTTCATGAAGACCACTAATTAATAGATTCGGTGACCCACTTCGCAAGCTTGTCGTGTTCGATCGAGCTTCATGTTCAATTCCCTGAAACTCGCATCTGTTCCGCTGCTAGTAGCCCTATCGGGCCCCAACGCAGTTGGATCACCGGACGGCGTCCGCAGCCCGACGATCTTTTCCACCGAGAAGATTCGTTTCTCGAGCTTCTCTAAATCATTGAGGGTCTCATCTTCAGATGCAGCATGGCTCCTGCGGATAGCCTGATGGTTCTCCTGAATGACCTGACGAAGCTGACCAATAGCGACCTCTGTGTCCCTAACGATTCCCGAACTTCACAGGAGAGCAAGTTGATCCTCTGATTCACGATCTCAGCCTGTTCATCGATGGCATGCCTAACAATGGCCCTGCTATCCGGGACGATCTCACCGGCAAATCGCTGGACTATCATTCGCATCCTATCGGCATCAGATTGAGTTGCAACCTCAGTAGCCAAGCGACTAACCCTGTCCTTCGCCTGCTGATTTTCGTCGCTCCAATCCTTTCGCATGGAACTCACCTGACCATTCAGTAACCTGATTTGGTCAGCAAAAATGTGGAATGCTTTCGCGACTGAACCAGACACTTCACCCCTCTCGAGCATCTCCTGGATGTGTAAATCAAACACTTCCTTTGCCCTAGCGTCACCTGACTCACCAGAAGAATGGGATCTGTGGGCTGGAGGAGTCGATATCTTGATCCTCTCAGGAGCCCTACCAGCTCTGACATACCCTCTGGAGTCACGTACATATCATCAATCCTGGAAGGTCTACTCGGGATGGATCCCCTTCCCCGGCTATCGCCAGATCGGGGATCAACATTCGATGCACGAGACTCAGGAGTAGAGTGGATATGAACATCAGCGGGATCGAACATTTCCTCATCCTGCAGAGTTGAACTCTCCTCGCCTTTGACCTATTGGTCTCTATGGCTAAGGGTGACGGCCTCTTCGCAGAAGCACTGCGTTCCCTGGCGGCCGATCCCCATTGGGGAGTGAGCGCCTCTGGCCACGGCAGCAGCCCTGGCCACCACGGACGGGCAGGTGGCCGCGCACGGAAGCAGCATCGCCGCGCTGCAGAGCTCGCTGACCACGGGTCTCTCCAACAAGGCCGACCAGTCGGTGGTGGCCACGAAGAGCACCCACGGCGTGGACCTGAACCTGTTGAACTACAGCACCACGGCTGCCATGAACGGCTCCATCGCCTCGGCCAACAACGCCACGCTGGCCACGGTGGCCGCCAACTACGGCCTCGAGACGGTGGTGGACCAGCACTCCCTCGACATCGCTGCGAGGATCACGCCGCTGGAGGTCGACACCAAGGTGGCCAACGCTCTCCTGGGCGTCGTGTCCGCCGCAGCGCTGGCCTCCGAGCTCGCAAGTCGAGACGCCTCCATCTCGGGCCTGCAGGCCTCCAAGGCGGACGCCAGCGCCCTGACCGCGGACGCCCTGCTGTCGGCCGTCGACACTTCCTCGGAGGTGGACTCTAAGATCGCAGCCGCCCTCCTGGACGCAGTCACCACGGCAGCCCTGGACGCTGCCCTCGCCGGCAAGGCGGACGCCAGCGCGCTGGCCGCCCTGCTCTCCTCCAGGGCGCCAAGGCCGACGCGACGCTCCTGGCCTCTTACGCCACGAACGCCGCGCTCTCCGCCAGCGAGACCGCGCTCCAGGGCGCCCTTGACGCAATCCTCGCGGACCTCGCCGCCCTGCAGCTTTCCGGCGGCGGAATTGCTAACGCGCCGGCCTGGGCGGGCTTCACGACTTGGGAGCTCGTTCGCGGAAGCAACGTCGTTCGCAACCTGCATCTGGAGGCTCCTCTCTCTGCTGCGCTGGCCAACGGCGACGACACGCTGAGCATCACGGCCGACTGCTACTCCGTCGCGGCGGCGGATGCGGCCCTCGCGGCTGCGCTGCTGGCCTACTACACCTCGGCGCAAGTGGACGCGCTGTTGGTCGACTACCGAACGGGAACGGCAGGACGCCGAGACGACCAGCGCCATCTCGGCTGCGCTGCTGGCCTACTACACCTCGGCGCAGGTGGACGCGCTGTTGGCCGACTACCGGACGGCGAGCGCGCAGGACACGCAGACGCAGGCAGCTGGCCTACCGGACGGGCCCGGACCAGGACGTCTTCACGACCAACCAGATCACCTCGGCGCTGGTGGCGTACCGCTCGGCCGCCGACCAGGACACGGCGACGGCCTCGAGCATCGCCGCCGCCCTGCTCAGCTACTACACCATCGCGCAGGTGGACGGCCTCCTAGCCGGCAAGCTTGGAGTCACGGAGGCAGCCTCGGCCCTGGAGATAGCCGTGCGCTTTCCGGACGACGGAGGGGCCGACGAGGCGGTGGCCGCCATCGGCGAGCAGATCCTGGGCCCGGACGTCTCCCTGTCAAACTGGTCGGTTCGTCCCAGCAGCGGATGTAGCGTGGTCCTGGCTAAGTACACCGTGGGCGCAGTGAGCGTGGACGGCTACACCCTGACCCTGGCAGTGAACCCGTGGAACATCGTGCGCACCTACAACTTGACCCCCGGCCGAGAGCTCCTCTTCGCCTGCCGGTACCGGCTCGGCACGGCCTCCAACTTTGTGGTGTACATGTCCGAGGCTGACAACGTCTACGACCCCCTGTACGGCAGCTTCGTGGGTGACCAGGGCGCCTGGAGCACGGCCAAGATGTACTTCACCGTGCCGCCGAACGGAGTCGCGAAGCTGCACTTCGGGGCGCACTTCCAGGCGCCGGGCCTGCCCAACCAGACGGCAGGAACGGTGGAGGTCTACGGCCTCCAGATCCTGGACGCAACCCTGGAGGCCGGCAACACGACGGAGGCGGACACGACGGCCTCGGCCCTGCTGCTGAAGCACGAGTTCCTCGACGGAGGACGACGTCACGCTGGCCACCTTGGGCGAGGTGCTGCTGGAGCCCACCCTGACCACATTAGGCAACTTCCTGGTGCGCTGGAGGGCTACACCATGACCCTGAGCGCCTTCGCCTGGAACATCGTGCGCACCTACACCCTGACGCCGGGGAGACGCTACTCCTTCGGCTGCCGGTACCGGCTGGGCACGGCCTCCAACTTGGTGATGTACGTCAGCGCGGCCGACAACGACTACGTGGGCGTCACCGGCACCTTCCTCGGCACGGCCGCGCAGGGAGCCTGGAGCACGGCGCGCCTGGACTTCTCGGCGCCGCCGGGCGGAGTCGCGAAGCTCCGGGCTGGTGCAGCAGTCGGCGGGCACGCTGGACCTGTGCAGCATGCAGATCAGGGCCACTGCCTTCGAGGGAGAGTCGGTCTCCGTGACGGACCTGCTGGCCGACTCGCTGGCCCTCACGGGGTTCCAGAAGATTCCCAGGAAGTAACCCGTGAGCATCACCCATCTTTCCCGCCGCCATAGTGGCGGGGCAGGAGGTGTTTTCGGAGAACAAGGCCCAGTGCCCGATCTCATCACGGACGAAACATCCCTCGAACACGACTCGCCCTTTATACTTGCGATTCGGATCGTCTTCCGGCAGCTCATGATTCTTCTCGACGCAAATGTCAAAAATCCTGCCAACATGGATCTTCTCGCCTTCCCTTCGTGCCCTGGCCGCAACATCATGCCACTCTTGGACAGTCGATAAGTCCCAGCATCCCTGCGAGGTCAACTTGTCCCACTCTTTCTGTAGAGCAGCTTTAGCCTTGGCATTTCCAGCCTGTTCCTTCTTGTTGACTGGCCTAGCAACACAAGCGTACAAAGGAGGGAAGGCACCCGAGTTCTTTGGTCGGTGAGAGGGGGATATCTCCCCCCTGGGCATAGAGAACTCAAAGGTCTTACCATCGGATCCAATTGTAGGAGCGGCAGCAGCTATACCTGTGCTTCCGAAACCCGCGGATCCCCTATCGGTTCCCCGTTTGGTTTTCCTGGGAACGATTGATGCATCAATGAGCATAGCCGATAGGCGTGAGCGGCCATACGCCGGCACCGGAAAACCCAACTCAATTGATGCGGATAGTTGGAGACAGATGTCTACCCGGTCACGGGAGATATATGTTCAAGCCGAACGGGAGTTATCCCTAAGGGAAGAACGACGTCGAGAACATCCTGAGAGGGACCCGGCTGCCCCAGCGCCTGGCCGCAAGCTCCTTATTGAGTTTGTGTGTGAACCTGACTCACGTCTGTCTGCGGTGATGATGGAGTGTGGCGGCGAAGCAATTCGCGTCCACATTGGTTCATTTGACATCACCAAAGCCAAGGACGTTAGTCGGCTCATTGCGATCATCGAGGATATTCCTGGGTGTGACCTCTGGGCGTCAATCCCGTGTGGGCCGTGGAGTAACTGGCAGTATGTGAACCTTTCACTTCACGGCGCTGAGTTTGCATCACACCTGAATGATCTGAGAAGGAGTTCTCAGGTTATGTTTGCAGCATTCCTGCAGGCCTCCCGAGCCATTAGGCGAGGAGGGGGCAGGGTTGCAATTGAGTGGCCTAGACACTGTCTTGGATGGAAGCAACCGTTTATGCAGAAGTTTCTTGCTGATCCTGACGTCGAGACCGTTGATTTTGACGGCTGTGACTTCGGAATGCAGGACAAGGACGGTGTGCCGATCAGGAAGCAGTGGAAGGTTGCGACGACCTCCAAGGAGCTCATTGATGAACTATCAGGTCGAAAATGCAAGCACGAGAAGGGATACCTTCATGCACGCATTGAGGGGTCGGTCACCCCGACGACTGCTCTCTATCCAAGTGCAATGTGTGAAGCAATCGTTGGAGCCTGGTATCCAAACGGCACGTTCAAGAAGGTCGCGAATGCTATGCCGGTCGAAGTTGATCCGGTCGAGCACGATGGAAGCAGAAGCCAAATACTTTGTATGTCAGTCTTGACAGCGAGAATGCCAAGATTCCGACGCGGGCTACTTCGGGAAGTGCAGGTTTGGACACCTATGCCTCTGAGGGAGCGTGTATTCCCGCAGGGGGGTCAGGTTTGGTTAGCACCCGAATCTCGATAGAGATGCCCGCTGGGGTGTATGCTAGGATAGCTCCCAGGTCAGGACTAGCCGTGAAGAACAGGACCGCTGTAGGCGGTGGAGTCATTGATCCCGACTACGACGGAGAAGTCAAGATCATTCTCTTCAATCATGGGGATGAGGACTTCATTGTGAGTCCTGGGGACCGCATCGCACAGATTGTGCTGGAGCGTGCGGGTTGGCCATAGTCGATCCTATCTCCGTGCAGCTTGTGACCCTTCTTCGAGTCTCCGGCAGGCTTCGCTCTTTCTTCCTTTGGCTTGAACCTACCGTGGGGAGCGCATCCCTTATCGAAGAGGATGGTCACACCTGTCCAAAATCCACGCGTAAAATGCCGTTGGGAGCATCGTGGTGGCGATCATCCCTAACCCCATTTCCAACGGCATCAAGCCCTCGCATGTGAGTGACCCTAACGGTGTCAAGCTCCTCATGCGAAGGACCACCTGGAGGAAGGTCCTCGTTCGTTGTCCCGAAGAACTTCTTCCGCACTTCGACGTGAATGCGATACCAAGCACTGTCCTCGTCGTGCCGCTCCCAGTAATCTGAGATGCATGCGTCACCACCTCCTAGGACAGCCTTACTCTGGACGATCCAATCGGACTTGGAAGAGCTACCGCCCCCCTCGTCCTGTTGGTCATCATCATCATCCTCATCAGGATCATCAAATCGACCTTCATCAAAGTCGAATTCATCCCTGATCTTCTTGCTTGGTTTAAGGTCGGCCCTTCGGTCAGCTAACGCCTCCCGAATGGTTCGAGTCCTAGCATCATAGGATGCCAACATTGGGAACACGTAGGGCTCCTCAGGGTTCTTCCAGATACGCTTGACCTGGTGTATACTTGGCTTCCTGAGGCCCCTTTGGATGTGCTCGAGGTCAGCAACAAGATAGTCGCCCTTCCATAGCCCCCCTGGCTCTAATCGATAGCCCAAGAACAGGCCAGGTTTGGACGATGGAGCGAACTTCGGATCTTCCTCGATTTTGATGAAGTCCCGCTCTTTCTTCTCGGCGGGTAGGGCAGTAGTGACACTCGTCTCTTCAACCTCTACCTCATCGGTGGGAACAAAGTCCGGTTCGTCACCGCACTCGGGTTCGTACTCCTCGTTCTCATAGATCTCAGCCTCATCCTCATCGATCTGATCGAAATCACAGTCGAAATGGGTTTCTCCAGTCCATTCATGATTACCTCCGCGGTCATTTTCGGCCTGAAGCCAGTTCTCGTCAACAACGAACTCCGTTGATCCGTCAAGATAGTTGATGACTGTGCTTCGCCTTCTGCCAAGGTCCTTAATCCTGACTGGGCAGTTTGCCCCTATCGGGATAAACAGCTCGGTTCGCACTTCAACATGGACGCGAGTGAGTACCTTCTCGTCTTCATTTGCGATCCAGTGGTCTCCTCCTTCATCAACGTCTTCTGAGTCAACCTTTCCAGCGTGTCTGATGTCGTTTTGGGCGTTTTGAACCCCCCCCCTTCTATCCCTGCGAATTTTGGGAGCAATGGGGTAGAAGTCGACCAGACAGCCAAACGGCAGAATGACTCCGCTGAAGTTTCCGTCACCATGGCGTCGCGTCCATGGTGATCCGTCGCCTCGATTCTCAATATTTCTTGCCATAGAGAAATGCCTAACGGCAAACGGCCACCATCGAGGTTCAAATCCGGCTTGACGCACGTGCCCCATGGAGAACGAGCTTAACCTTGTTCTCGATCAGGCCGTTGGTCTTAGGCATGCCCGGCGTAGAAAGCCGGTGCAATGCACCGAGTGTAGTGACAGCATTCTTCAGCTCTGGTGCCTGGTCGCTGTACACTAACTTCAGAGTTTGTCCTCCTGCAATCCTGCGAAATGCCTCCAGCGTATTGCTACGGGATCTGGATTGCACAGGAAGGACTTCGAGGTAGTCAGTAGCGAGGTCATAGAACACTATCGCGTCTGCTTCGCCATGAAAGCCTCGATCCTTCAGTCCTCTCAACACCATGGTGTCAGCGGTGGTTAGGTCCCCGAAGCTTACCACGTCATGCGCAGCAGCACCACCCTTGCGGCGAAGCTTGACATTCTCCATCTTCGCACGCTGACAGTGTGGGCAATAGGGGTTCTTCGGGAGATGCGTGAGCATATGGCGGAGCGTCTTAGCATCTGCACGCCATTCGGCTTTTGTGCGTAGCCCGGAGAGAAAGTTTATCTCAACAATGTCGCCATCGTCTCCCTCCCCTGGGCCAGGAACAGGTAGTGAACGGCTATCGCTGAGCTGTGCACTTGCCATACATCCAGTCGTAGCAGTACCCGAAGTACATAGGCTTGTCCCTAACGGGCCTATCACCAGTCCTCGGAGTAGAGGGCGCAGCAGGGTTCCTCGGGCTCTTGTCGTGCTCGAACCTGCATTCCCGACCATGCTGACACTTCCCAGTCTTGGCATACTCCCAGCAGGACCGATCGGCAGGCCCAGCAGGCGACTGCCTCCTCGGCGACTTGGGAGACGGGGTACGCTTGTCCCTCTGACTACCTCTTCCAGGAGATGCTCTGTCCCTCTGGCTGCTCCTCCCGGGAGAAGATGATCTTGGCTTGCCATCCCTCCCGGACCTAACGGACCTTGACGGACTTGGGTCGCTCTTCCTTGCGAGCGGGTCGTATCTTCGAACAACCCCAGGAGCTCCAGGATGTCGATCCCTCTCACGAGAGTGAGATCCCGATCGGGATCTCTGCTCATGGAAGGTCTGATACATCTGAAGCGTGTTCTGGCGCTTCTGCCATCGCTCAACACAGTCCTGACATGCTTTATAGAGCCACGGAAAAGACCTAACGGTCTCATCGCGATCCCATCTCTCGATGTCAAGCCGCATACAGCGTAGATGACGAACGTTCTCGATGAATACGGCTAGTAGCACCCCGTCATCGATCTTCCTCTTGATCCCGTAGATGAGATTGTCCCATGTGCTCGGATAACTCCGGAGCCTAGCCTCATCGTCGGAGTGACCTGTCTGCCGACACTTGAGACTGGTCAACTCAGCAATCTTGAAGGTCTGGTCGTCTTCGACTCCAGTCTGCAGATGGTTCAGCAAGAGCTTCAAGATCTGCCTCCCCTTGATGCCCTGAGGAGGGGTCATATTCTGAGCAGCTTTTGTTAGGCGATTCATCTTATCCCTAACGGCCCTCGTCTTGATGCAATCCCTGATAGCACTCGTGAAGTTGGAATCCAACACCGGGTACTTACAGGGTCCTCCAAGAGCGTCATAGTCGAGCCTCTCAGTCTCTGAAATCCACGCTAACGCGTAATCAGCGTAATCAGAGTCAAAGCTGAAAGCATTCCTGACCCTCTCCTTTACCTCGCAAATCCATTCCCGAAGCTTATCAGCTGTCGGTTCAGGAGGCAACGTGATAGTGTTGCATTTGTGATGGTACCGATCCTTATCAGCAACGGTTGAAATCAGGGCCCCTATCGGGGTGCATGACGTGATCCTACAGCTCTCACGCAGCCTAGCCGGAAACGGACAGCAAACGTCACAAGCCCTCATTCCATAGCCAACGCATGGGACAAGAGGGGGACCGAAGTGGGGACTCTAATGCCACACTTGGTGCACTTGTCCCGCCCGTCATCTCCCCTCATAGCTTCAGGAAGAAGACCACCATCTCCTTGCCTATCGGCACCGTTAACACTGTAACCGAGGCAGGGACCAGTTCATGTCCGACACTTGCTGGATAGCCTGCAACAACATTGGGCTGGCTAACGCCGACACCAACGCCCTGATGGTAGACACCACCTCCATAGGCCGGGCCATAGAAACTCGAACCACACTGATTGTTCCCAGTTCCATGAGAGTCAGCAGCTGTGCCGTGAAATCCAGGCGCTCCACCAGGGTATCCCCCGGCCAGGAGGCCAGCGGGCCCTTGGCCTCCGCCAGGAGGTCCAGGCCCTGGGGGTGGAAATGGAGCCGATCCATGACCACCGCATCCTTCTCCACCTTGACCGGATGGTCCGCCGTGCCCACCTCCTCCCCCAGGAGGAGGAGGAGGGGGCGGTCCAGCATCTGCGCGCTCACGCCGCGCATTGCAGCGCGCGCATCGCTCAAGGCCGTCATTCCCAAAATAAACATGGTCGTCACAAACGGCGTTCTCACAATCGGTGCAGCAATACATGGAACCTTCCTGGGCATTTCTGCGACATGCCCAACACTTGATTTTCAAGAGCTGGCAATTCCAACAATCCCCATCGTCACCCTTGCATAGCCCACAGAACTCACGCCTGCATGTGGCGCAAGTGAACTCTGCGTCCGGGTGTTTCCGGTCATTCGGATTGTCCTGAGCACAGATCTTCGGTACGCCGGGTCCACCGCTGCCAGGCACGCCTCTCGCAGTTGGTCCCGAAGCCTGCCCGCGATCGGACGGGGTCCCAGGAGTCCTCCAGCTATCGCCGGGACTCTGGATGTCGGCACGAGCCCTGCTCCCAGGAGTCCTCCAGCTATCGCCGGGACTCTGGATGTCGGCATGAGCCCTGCTACCCCTATCACCTCTAGGTGGACGGTTTGGGTTCGGAGAAACACTCCCGCTATCGCGGAACGGCCTTTCTAGGTTCGGAGAGACACTCCCGCTATCGCGGACTGGCCTTTCCCCTATCGGGGACGGCAGTAGGTCTCGGGCTCCTGTTTCTACCCATCCCTGCTCGAAGAAACCGAAACATCCCCCCGACACGCGCCCAGGGGCCACCCCTCATGCCCCCCGGAGGGGAGTGTGACCTGTCAGGCAGTCCTAGGGCCCTCCTGCTTCTGCTGTCCGCCCTCTCCCTAACGGGATGAGGGGGATGTCTGTCTGCATGAGAAGCATCGGCCCTACCGGGTGCGTTTGGCAAAGTGTGGTCGGTCAGGCGGCCTAACCGAAAGATCGGTATCCCGACCATGTCCATCCCCAGAGTTAGGTGTCTGTGACCTGATCCTGTGCCCCTGTCCAGCAAAAGCGTTGTAACCAACGTTCTGTCTCTCTCGGAGTCCACGAGGATTTTGCTGGACACCCTGAATTATGTCAGCCGCGTCGTCGACGTGTCCTTCAATTTCAGCAAGCTGCGCCATAACCCTGTTGTTCATTCCATTCAGAGTGTGGACGTTGCTTTCGACAGTTGTCACTCTTCGCATCGTGGCGTCCAACGAATTGCGATATGAAGCGAGCTCACGTCTATAATGACGGACTGCGTCTGCTCATTACCCGAGGGAAGGCTACGAACCTGCCTTCTTATATCCTCGATAACTTGTTGGAGATTCCGCGAACTTGCCTCGTATGCTGCAATACGAGAGTTCGCAGCCTCGACCTTCTCAACGGCAATGTCATGATCTCGACGTTGACGGTGACATCCACGAGAAAGATCCTGATTTCCGATGGATCTCCTCAATTGCCTCGTGCCAGTCTTGAGGGGAATCAGGCTCTGCGGGTCTATCGACGACCTGGTACCCTCTTCCGCTTCGCAATCTTGAGACTTGTTCAGCAAGACCCACATGCTCTTCATGAAGACCACTAATTAATAGATTCGGTGACCCACTTCGCAAGCTTGTCGTGTTCGATCGAGCTTCATGTTCAATTCCCTGAAACTCGCATCTGTTCCGCTGCTAGTAGCCCTATCGGGCCCCAACGCAGTTGGATCACCGGACGGCGTCCGCAGCCCGACGATCTTTTCCACCGAGAAGATTCGTTTCTCGAGCTTCTCTAAATCATTGAGGGTCTCATCTTCAGATGCAGCATGGCTCCTGCGGATAGCCTGATGGTTCTCCTGAATGACCTGACGAAGCTGACCAATAGCGACCTCTGTGTCCCTAACGATTCCCGAACTTCACAGGAGAGCAAGTTGATCCTCTGATTCACGATCTCAGCCTGTTCATCGATGGCATGCCTAACAATGGCCCTGCTATCCGGGACGATCTCACCGGCAAATCGCTGGACTATCATTCGCATCCTATCGGCATCAGATTGAGTTGCAACCTCAGTAGCCAAGCGACTAACCCTGTCCTTCGCCTGCTGATTTTCGTCGCTCCAATCCTTTCGCATGGAACTCACCTGACCATTCAGTAACCTGATTTGGTCAGCAAAAATGTGGAATGCTTTCGCGACTGAACCAGACACTTCACCCCTCTCGAGCATCTCCTGGATGTGTAAATCAAACACTTCCTTTGCCCTAGCGTCACCTGACTCACCAGAAGAATGGGATCTGTGGGCTGGAGGAGTCGATATCTTGATCCTCTCAGGAGCCCTACCAGCTCTGACATACCCTCTGGAGTCACGTACATATCATCAATCCTGGAAGGTCTACTCGGGATGGATCCCCTTCCCCGGCTATCGCCAGATCGGGGATCAACATTCGATGCACGAGACTCAGGAGTAGAGTGGATATGAACATCAGCGGGATCGAACATTTCCTCATCCTGCAGAGTTGAACTCTCCTCGCCTTTGACCTATTGGTCTCTATGGCTAAGGGTGACGGCCTCTTCGCAGAAGCACTGCGTTCCCTGGCGGCCGATCCCCATTGGGGAGTGAGCGCCTCTGGCCACGGCAGCAGCCCTGGCCACCACGGACGGGCAGGTGGCCGCGCACGGAAGCAGCATCGCCGCGCTGCAGAGCTCGCTGACCACGGGTCTCTCCAACAAGGCCGACCAGTCGGTGGTGGCCACGAAGAGCACCCACGGCGTGGACCTGAACCTGTTGAACTACAGCACCACGGCTGCCATGAACGGCTCCATCGCCTCGGCCAACAACGCCACGCTGGCCACGGTGGCCGCCAACTACGGCCTCGAGACGGTGGTGGACCAGCACTCCCTCGACATCGCTGCGAGGATCACGCCGCTGGAGGTCGACACCAAGGTGGCCAACGCTCTCCTGGGCGTCGTGTCCGCCGCAGCGCTGGCCTCCGAGCTCGCAAGTCGAGACGCCTCCATCTCGGGCCTGCAGGCCTCCAAGGCGGACGCCAGCGCCCTGACCGCGGACGCCCTGCTGTCGGCCGTCGACACTTCCTCGGAGGTGGACTCTAAGATCGCAGCCGCCCTCCTGGACGCAGTCACCACGGCAGCCCTGGACGCTGCCCTCGCCGGCAAGGCGGACGCCAGCGCGCTGGCCGCCCTGCTCTCCTCCAGGGCGCCAAGGCCGACGCGACGCTCCTGGCCTCTTACGCCACGAACGCCGCGCTCTCCGCCAGCGAGACCGCGCTCCAGGGCGCCCTTGACGCAATCCTCGCGGACCTCGCCGCCCTGCAGCTTTCCGGCGGCGGAATTGCTAACGCGCCGGCCTGGGCGGGCTTCACGACTTGGGAGCTCGTTCGCGGAAGCAACGTCGTTCGCAACCTGCATCTGGAGGCTCCTCTCTCTGCTGCGCTGGCCAACGGCGACGACACGCTGAGCATCACGGCCGACTGCTACTCCGTCGCGGCGGCGGATGCGGCCCTCGCGGCTGCGCTGCTGGCCTACTACACCTCGGCGCAAGTGGACGCGCTGTTGGTCGACTACCGAACGGGAACGGCAGGACGCCGAGACGACCAGCGCCATCTCGGCTGCGCTGCTGGCCTACTACACCTCGGCGCAGGTGGACGCGCTGTTGGCCGACTACCGGACGGCGAGCGCGCAGGACACGCAGACGCAGGCAGCTGGCCTACCGGACGGGCCCGGACCAGGACGTCTTCACGACCAACCAGATCACCTCGGCGCTGGTGGCGTACCGCTCGGCCGCCGACCAGGACACGGCGACGGCCTCGAGCATCGCCGCCGCCCTGCTCAGCTACTACACCATCGCGCAGGTGGACGGCCTCCTAGCCGGCAAGCTTGGAGTCACGGAGGCAGCCTCGGCCCTGGAGATAGCCGTGCGCTTTCCGGACGACGGAGGGGCCGACGAGGCGGTGGCCGCCATCGGCGAGCAGATCCTGGGCCCGGACGTCTCCCTGTCAAACTGGTCGGTTCGTCCCAGCAGCGGATGTAGCGTGGTCCTGGCTAAGTACACCGTGGGCGCAGTGAGCGTGGACGGCTACACCCTGACCCTGGCAGTGAACCCGTGGAACATCGTGCGCACCTACAACTTGACCCCCGGCCGAGAGCTCCTCTTCGCCTGCCGGTACCGGCTCGGCACGGCCTCCAACTTTGTGGTGTACATGTCCGAGGCTGACAACGTCTACGACCCCCTGTACGGCAGCTTCGTGGGTGACCAGGGCGCCTGGAGCACGGCCAAGATGTACTTCACCGTGCCGCCGAACGGAGTCGCGAAGCTGCACTTCGGGGCGCACTTCCAGGCGCCGGGCCTGCCCAACCAGACGGCAGGAACGGTGGAGGTCTACGGCCTCCAGATCCTGGACGCAACCCTGGAGGCCGGCAACACGACGGAGGCGGACACGACGGCCTCGGCCCTGCTGCTGAAGCACGAGTTCCTCGACGGAGGACGACGTCACGCTGGCCACCTTGGGCGAGGTGCTGCTGGAGCCCACCCTGACCACATTAGGCAACTTCCTGGTGCGCTGGAGGGCTACACCATGACCCTGAGCGCCTTCGCCTGGAACATCGTGCGCACCTACACCCTGACGCCGGGGAGACGCTACTCCTTCGGCTGCCGGTACCGGCTGGGCACGGCCTCCAACTTGGTGATGTACGTCAGCGCGGCCGACAACGACTACGTGGGCGTCACCGGCACCTTCCTCGGCACGGCCGCGCAGGGAGCCTGGAGCACGGCGCGCCTGGACTTCTCGGCGCCGCCGGGCGGAGTCGCGAAGCTCCGGGCTGGTGCAGCAGTCGGCGGGCACGCTGGACCTGTGCAGCATGCAGATCAGGGCCACTGCCTTCGAGGGAGAGTCGGTCTCCGTGACGGACCTGCTGGCCGACTCGCTGGCCCTCACGGGGTCGGCCACGCTGGACGGGCTCACCGCGCAGGGCAACGTGGGCTGCGACCAGCTGCTGTGCAACGACGTGAACTGCACTGACGTGTTCACGACGGGCGTGGACGCCTCGGGCGCAGTCTCCTGCGCAGCGCTGACGTCCACCGGCGCCGTGTCCGGAGCCACGCTGACGTCCACCGGCGCCGTGTCGGGCAGCTCGCTGAGCATCACCGGGGCGGCCAGCGTGGGCCTGCTGAGCTCGGCCACCCCGGAATCACCGGCAGCACTCTCACCATCAACAACACGGCCAACGCCGGGAACTTCACCACGGTCGGCGACGTGTCCACGGGCACATTGACGGCCTCCGGCGCAGCGACGGCGGCGAGCTTCGCAGCCGCCGGGGCGCTCACGGGCGCCACGCTGACGATCACCGGGGCGGCGTCCGCGGGCCCGCTGGACTGCGAGAGCCTGGACTGCACCTTCACGGCCACGAGCGGCGGAGTGTCGACGGGCAGCGTGGTCTGCGGCGACGTGACGAGCTCGGGCACGGTCTCCGCGCCGCAGCTCTTCGCGTCCAACACGCTCACCGTGACCAACACCTCCGACTTCTCGGACGATCTCTTCTTGACGAAGAACTGGGCGGGCTGGAGCAAGCTGCAGATTTCCAACAACAGCGCGGCGTCCGACAGCGGCCCGGAGCTGCGGCTGCTGGGCAACCAGAGCGCGCGGGTCTTCCTGGAGCGGGACGGCGGGGCGCACCAGTGCGAGCTCATCATGATCAACGACGAGGCGCTCCCGGCTGCCTCGTGATCGCAGGCAACACGGGCAACGTGGTCTGCAACACGAGCTTCACGGACTTGTCGGACAGCCGGGTGAAGACGGAGATTGCCGAGGCCGACGTGGCAGAGCTGGAGGCCAAGCAGTACAAGCGCCCGGACATGAACGGGGACCTGAGGCTGGGCTTCGCCTCGGACGACTTCGCAGGAACGAAGTGGAAGAATTTGACGGGGACCACCCAGTGGAGCGACGGCACGGAGATGGTCACCCTCGACTACTCGCACCTCACCAGCGTGCTGTGGGGGATGCGCAAGGGCTTCCAGGCAAGGCTGGACGAGGTGGAAGCCTGGCAGGCCCAGCACGGGCCGAAGAACAAGTAAAATGGAGGCGCTGAGAGATCTGGCCGACGACTTCAACGTGCGGGACCCACGGAAGCTGTACCGACTTGCGAGGCAGCGTGACCTCGACGTGACGCATCTTTTGTGTAGTTGTGGCTCAGGATTCTGCGGCCACCGAGTCGCGGCAGCTGCTGGACTCTATGCGAGAAGGCTTTGCCGCACAGGGAGCTGGCTGGCTGCGCGAGGAGCTCGCCAAGCAGACCGCCGTGCAGCTGCGACAGCTTGCTGACATGTCCAAAGCGGAGCTGCAAGAGAAGGTGGCGCAGCACGTTTCCGAGGAGCAAGCGCGATGAGGGAGCGACGCCGCGTTGCTCGGTTGGGTGGCTTTTGCTGCGTGCCAGTTTACAGTGCGATATTCGCTGCGCTGTTTAGAGACGGAGTGCTTGGGTTCGCGCGCGCTTCTCCGTAGGATACTGCGGGGCATGCCAGCGCCGACGACCGCGTTAACGCAGATGGCTTGCGGCAGTTGGCAGCGGCGCTAGGCGACGGGGCGGCCCCGAGTCTTCGGGCCCGACTTCGTGGAGTTCCACTGCGCAATGCTGAGCCGTGTTTACAAGGATTGGCTATGGAGCTGGGCGTCCCGTTCGAGAATATCACCAGGGACACATTGGTTCATAGGATTGTCATGGCTTTGTGCCCGCTGGCTGCTCCAGGCGCTCAAGCGGACATCAAGTACCACGTATGGCGATTGCTTCGCAAGCTGCGTGACGCCCGAGCAGAAACTGCTGAAGCTGTGGCTGCTGCTGCGCGGGACATCGTCGAGTCCTCGAACTTGCGCAGGGCTGCGGCGGCGTACTGTTTGGATGTCACCGTGGAGGTCATTGCCCGCAGGCACTGCTCTGCTGCTGAAGAGGCGCGGACACTCGCCACAGGAGTTGTCAGCGCGTTGCAGCAGTGGCCTGCAGTGGAGGCTGCGCTGGCCTCGCAGGTCGCTGTCACGTGGGAAGACGCTGTGGCTAGCTTGCAGGGAGTGGCGACTCCTGGCCTGTGTGTTCCTTTGCAGCACGCGCTGCTGGCTGCCGTTTTGGACGCTCGCGGTGACTAGCGAGCAGGCTGGATCTGTGTACTGTAATAAGTGTTTTTGTCTGCTGGTTCGGACGTCAAGGGTGCAGCGTGCGTTCTGTGTTTTCTGCGCCTCTTCCTGAAGAGCATGCCAGTCAGGCTGGTGGCGGCTCATTGCTAGACCTTAGCGGTTCAAGGTCGCTGGGATCTCGCCCTAACGGGCTAGCGATCGACGGACGATCCTCGATTCCGAGTGCATTGGCAAGCCTACAGTACCGTCTCTCGCACCTTCTTCAACTACTTCGGCAGCCCGCTCAGTGATTCTCGGCGAACCAGTAACCCGGTTTGCGTTCTCATCTCTCTGATGCAGCGGAAAAGGGGGAACATTCGGGGTATGGTCAAACGCCGGAGGACCTATCGGTCCACTTCGGTCATGGATGGCCTCCAAACCCTGAAGAACCTCCCGGCTATCCCTGGCCCTCTCTCTCTTATCCCTGTCAACACGAGGATCCCTTGCAGCTCCACGAGGGAGGCTCCTGGGCCTAGCAGCAGCACGGCTCCTTGCACTTCGGCGTGCCAAATTCTCTTCCTCATCACGACGATCCGCAAATGCGGCATAATCGTCATCATCATTGAACTCAAACTTGGCCGCAGCAGGATCAGGCCTATCGGCATCAGACTCCTGTTTCACACTACTGCCCCAGCCTGCGGTTGATGTCAGCAGAGCATCGTATCCGATGCCTGTAAACGTCCTCTCCACGTGCTCATCAAACTGACCTGGATTTTGAGAACCAGTGGATCGACTCGAGATATCTCTCGGAGCCGGAACCATGGTTCCTGGTCCTCGCGGCCTGTCCCTGAGCTCATCCGAGGCCTGCGATTCACCTGGAACAAGAGACCTTGGAGGTCGGGTGGGCATGGCCTCCGGGTTGTCTGAATGAGGGCGGGCCATGTTCATCGCCATGCTGATGAAGTCCAAATGTCCATGCCTGAGACCTGGTTCAGAGCCGCCCCTATCGGGGCGAGCTCTTTGCCCTTGCTCATCATCGGTGGCCTGACGGAAAATGCGATCGTCTCCATCGTCAGTGAACCTGCCACGGCTTCTGGGTGTGTCCCTATCGGGATCATCACCCCTGCGGTCCTGACCTGCTGAACCTGTTTTGAAGTCCTCGTAGTTGTAGTCCGGCAAGTCCTCACCTGATCGGAGACCACCTAGGATGGCCTCCTCATCCACGACACTCCTGTGTGATCGTGGGGTCGACGTCATAGAGCTTGTAGTTGATGGTCTCAAGCGCGTAGGAAAGTCCTACGGCTGATAACCTGTGATTCGGGCACAAGCCTGTGCCCAGGCAATGGGTAAGTTGGGGTAAACAAGCCACAAAAGAAAAGTTCCCCAAAAGCAAACCAATCCCCGGTCCCAAAGATCAGGGTTTCCCACACACCAGAGAACAACAACCAAAACAAAGAAAAGCGTTACCCGCAACCTTGACCGACAACACCCATTCGAGGCGCGACGGAACCCATGAAAACTTGAGCCAAAGTGGCTCCGGATAGTTGCTATCGCAACATGCCGGTAGTCACCTGAAACACATGGCTAATCACATTTTCACTAAAAAGGCCAACGACATCGGCGGTTCTCGAAGAAAGCCGATTGTTGAAGGCAATGGCGGTTGCACAGCCAAACAAGCTAGCGTGAGCAAGCCCTTTGTAAACACCCCGATTAAAGGTTTCCCCCCACTACTAAACAAGGGTTGCCAAAAAAAGCGCCCAATATTCTTCGAGTCTCCTCAAAAACCGCCCTGGTTAAAGGTAAATACCCCCCACAGCCGCCAAGCCAAAATACTTCCAGAAGGCTTGCCTGTTCGCTTAGTAGTTGCTCAGTTGTCGATTGAACCCACCAATGCTAAGTCACTATTGGACCCTCCAAGTTTTGCCAAAAATGCGCTGCTCATAAAACGCATCCTTCTGTATTAGTTTTTAAAACATGACAAGGTTTTCAATCTCACAAAGGCAACCCTTAAAGGCCAGCCCCTCCCTGAAAGCCCCCCGCGATTAATGCGGGCCCTTGGATAAAGTCCCATTGCTCAGAGGGGCCAGAAGTAAGAGGAAGGAGCTCCAGGTTTATCCGGATGTCCTTGAAAAAGTTTCAAGTTGCAGTCAGGAGATAATGGAAGTGGGACTACATTAAACCCAAGTCGCGCTCCGGAACTGTTAGAAATGAGGCTCCACTCAACCCAAGTTAGTTAGACTTCGGAACTTCTACCAGCAACACTCCGCTGAACCCAAGATATACTTTGAAAGCGTTAGACATGACAGTACGTTGAACCCAACCAACGCTCTGGAAAGATGGGCAGTAGACTCCATTGAGCGCAAGTTGTACCCCGGAAGTATTAGAAGTGACACTGCATTTCGTTAAGCAGCCCTCTGTTGCATCCAGGACACACTGCCGGAAATTGCAAGTAACACTTCGGCCCCTAAGCCCAAGTTGCGCTCTGGAACATTGGAAGTCACATTCTGTTGAACCCGAGCTGCGCTCCGGAAACATTGGAACTCCATTGGACCCAAGTTGCACTCCGCAAATATTAGATCATGTGGCCCATACACTTCCTCCACCAGTTGCTCCGGAGGCCAATCGACCACATACTGTGGGTCATTCACCAGCGGCGCGATATACATCCACACGTCCCGCACAGGGTCGAAGCGGCTCAGCGTCACCTTCACGACGCCAATCGCGAGCCACCATATCGAGTGGCAAAAGCCCATGTTGAAGCTGGAAGGGCTCTCAATTTTTACTTTTGGCTGGGGTTGCTTTAAAAGCATATTCAACCACCAATTGGACGGCAAAGGGAGTGGCACATGTCTTTTCTCACACACGGTCTTTTTTCGACAGTCCTAGGACACTTAATCAAGAAGGGAACCTCCAGTCCTCACAGTTGAAACAGGGTCGAAGCATCAAGCCAACACCAGCATCCGCAGAGCAACGGTGCAACCGTCTGTGGCCCTCATGCTGACAAGCAAAGCAACTGCTGATTGTTTGAGGCGGAAGTCGCCTGTTCAACCAATTTCTACAATGCTGTAGACAGACACGAAACAAAGCAAGACCACCAAGGCTTGGTCTTGCCCGTTCTCTCACAGCTCTTCGCAACCACAAAACAGACCAATAACAACAAGACTCGTGACCTGCAACTGGCAAATGGAATGAAAGCCTGGGAGCTGTTTTCACCGGAGGGTCGGACGCAGTTTTCCGCTGTCCCTTTCTGGTTTCGGGAAGCAAGATTGGCTTGTTCCCCGGCTAAGAACCTAGCGAACGAAAGTGCGCACACACGCAAAGACACACAGAGACAGACAGAGGCACATTCGTGCGTGCGTGCGTGCACGCGCCGCGGGCGTGGGCGTGGGCGTGCGGGCGGGCGCAAGCGGGCAGGGGCGCCGGCGCAGGGGCGCGAGCAGGCGCGGGCGGGCGGGCGCGCAGGCGTGAGCTGTGGGAAGAATTTAGTCGCACGCGGCTAAATTACCCCAACTGCCGTGGGAGTAAATTCGTCGCTGCCGCCGAGACTAAGTTTGTTGGCAAAGCGCAAACTGCAATAAACGCGTGTCAAAGTGCAAAGTTCGGATTGCAAACTGCCATCTTCATGTTTTGGCGAAGGCTCTCGCATTGCTATGTCAAGCGCAGTTTTGCGACACGCTGGATCTATTAGGGAAGCCGGTTTTTCTACATGTAGCTTTTTCAAGAAAAGCCGTGCGTGCAAGGGCTTGGTTGCACACAGCATCACATGTTGCAAGGATGTGTTTGGTAAACCACATGCTCAACATGAACGTGCTGGTCAATGCGCCCAAGCAAATTTACATGAAGCTCTTGTCTTTTTTTCCACCACAGTTGCATTGTGTGAGACAGGTGGCTGGATGACGAAACAATCTCTGAATGCGAAGGGCACAAGAACCTTAAATACTGTTGGCCCACGAACATTGCAAGTGGTAGATGTATATGCGTCCAAATTTGCAACAAGCTCAGCCTAATCTTCTTGCTTGAGTGCGGCGAATCCACCTGAATCATTGTAAGAGATCAGCTTCCATTTGCTCAACAAAGTCACGCACACCCCGTTGACAAAAGACCATGCCTGCAGACTTGGTTTGCATTTTCTGGAGATGTTTCATCAAAACTACATCTCCTTTGTGACAAAGTCCAGCAGGGTATAACACTGCTGTAGCACCGTATAGCTGTAAAATTATTTGGGTTGGACACCGCGGCTTTTTTTCATGATTCATTAGCCATTGATTTCATTCCAAACGATGGAAGCCTTCTTCAAGCGCCTCCTCTGCACGGGGCCTTGCCTTGCGAATCAGCTTCTTGGGCATGCAGGCTTCCTTGACCTTTGTTTGCGGCACTCAGGTTGCCGCCACGCAAGCCATGCGATGGCAAGATGCAGCCAGGATGAGAGGGCTGCGAAGCTGCGAATGTCCTACCGGAGCCTCTCCACAGGCACTTGTTTGGAAGGCGCAGCGATGAGTTCAATTCAATGCGCCGTTTGACCCACACAGCCGTTTGTAGTCCTGTTGGGCAGGCTTTGCGCACGCATGCAGGGTAGTCCAAGCTTGATGCTCCTAAGAGCATCAGGTGACATGTGTGTGCACTGACAGTGGGCAGCTTTGGAGAGTCCGAATTGGCTCAGCAATCATTTGTGGCAGACCTGGTTGAGCAATTTCTCCAGCCTAGCGGCCTAGCGTGTTCAGCGCCGCGCCGCCCAAACTGGACATGCCAGGGCGAGAGCTGGCCTCAGAATCACATTACCCTGCAAATTTAGCGGCAGGTGGCGTGGCAAAGGTGTATGCAGCCTGCAGCAGCTGTAGCAACATAAGCTGCACGACACTCGTAACAAAAGTTGATGACAACAAGCCACCCGTTCTGGCAGTTGGCACCGGCTTGCATTTTTTGACGCTAGGTGCCGCCATGCTTCTGCCGCTGGCTGGTGGCCCTATTCTAGGCCTATACGGTGAACGGCTCGCCGCCATGTCGGCAGCGCCATAAGGCTTGATACGATGACGGTTTAGCCGTTGCCGCTGAGGGTTGTCGTCCTGGAGATGGCTGAGTGACGGCTCCGTTGAATTTATCAAACTCTTCTGGAATCCTCAGCTGAGCTACTTGCTCGCTGAGGCGGCTGAACATTTGGCAGGGATGTGTTCAGTGCTGAGCGATACTATTTCGCAGTCATGCGTGAAGTGCTGAGCGAATGCTCTGGAGCGGCTGTTCTTACCACTTCGCACAACGATTTTGGCTTGGTCTGACAAGCGTCTCAGTTGAGGATTGAAGTTGAAGTTGTCAGAGTGTGCACCCCCTCTCGGCTGTGTGCAACATGAGACTTAGATGCGATGGCTGCAAAAAAGACCTCATTTGGGAGCGTGTGAATTTGACAGGTGAGCTGTGAGAGAGAGAGAGAGAGAGAGAGAGAGAGAGAGACACAGAGAGAGAGAAAAAAAAAAAGGGAGGCAGCTGAGAAGATTGAACCTGGCTCTGAGCGCCCAAGCCCAAACTGACTGAGGCGTCTTGAAGCGGCTGCATCAATAAACAGTTCCACCTCACTTTTGCCTGCAACACAATTTGATTGTTTTCAGCAGTCATGGCTACGAAGCAGCGAGGTGGGAACCCCTGAGAGCCCCGCAGCCTGCGGAGCGCATTCTGTGCTTGCCCTTGCAGAGTGTGAACTGCTGCTTGAAATCTGACGCAGGACTGCGTGATCGAAGTCCAGAAAAGCTTGCCTGCTGCTTTTCTTTCATTAAAACCAGGACAGCTTCACAACTGCGCAACAAAGGAGTGCAATTGCACAACTACATAGCCACCCGCTGGGGAACTACGAGACTCGGTCCTGTCGATAAACTGTTCCTTCCCTTGGCGGGAAAAGTATGAAAAAAACACGCAGTGGCTGTTGCGCTTCGTCTGCGTTGTTCAGCTAACCCAGCAGGGTTGACACGTTGCGTGTTGGCCGTGTGTCGGGATGCTGGTGAGCTACTACTTTCAAGAATACCGATTGTGGCCTGATGGTGCCGTTGGTGGGGAGCATAACACTTTCGCCTCCAATCTTTTCATTCCCAATGCCAGTCTCTCTGATCTCCGTCGCTTCGATGTTGAGATCGACCTCACCAGCCCCCGCATTGAAGAAACAGGCCTTGCCTGCTCATGAGGGTTCGATTTCTTGAGGTTATTATGCCACCTTTTTTTTGAAAGACAGAACTGACTCAGCTTCTCATTGTGCAATCTGGTAATGCAACCTTGGGCACAGTCCCTCATGGAGCATGCGAGCAAATGGGGTTTTCTTCTAAGACCCCTGACTGGATGACGACCCAGAAGCAGGAAGAACTGCGCGTCATGCACCATTTTTGCTGGCTTAAGTCTTGTTCCGCATTTGTTGTAATTACTGCCGCTGCCGCAAGGCGGGCATTCCCAACGGCTTCATGACAGAAATGCGCAGCACCCACACATAGAGAAGGAACAGATTGCAGTCGAACACTCGTTGTTCAGGGGCGGAACACACTGTAACGCACCGCGCCGAGCCTCCGTGGCAACCCCGCTAGGTGTGCGACGAAGTTTTCGGCGACGTTGCTCTGACCGGCAAACCACCATACCATGCTCTGGAAAGCGCTCCAAATATAATATTTGGAGCGCTTTCCAGAGCATGGTACGGTGGTTTAACTCGCCGAAAACTTCGTCGCACACCTAGCGGTGTTGCCACGGAGGCTCGCACGGTGCGTTGCACTGAGCGTGCTCCGCCTGAGTTCGCTGAGCGCCCGGATGGATCTGCAATGTTGCGATCAAGCACATGTGCAAGACGATGATGCACAGGGGAAAGTCGGATTTCTCCGTCACAACGTGTTCGCATCCGAGATATCTGACGACTGATGTAGGACGGTTCATATCAAATTTTGATGAAATCAAGGTTATTGTTGGATATGTTTTCGACGGGACCTGACACCTTGAAATCACCAACATATCTGCAAGAAGTAGTCGAGTTTAAGACGGAAACCATGACAGAAGGACGCTCTCACAATGCTTCACCCCCCCCTGCCCCCCCGAGTCAGGATGTCCGTCGAAGGGTCTTTGTGCAGCTTGGCCGCGGCACTTCGGAAGTCGAATCTATTTTGACTACGACTTGCCGCCTGCTGCGTACAAATCCCAGACATTGCACCATAGGCGTCAATTGCTGTGGCCGAGCTGACCCCATTTCGGAATCTCAAACACGGTTCTGCCTTTGAACGTGCGAAGAGGCTTTCCCTTCTGAATTTTGCTCCGTTTCTCCACAAATTTCAATGATCTTACCAACATGAACCTTTTCACCCCTTCTCTTGGCTTCTTTGACTCTTTGCGACCATTCGCATACAGCGCTGTAGTCCCACGATTTCTTGTCCCCTAATGTCTTCCGCTCGACATGGGCAGATGTCTGTTCATCCGGGTCGCTCTCAATTTCTTTGCGAGCGACAGGCCTAGCAACCATAGGATGAATCATGGGTGGCCAATGGGCCTGCAAGATCTGGCACCAGTGTTGACCAAACCTTGGAAGCATGTTCTTCGATTTACCTGTATTTTTTCATTGCGGTTGATGTTCCCGACGCAAGGAACCGTGGGCATCATAGGAATGTGTGAAAATTAATCTTGCACTCCATTATCATGCGCCGCCGAAGTTGCTGGCTTCCTTGAAGATGCTGCCTTTGAGGAAGAATCGGCTGGGTCCTCGGACACGTTCCTCACGAAAACTTGTACGGGCTCGCTTGACGAGGCATGTTTTCTCTGTTTGATTGACACAGATTTCTATATAAATGGAGGAATGCGATCTGGTTTGCGACTGCTAGAGCACCTCCTAGCTTTGACCTTTCCAGCGGTCTCTTCAGTTAGCTTTTTGCGGTTCGTAGCAAACTCTTGGTCAGTGCATGCTCTCGTCGCATCCCGGCTTGTCTTGTTCCTGCAAATGGGTGCATCCAGATCCGCAGGATTTGGAGTTTCTGGAGCATATTCAAGACGCTGTTCCTGTGCATGAGATGAAGTTCACAGGCGGGAAATCAACGCAGCGGTCGGTTTGATCTCACGGCGCCAAAGAAAGTGCGGATGATTGGATACGCCAGAAAGATCCCTGCCAGTGTCAGTGGGTTCAAGCTTGAGTGGCTCATCGGCCAACTTCGATGCTCCAATAAGTTGTCTGACATCCAAATGGCAAATTTGGACCAGGAAAATCTTCACCGAAGTGAACCTTCTACGCGGAATGATAGAATGGGTGATCGGTGATATTGTGTGCCACGCAATCATGTGGCGGCATATGGCCAGATACGTCGTGGAGCCTGGCCTGCTCAAGGTCGGACCTTATTCCCTCAATGAGGATCTGACATTTGACTGAACAATGGCATTGGTCTTGGAGACGTAAATTGCACTCTGAGCATGTTCCATTCCATTTGGTCAATGGCCCCATTGCAAGTTCGGGAAACTCAGTTGCAACATCTCGGATAACAAGGGCAACGCGTGATTTTTCTATGCCGACTTCCCGATCATTGGAAGTAATGAGATGGTCCGCCGTGAAGCGACCGCCAAACTTTCTTGCATCGATGTGTTGATCCCCCGTTCTGGCACGAAGGATGCTGTGCATCTTAGCTCGGATGCAAGTCTCGCAGAACGGGTTCTTGGGGGTGTGACGCATGACGTGTTGTCGTCCTTGAGTGATCTTGAGTGAAGTCTCGCCGCGTTGTCGAGGAGCATTCTTGGCGGCTGGCTTCGACACAAAATCGAAAGCAATGATTTCAGGGTTTTCCTCGCGAGGTGGTTCGGAATCATCAAGTCTTAGTACAGGAGCCCGCCTGTTCACCTCACCTTCCAGCGGGCGCTCATCAATCAAGAAGTCATCGTTGCTCAACACTCGGGCCCCTAGTTTCGTTATTAAAGTTCTTCATCAATGACCAACGTCTTGTCTTCAACTGATCGGGGCTGAAGTCAGTACTGCAACCTTGAAGATATGATGAGAAACAGCAGGTGGAGCACATTGAAGTTCTGTGGGAAAGAACAGAACATCAGGCCGTTTGACATCTGCTCTACTGCGGGCTCTCATAACGAATTCGCAATCATTCTTTAGGAGTCTCACTCCCACGGAAAGCACGGCAGGTGTATCTTCGAGGGTGTGCGGCTCGACTGTGCCATCCTCGGCCTCCGCTTAAGGGATTGAGACCCCTTCAAACTTCGCGCGGAAATCCTGCTGCGTTTCTTGTCTTTCTTCTCCCCTCTTGGCGACTGCTTTGGCGTGCCTCCACCAGCGGTCTTGTCGGAAGCTTGGGCGGCAGCGGCCTTCTGCAAGTTGGGCGGATTCTGCCATTTACGCTCACTCCCCCGATCGCATCGATTGTAGAGTTTACAAACTTGTTGCTTTGTACGGACAGTCTGCCCCGAAGTTACATCGGCCAGTCTGAAATTTGACACGAAAGCGTCGCAGCATTCTGTGCTGAAGTTGCGTCACTTGACGTTGAACCCCTCATGTGAACAACACAACAGAACATAGACATTGTTCTGGTCTGACATGCCCAGTGGGGGCACAGCTGCAGCTTAAACCGAAATCCAGCTGGACAACGCAGGGCCAGCGAAGCTCCTGGGCCTCGAGAACAAATACCTTTTACTCCTTGCGAACGCGCAGTCTTCGGAGCCAGCAGCATCCTGCTTTTTGCCTATGCTGTTGGAGCCCGAAGCATCCTGAATTTTATGCTATCAAAATATGTCGCACAACTTATAGTCTGAACAAACTCTGCTTTCCAGCTGAAAGTCTGCCATAAAACAAAACTCAGCGAATACACTGCGAACCTGTGCACATGACCCACCTTGGTTGACACGCATCCACGTCAACCCGAATCCTCGTGACGTGTTTTTAAGACGCATCCTCGTCAACTCAAATCAGCGCTGATTCGCAAGAATCCTCGCCATCGAATCCTCGCCGGAAGGACTGGGTACACTAGCCAAACTGACGTAGAAATTTAGAAAGGACACCTTTGGAATTTGGACCAATTGGCGTCGGGTTTCCTTTTGGTTTCTGGCCTCCACGGAGCCATCTGCCTGCAGCGCTACGTGGGACTCAACCGGCTCCTCCCCAGTGCCGTTCCAAGCCCTCACTGCTACCAGCACGTCCAAGGGCGCCGGGGCGTCCAGCCCATCCCTGACACCCCGACACCCCAAAAAACGACCAAGGTGGGCTTCCCTCAAAGTGTATTGAAAATAATGTTTTCATGCTTTACTTTGAGCGTGGCAGAAGATGCGAATGCTGCCATAACAGAGGTTGGGCAGAAGGGTGAGAGGCTGCGAACTTCACACCATCAAGCCTGACCAGCATGCGAAACGAGCAGGAAGTGTGAAAAGGCGTTGGTAAAAAATATGACCCTGCCTTTCTACATTGTCACAATCTGATATTCTTTGGCACCAGGGAAGCCGCATGTCTGCGGCCTTAGAATCCTGAACGAACTGTCGGCCAAGTCTTGTAAAAGGACACTCGCGACTTCCCGTTACGCCAGTATTTTGCGTAGTGGAGGGTCCCTGCGCAAACAACGAACTCACAGGCACAGGCTGGTAATCACCGAGCATAGCCAAACCCACATGCAGCAACAAAAGGAGCTCCGATTCAAATCCCAAAGCCCCCAACTCAAACCCGCATCGCGGAGGTTTCGCGGGCTGTTTTCTCAAGACTTTGAGCAAACTTTTCCGAGGTGCACCACGAAACATCGCGGAGCATTCACGGGGCAAAAAAGACCAAGTTGCTTCCCCTTCGTCGCCCTTCATTTTTGGGCGAGCCTTGCTTAAAGGGGCCGCCCCCAAATGGTGTTTCATTTTGGTTTCCATTTACGCCCACAAAAAGGGCGCCTGCAAAAGAAGACACAACGATATCCAAATGCAAGGTCTGGCTTGGTTTTGCTGGCTCGTTGGCTTAAGCTGGGCCCTAGACCTGCGAACGCAACAGCCGCGCCTCAAATGCAAGGTCTCTGATACGCTTGCAAGAGCCTCGTCGCCCTGGGACAAGTATAAGAAGAGCTTCCTGAGGATACGCTGGCTGAACCCGGATTGCTTCGGCGCGTGTTTGCACTGCTTGCCTTCCGAAGTCGGACGCGGGAGGGGCAAATCAACATATATTCTTAAGCAAATTGAGGTCCAAGCACCCTATTGGGCAAATACCCTGCCAAACTAATTGACTTGCCATGGGGCGAAAACTTTGACCAAGCGTCAAGTCAGCTTTTCGATCCAGCCAGATCGGCACAAGCTCAAAGACCAAGGACCAGCGATTCGTTTGCGAGGCCTGGCAAACGGGGAGATCGTCTTGTTGTGAGTTGGAGTTGGTACCCTTCTCAGGGTAGGTTTTAAGGAAACCAAGCGGAAACCACCGACCCATTTTGAAACAAACCGGCGCCCAAGCAAACTGGGTTCGAAATGGGGAACGCTGATCCTGATCAATCCGCAGTTGGACGCCACGCCAAGTGAAGCCTCGTTTTCCAACCCGCGGAAATGTGCATGCAACACCTGCTCAGTGCAACGCGTGACAAGCAAATCGAAAAAGATCCGCGGACGTTGCCTTCCTTCGGACACGTAGCAGTTTCCCAATTTTCCGCCAAAACGGCCTGGTCAATTCGACTGGGGTTCAACGGCCACGTTTAGTCATGTGTTAGACCCCAGACAAAAAGCAAATAGTAAACCCTTGAGGCCGATCAAGAAGCCAAAGTTCAATTCGTGGCTTTGGGCAAAGGCCTCCAACGGCCTAGGCGCTGAGATAGCTCGAGAGCAAATGGGCCCGAGTGCCTCCGTCCCTCGGCCCTCTCCGTGCCGGAAGCGAGAGGGGGATGAACCCCTGGTAGCAGCTTAGTTGGCACTACGGGATCATTGCCAAATTGTTGAAAGGCCCAGAATGCAAAACCACACCTTCGCTGAGCGGCACCTGTGTGACCAAGCGAGAATGCTGAACAAGAAAAAGCTCGTCCTGGGTTAATACAACAGCTGCTTGGGTTGTTTCGTGGCGCTTTTTGCGCAGGTCCGGCCTGGATGCAATTGAGACTACTAGCGACTTGGCAGAGCTCGCCAGATACCTCACTTGCCTAAAGGACCTGCGGTGGCTAAAAAGGGGCCAAGCAAAAGGCCAAAATGGTGATTCGCTTTGAGTAGAGGCTCGGTTCGATTCAGCCAATGCCTGTGCTGGTGATCAGCTCCACTGCATTCTGTGGTACCAAGCTTCTCCGCGAAATAGCATCCCGCCGTTGCAGGAAACGCTGCCAAGCACTGCCTGTCCCGTGCACAAAAATCGAAACCCTGCCCGGAAAAAAACGAAACTCAGAAAGCAAAGCGTCTGATAGCCTTCCTGAGGATAGGTTGGTGCAAATGTTCTAGCTGGGTTTCGGACAATAGGAAGCTGTTTCCCACAAGTACCTGGGACGCCCATTCTCCACCAAATAAGGGTTGTCCGATTAGCGGTACTTTTTACTGTTCGCCGACCTGTGCAGGACAAAACTTCCACTGGGCAATGTCGGCAACGCCTGCCTGTTTAATTTAATGGAGGTCATTCAATCCAAAGTAGGATGCACTGTAAAATCGTTTCAGTCCTATCATGAAGCATTCAAGTTTTAAAGGGGAACCCTCAATCGGTGGGTTCCTTTTGGCTTCTTCTCAAACGACCCCACAACTCGCTTTTGCAAAAACAGAATGATTAGAAAAGGATTGCAGGCTTACTTAGAAACCAAGCTGAAACATGATTAAACAAGTGAACTATTAGTAACCATTTGGCCCCTCGCATTTCCAACTCAAAACACATGCCCGCATGATGGACCCCCATCAAGACTCGGTCTAAGCTGCGGCTTGCGCTGGCAAATCTCCAGGCACAGTACTTGGCAGGCGTGCGGATCATTATTCACCTGGCAGCGTGGGGCTGTTGCCCGGTGAACGCGTTTAAACACATTCCCAGTTGCTTAAACACCAATTGAGCAGCACCCAAAACCCGCTGCTTTTTGTTCCTATCATGGTTATAAACTGTTTGTTTGTTTTCTTAATAGCCTTAGCTATGATCCTTGTTGAACCTGCTAATGAAACCGATCCAAGTCAAATTGCTATAAGGATTCCGGGCTCTGCTCAACCAGCGCAGCTCCCAAAACCCAACTTTGCGCCCTACATAGGTCTTCCTATGGCCCTCCTGACACCAAGTAGGTGCGAACCTGGTTGCGGCGCGTCTCTAACACGATTTGGTGGCAACCCTGCCTGGCAGGCGTCCAACAATTTGGCAGAGTCGCGCGATCTCGGCAACTCCTCCTTGAAGCAAAACCTCGGGGAAAAACAAACATGGCTTGACACGTAGCTGATTGAAAACAGCTGCAACAAGGAAAATCACGTGGACACACACTACAGGAAATACAAGCTCAACAAACAATCGATCAAGGCACGTCGAATATGTTGAGTTGGTCTGTGAAAGGCTGTGCTGGCAAGGAAGTGGGACGCCGACCTGCTGGAAAGCACAACTGGCACGGATCACATTTGGTCCCATGCCTGGCATACGCGCTCTTGGGGCTTCAAGGCTCAGGCCTTCCTAAACGGGAACCTTTATATCTTACACATGACAAGCGGGAACATGGTTCAAGCAAAACACTGTCAAACCATAATATCAAATATTCGATAAAAATGAAAATACTGGAGATGAACAAACTCCGCGCACATGTTGGGGTGGAATCCTACGAATGCTGGGGTAGACCACCTACCAACAGGCGCAAAGCGGATTTTGTCCATCCAGTCCAAAATGAGATAGATTGCTGGGCGCACCTCGTGCGTGGCTTGATGTAAAAAGTTTGAACTTCTGTTTTACTGCCAACCCGATATCCAGAATTGTCCACTTATCCTGGCTCGTATTTCGCGAGATACGGGAGCTTGGCGCCTCGAAATCTGTCAAAAACACCTCCATTCGCAGGGGCAAGTCAGGGTCCAATGTGGGGATGGAGATGACTGCGCCCGGGATCTCGCCCCAGGGCATGCAGTAGTCGTACGGCCTGGCATGCCTCGAAATCGTCGGATACAAAAGAATGGTAAATTGGTAACACTTTTTTTGGCAAACAAATCCAGCTTCTGGATGGGGGGATCACTGCTTTCTTTGTTGCAATATCACAGGCCACCCCCCCTCCAAAAACTTGTAGAAAAAGGGAGCAAAGAACAACAAAAAACAAAGAGTGCGACGACATAGAGCTTGCCGCACGAGCACGAATCTGAATTTACGCTGATTTTGATGCTGCTGGGGAAGGTAGCCGCTGGCGAGAACATAATGCTGTAGTTGGCCTGGCCGAATGATCGGGGAATTGTATCTAGGGTGGCGAGGGTGCAGAAAATCTTGTAAGAAGCAGATCAAGCACAGGGTCACATGTGCGACATGTCCAAAGCGATCGCTGGGGTGCCGGGACCACCGGGGTTGCCCAAGAGCAAGCCAGGGACAGCACACCCTGAATGAAAATCACGGTGAACCAAACCAACGCATTCATTTCTCGAAAACGAGTACAAGTGACCGATTTTTTGGGGGGGCCTAGCCAACAACACAACAAGGAAGGTCACAGAATGTGCTGACCGCCAGAGACTCAGCCCAAGTGAGGACCTTATTTGGGGGATCAGCGTCTAGCTGGGGAGCGTCTGGGGAAGTCAAGAACTAAGAGCCGAAGGGTTCCATTGTAAAACAGTAACACTGACACAAAGTAGGCCGTCCTTGTGACCAACTTACCACAAAGGCAGCGCCCTTGGTACAGAAATTCAATCAAGTCACGGTGGGATCCACGGGGCATGTCAACACCAAGTCTGCAGATTCGTGGCAGAGCGCTTTGGACATGTAAGTGCTGGGTGTCGTGGCACGTTGGTGGACAAGTGAGCGCCGATTGAAGCCCAGCACTCTGGCTATGCACTGCTGAGTTTCGTTGCAGGGGCAGATGTTGTTGCGTGCGCCGGCTGAGGGCCCTTGTTATCGTGGCAGGGGACACACGCACTTTGGATATGCGGCTGCCTGTGTTCGCGGCAGGGACCGCTCGCTCTCCCTGCATCCCTCCGTCCCTCCGTCCCTCCCTCCCTCATTCGCTCACTCACTCACTCAACTCACTCACTCACGCACTCACTCACTCGCTCCCTCCTTCCCTCCCTCATTCGCTCACTCACTCACTCAACTCACTCACTCACGCACTCACTCACTCACTCGCTCCCTCCCTCCCTCCCTCACTCAGTCACTCAGTCACTCAGTGACTCAGTGACTCAGTGACTCAGTGACTCAGTGACTCAGTCACTCAGTCACTCAGTCACTCAGTCACTCAGTCACTCAGTCACTCAGTCACTCACTCACTCACTCACTCAAACATAGGGGCTGTACAGACTAGCTGTCACAAAAATGCCGGCAGACCGTTGCTGATTTGGGAAACACACGCGAGAGGAACGACGCGACGTGATATGTAGGGATAGGCTGATTTGGATCTAGTCCCCCCCCCTCTCCTTAAACGCAAATCCTTAAACCCCGAAACTTGAAATTTCCAGGCCAAAGGTTAAAACCCAGAACCCTACACAATAGAATCCAAAACCCGACGCGCATGGACTTTGTTTCCGTGATTCTTTTAAGGCAAGGGACGCTCGACGTATTTGCGCTTTAGGGCCTAAAGTGGGAAGCTGCGAAGGGTCACGCTTGTTTGCCTTGGCCTATGCAACCAGTTTGACCCACCAGCCAAGAGTGAGATGCAGTGGGCCCACAGGCGCGGCCCTGCAGATGGTGACCCGGTCTGCGTCAGGCAACTGTGCGCAGCATGAATGAGTGCCACTTGCTCAGTCACTCACTCACTCTCATCTCACACTCACAACTCAGGCTGGCCCTCACGATCACGCTCACACTCACACCCCCACAACCACACTCACACTCGCAGTCACACTCACGCTCGCTCACTGATCACCAACTTGCTGACTCACTCTGACCCACGCCGGCTCACACTGTCACTTACACCTATATTGGCACTCGCTCTTCTCCCTGGCTCAACTTACGCTCTCCTTTCCAAAATCTAGGCGTGTGGGGTTATCCAGTCCTTTAGAACGCGAGCTTTCGCCGCTGAAACTTTGCACACTATCCCTCCTCTTGTCTAATCTTTCTTGCTCTTTCTCTTGCTCTCTTCCTCCTGAGCGGCTTTGGCTGTAAAACCGCAGACTTCATACTTTCTCTCTTTCCTTCTTTTTTTGCTCTGTGCCTTTTCTGCTCTGTCCCTCTTCTTTATTTATGTCTCTCTTTCTCTCTTTCTTTTTCTTTCTTTCTTTCTTTCTTTCTGTCTCTCTCTCTCTCTCTCTGTCTTTCTTTCTGTTTTTCTCTCTCTCTCTCTGTCTTTCTTTCTGTTTTTCTTTCTTTCTTTCTTTCTTTCTTTCTTCCTTTCTTCTCTTTCGCTTCCTTCTCATGTCTACTTGGTGTTCCTCCTTTTTGCCCTTTTAGTGTTGGCCTCTTTCTCCTCTCGTTTTTGTGCTTCGCAGTGTTGTTCCTCTGCGAGTTTTTGGAGTTGTCGGAGACACTAAACCTGGTCCACCTGTTTTCTTGTTTCCCGATTGGGGTTTTGGCCGCGGAGCCCAACCTGAGGCCTCTCTACTTGGTTTTGGTTTGTTTCGCTCCTTTTTTTTCTGTTGGGACTTCACCCCTTCGGGGGCGTATGTGTGGAGTTCCTGGTCAACCCAGGAAACACTTTTCCTTGCAGAGGGCGCGGCGGTCTTTTCGTAGCCACGCCAACGAAGCGATTGAGTACTGGATGCATCAAGGGACGCCTTGAATCGGTCTATTTTGGCCCGGTGCTTCTCTTGCTGTGTGCGCTTCACGTTGGACCTTGTAACGTTTTCGAATCTGGAGGGAAGGCATCACTCGAACTTCAGATTCCTCCCTCTTAGGGGTTTAGCGCGAGTCCACCCATTGCGTGGCCCTGGGACGGCTTTGCCGTCAAATACCACCACCACGTTTGCAAGTAACTATGGATCCTTCACTCGCTGAGATTCTTAGCTATAAACCTTTCTCCGCCAAGGCTACTTACCAATTGTATGTTGTTGTTGTGTTGCGCTTGGTTGTCCGTCTTCCCCGTCATCCGGGCGTCTGGGTATCTTCGCTCGTGTCTGGATGGCTTCTCCTTCCTCCCGGTCTCGTTCTCCTGCCTGTCGCGAATGAGTCGCGAACCGCGTGTTGGTCTTCTTTTTCTTCGCCCGTTTAGGGATCGCCTGATTGTCCTCGAGTTGTTTGCCTTTCTCCTCGTCGTTCTCTTTCTGTCTGCCTTCCTGCTCGAGCTTCTCGTTCCCCTCATGCGGTTTGGCTTGATGCCTTCTTCCTCTTCGGTTGCTTCCACGTGCACTTCCTCTTGGCGCCTTTGCGGGCTTTGACGTTCTCTTCTTCGAGTTGCGGTCTCCTTCCCTTTGCTTGTA
This sequence comes from Effrenium voratum, assembly GCA_963377175.1. Taxonomy (NCBI): domain Eukaryota; class Dinophyceae; order Suessiales; family Symbiodiniaceae; genus Effrenium; species Effrenium voratum. The sequence continues at coordinate 1,055,035 of CAUJNA010000780.1, read as the reverse complement.
TGGGCGTCATGCGTCGCCCGAAATACGCACACTATCCCTCCTCTTCTCTTGCCTTTCTTGCTCTTTCTCTCGCTCTCTTCCTCCTGGGCGGTTTTGGCTCTAAAGCCGCAGACTTTCCTTCCTTTTCCGCTCTTTCGCTCTTCTTTCTTTCTTGCTTTCTTTCTTTCTTTCTTTGTGTCCTTCTTGCTTTCTTTCTTTCTTGCTTTCTTGCTTTCCTGCTTGCTTTCTTTGTTTGCTTCTTTCTTTATGTATATATTTATTTCTTGCTTGCTTTCATTGTTTCCCTATTTCTTTCCGTCTTTCTTTCTTTCTTGCTTTCCGAAGCTTGCTTTCTTTGTTTCCTTCTTTCTTTCCTTCTTTCTTTCTTTTTTTCTTTGTTTCTTTCTTCCTTTCTTCTCTTTCGCTTCCTTCTCCGCCCTACTTCGTGTTCCTCCTTTTCGCCCGTTTAGTGTTGGCCTCTTTCTCCCCTTGTTCTTGTTCTTCGCAGTGTTGTTCGTCTACGAGATTTAGGACGTTTAACGTTTTGCGCCCGGGTTGTTTGCCGTGTCCCCTGTTTTCTTGTTTCCTGATTGGGGTTTTGCCCGCGGAGCCCAACCTGAGGCCTCTGTGCTTGGTTTCGGTTTCTTTTGCTCCTTTTTTCTGTTGGGACTTCGCCCCTTTGGGGGCGTATGTGTGGACTTCTTGATCAACCCAAAGCCACTTTGCCTTGCAGGGGGCGTGCGGTCTCCTCGTAGCCACGCCAACAAAGCTGTCGAGTATGACTGGACGCATCGATCAAGGGACGCCTTGATGCGTACCTGCAGCAGTCATGCAAAGGCTCAGAAAGCAATAGTTGATTTCTCATCCACAAGTCTCGGATGTTTAGATTGTCGCGGAAGGAATCGCCGAAGTCTTCAATGCTCAGCAGAAGGACCGAAAACATCTCATCAGAGTGTGCAGAATTCAGAATATCCATCCTAGATAGAGCAGCCTCTTGATGCTTTGACTGTTGAGCCGCGTCTGTGTTTCAGTTTCTTGCGGGTGGTTTAGCAAGGAAGCAATGACACAAACTCATGTGCGTGGCTTCAGCAATTTGTCAGCCTCTTGTGTGCAACACGCACGAAGCGTGAACGTTGTGGCGCTCCAGCATTGTCAGTTCGCCTATCATGTCCAGTGCTGCCTGGAAGCAGACCTTGGAGGACGCAGGCCTGCGTGAAAAGGTGCAGACCAAGGGGGTTGTGTTGGGGTAGGACGGTGAACAAGTCTTTGTGGACGCGTCTGTGGATAGCAATGCGTTTGAGGGCTGGGTACTGCGGTTGCTGTCCAAATTTTCCGACTCCGCTGACATCACCCACCCATGACCAAGAAAACTTTGCGGGGTGTGGCCAAGCTGGTGTCCACCAGTGCACCTTGCACTTGCGCTGCTTGGTACTGTGACAACCCAAAAGCCGAATACTTTTCCAGGAGTCGCGTTGCACAATGAGACGCTTCCAGCGTTGAGTACCCTACAAGTGATCCAGCAACAGTGCAAAAACGAAGTGTGGGCGGAAGCGGGTTCTCTCTGAGTCCGCGTGTGTAGGGTAAGCAGACCGGGCTGCGCCATGAAGAGTGGGACTTAGACATTGCAGAAGCGACCCGACGGATTGCGTACGCATGCAATATGTCAGCCGGCTCGCCCAACATTACTGCAAGAGGCCTGGCGGCCAGGGGTTTTGGCAGCTCACCACGCAAGAGGCAGAAGACGCGGACCGTGAGGTGTTTGGGTTTGTGCTTAACCCATTCACCGTGACAAGGCGGCTGTGGATGACGCTTTTTGACAAGTGTGGCGCATGAGGATTTCTTTCGGCGCTGCCAGCCCAGCAACGACACCCGGAGCGGGGCAAATTGACTGCTGACGCACACGGGCCCGAAGCATCGCAAGGGGGGCCCAAGCATCGCAAGGGTCCCTGCTTTGGGCTCTAGAAGATGAAGCGCGCTCACGAAAACTGCCGCGTCTTATATCAGTGCCAGATTTGCCACGACGAATGGTGGAGTGACTACCGGTCAAAACCACATGCATGTTGGAGGACTTGCACAGGACCCCGCAGCGTCGCAAATGCCTGTCCTCGCAATAGATAGCTCAGTTTTTTGTTGCCAAGTAGTGTTGACGTGCGGCTGCAGCACGGGCGGCAAACTATGAGCGCGCCTTGCTCGCCAGCGCTTCTTTTCCAACTTCTGACGCAGGAGGTTGTTTTTTCGTCTGCAGATTGGCGGGCTTCGCGTGGTGCAAACTGACACCTTTCCCGCGTTGCGTAAAACGGTTAGAATGGTTGGCCATGCAGTGTAATCTGGCGCAGCGTTTGCGTGCGCACGGTGCTGACCCCACGCCCGAATGTGTCCTGCGCGACGATGAAGTTTCGCTTGCGCGCGCTGAGCTGCTCGCTTGCTCGCAGAGGTCTGGTGTTGCGTGTTCAGGTCAGGCGCCTGCGTACCAGCCTTTTCTTCTCTCAGCTGGGGAAGCCATTCGCAATCGACGTCTGCTACCTACCCCGCATATTGCAAGAGGGCCCCTAATTCCGGCCTAGCATTTGGGAATAGCCGATGTCTTTCGAGATGCAATCCGTGTGCATACCTTGGTGCTCATATTCAACCAAGCAGTACGTGCAAACTACCTCGCGATGTCTGAATAGCCCAAAACATTTCGGAACATTCGGATGTTTTGATTGGCTACGAAAAATGCCCAATCCGCTAACACTTCACCTTCTGCATGTCCAGGCTTTTCTGGCCGAGTGACATAATCTCTCCACGGCACCATTCCTCATAGGAATCAGTCAGAAGTAAGTAGAAAGCAATTTGTGTCTGTGTTGCTTCTCGTTCGTTCCGTGCTTGATTCTCACAGATCCACTCATGTGCGATTCCCGCTTGAGCACTGCTAGCTCCTGTGTGGGGAAGGCTGCATAGCGTGAGCAAGCACACAAAGATAGGTAGCGGAGCGTGTGGAATCTTCACCGGGAGGGCATGTGCTGTAGCCCCCCCTTCGCTGCCTGCGATGGAAGACTACTGCCACCCCCAAGTCTCAGCAACAACGGCCCACACTTTCTGCATGGTATTGCATGGTCCATGCACTTGATTGATAAATCAGGTTCCAAAGCCGCGCTACGAAATGCGTGTTCCTGTTCAAGTGGGCCCTGACGAAACTAACGCGCTTTAACACCTGCAGCATTTTTTTACGGCAAGGTTCGTAGCCGGGCCCAATCAGATGTTCAGTCTGCGCAGGTTATGGTACAGGTCTACGTTGCACACTAGCGGAACTCTCGACGATCAATGCGGCGCACATGCGGCTGTGTCGAGCGCTTGGTGCAGTGGCGCTGGCGCCGAGAGATCCAGAGAAAGCACCCAGGGGTTAGAGAAGATCAGCTGATGCGAGCCCACCGCTAAGTTGTGCAAAGTCTGAACTTCGGCTTGGGCCTGGCTAGGGATCTCGCTGTGAAAGTACGGCTGCTGTGAGCTCCAACCGAAGAGAGATGAGCTAGGATACCAGGGCAAGCTCCCGACATTGCTGCAGCCTGCTGGCACTTTTTGTCTGTACTGCCAATTGAAGCACGCTTTTCCAGCAAACCCCAAAAAGGTTGGACACTAAAGACTACAGGGGCAACCCAAAACAGTCAAATTAAAGTGCTTGTTTGCTGTACTTTTTATGGTTTAGGGACCACTTGCAAAGCGGATCTAAGACCTTTACCTTTGAGCTGGGAAGAGGTGTACCACCCATAAAGTAGGAGGCTAAGGCTTTAATTTAGGAATTTCAGCGTTGGACACACTGAGCAGGACTGATTTTGCTGGCGCTCAAGTCTTCTGGTTGCGCTGAGGCATTTGTAGGGCAGGTCATGGGAGCCATCAGCTCGAGTTCTCTGCGGCAGCAAAGCTGCAGGTTGGGGGAAGGGGTTGTGCGCAGTTGCTTTTGCACTACGTTGGCCTTCCAGCAATCCCACGATGTACCATGACGTACATATTTTGGCTCAAGCCAACCATCTTTCATGCGCAGCAGGCAAGCGAGAAACAGGCTACTGTGTACCTCAAGCGAGATTCACTCACTCCATCACTCATCACTTGAAACTGTCTTATATTGTGAACTGATCCAGCACCCACCACGTATTCCCTCGGAGTCGCAATCCATTGTTCCATGAAGGCAGGGAGAGGAGATCTTCTTACGAGCAGACAGCAACTTGTCAGAGGAGGTGTTATTGCTGGTTGCGCGTGTCCCTGTGGCAGGGCTGCAAGAAGGCGCTGATATACGCTGCAATGTGAAAGTAACCTGTTCACTGCCACACTCTTTCCTCAAGACCAGTACGTCCTGCGCTGTGATGCCTGTTCAACAACCTTGCAAGGATACATACAACTTCCGGCTTGCAACTGGTCCACCTGCGCCGCATGACAAGTGTAGAATGCCAGTTCCCTGCGCCCGTGTGTTGGTGTGGATTACGACTTGCCCTGCCACGCTTGACATGTATAGTTCTGTGTGCCGAACAACATGATGAATTGCCTGATGCTGGAAGATGAGCGCAAACACACATCGGCCAATTGTGATTTCCGGTTTCCGTGGTGTCTCGTCATACATCGAGATTAAACACTGTTGACAAGTTCTCCTTGAGGACCAGCATGTGTACAGGCAGTAGCAAGCAAAGACTTGCAACTTAGGCACAGGCATGGTATAAACATGCCCTCTTTCTCAGTCGCACCTCAAGCAGCTGCACAATTCATCCACATGATGGAAGCAGCACCCTCAGCCTAGCACGCACATCATGACAGCCTCGGCTGGAAGTAGGTAGGGGGGGGGTGCTGCTCAGCTTTCCAAACAACACCATGCACACACTCACACACAGGGAGCAGAGTGGCTGGAGCACTCTTGCAGTTGCAGTCGTGGCCAAGCGCTGGAAGGCACATGTGGCAAATAAAATGTGTTGTTGCGCATTTTTGCTCACGCTTTCACCCCCCACGCTTTGGGCAAGGAACCCCCGCCCTTGCAGCTGCTTTGTTGTTGAGCACTAATATGGAGCGGAAGCTCCTATATTGTCATACCCTAAAAGGCTCATTGTAAAAAAAGCTTTTAAAAGTCTTGTAAGCCTCCTTATCAGAAGCGTGGAATGTTTTTTTTGTGTGTGTGGCCGTGGGTGGCTGTGGCCGTGGCCGTGGCGGTTGCTGGGTGGCCATGGCCGTGCTGGGTGGCCTTGGCCGTGGCCGTGGCGGTTGTCGGGTGGCCGTGCCGTGGCCGTGGCCGTGCGTGGCGGTTGCTGCGTGGCCGTGGCCATGGCCGTGGCCGTGGCGGTTGCTGCAGCCGTGGCCGTGGCGGTCACGGCCGTGCCGGGTGGCCTTGGCCGTGGCCATGGCGGTTGCTGGGTGGCCGTGCCGGGTGGCCGTGACCGTGGCCGTGGCCGTGGCGGTTTGTGTCCATGGCTGTGCCGGGTGGCCTTGGCCATGGCGGTTGCTGCGTGGCCGTGGCCGTGGCCGTGGTTGTGGCCGTGTGGCCGTGACTGGAGCTGTGGGGCGGGGGCAGGACAGGCCGCGGGGTCCCGTGGTCGTGGCGGTTGCTGGGTTGCCGTGGCGGTGGCCGTGCCTGTGGCCGGGTGCAGGGTGGGCGTGGCCGGGCAGCAGTGGCCGGGTGGCCGTGTCCGGGGGGTTGCGGGCAGTGGGGCAGTTTCACGAGGTTCACTTACGGGGGTGCAGCGAAAACACGTGCTAGAACTTGGGCTCCAGGCACCACTGTACCAATACTGCAAAGAACACACATTCACGCACGCACGCGCGCGCACAAGTACAGTCGCAGGGGCACGCACGCACACGAACGCCCGCACGCATGAAGCTAAAACTTGGGCTCCAGCCACTACTGAACGAATACTTCAGACACAAATCGAAAAAGGAGATTAGTTTTGAACAGCATACATACATACGTACGTACATGCATACATTACATTACATGACATTACACTGCATGTAATGCATGACATTTCAGTACATTACATTACAGTACATTACATTACATAACATACAAACACACATACATATATACATACGTTACATACATACATACATGCAAACATACATACATACATACTTACATACATACACACATACATACATACATACATACATACATACATACATACACACGTACATACATACATACATACATACATACATACTTTCACACATGACACACAGAACATTCACACATACATACACACATACATACAAACAAACAGACATAGGAAAACATAGCACAACATACATACATACATGTTACATACGTACAGACATAGATAGATTAATACATACATACATGAATACATACATACACACGTACATACATACATTAATGCATACATACATACATACATACATACATACATTACACACATGCATTTCACTACCTACATGACATGACAGTACATTGCAGTACGTTACACACGAACATACAGAACGTACTTACACACACATACATACATACCTACGTACATACATACATACATACATACACACATACATACATTACATTACATTACGTTACAGTACAGTACGCTACAGTACATTACATGACGTTATATACAGATTATATACATACATAAAAACTTACATACACACATACATACATGCATACATACATACATACATTACACTACACTACATTACACTACATTACATTTGAGTGCGATACATGCATGCATACGTACATACCTACATAGCAATACACACATACAATACAAAACAATACAGTAAGTACATACATACAAACATACATGCATACATTACTTGAAATTACATCACATTACAATACGTGCAATATATGCATACATAAATACACACATGCATGAACCTATGTAGCATACCATAGCACAACATAGCACAACATAGCATAACATAGCATAACATACATACGTACAGTAACTACAATACATACACACATGCATGCGTCGATACATGCATGCACACATACATACAATACTTACACACTGACGTACAATACATACAGCGCACACACGCATTACAATACATCACAGCACATCACATTAGCACAGTACATTACACTGCGTTACGTTACGTTACGATACATTACATCACATTGCATTTCATTACATACATGCAGAGACAGACATGCATTACACTATGTTATGATGTATTACATTACATCTTATTCCATTTCATTACATACATACACACAGACATACTCACACTACCTTGTGATATGTACTAGTACAATTTCTAACAGCACAGCGCAGTACATTACATTACACGCATACGCAAACAAACAAACACACATTACCTTACATTGCATTGCAGTGCATTAACTTTCTTTACATTGTATTACATTACATTAATTTCATTTCACACATGAAATACATTGCATACACTACATACATGTCATACATGACATGCGTTACACATACATAACATAAAACTGCATAACATACATGAAACACATTGCGCTGCAATACGCTACACACTACATTGCATTACTCACAATGCAACAGAATGCAATACAGCACAACACAGTCCATATGTGAGTTCCAGTCATACATACATTACATACATACATTACATACATACATTGCATACATAATCACACATACCTACATACATACATAGCTACAAACATACATACATTAGTTCCTAAATTGCGTTACATTGCATACATTACATTTACTTGCAGTACACCACATTACATACATACATACATACATACATGCATGCATGCATGCATGCATACATGCCTTCATTACACACGTGCATGCATTACATTACATTACATTACTTTACTTTACATTACATCACAGTACAGTACATTACATTGCATTGCATTGCATTACATACACAAAGACGTACATATACATCCCAACACTGAGACATGGAAAATGTTAGCAAGCCGCAAGCCAACATATTTCCTTTTTTTCAATTGTAGCACTTGCAACTCGATTAATTAATGCTATTGCCATCACTACTATGTTTGAAAGCACTTGTAACTTATCATCGAATCATACACATTCACTCTTTTATACATAGCCATCACTGACAATTTTCCTAGGGAACGCTATTTGCCCTAAGACCAGTGGAATCCCGCCTGGCCGTGTGGCCGCGGCTGTGGCTGGGTGGCCAGCTGGTGGTCGTGGCCATGGCCATGGCCGTGGCCGGCTGGCCGTGGCCGGCTGGCGGTCGGCTGGCCATGGTGGTTGCCTGGCCGTGGCCCGTGGCCGGCTGGCCGTGGCTGTGGCTGTGGCCGGCTGGCCGTGGCCGTGGCCGTGGCCGTGGCCAGGGCCGTGGCCGTGGCCGGCTGGCCGGAAGCACAAAAAAGCTATAGTGTCAGTGGGCGGGGGGCCGCACCCGGCGGCGGGGGCGCCCGCCGCGGAAGCGCGGCGGGGCGCGGCGGGGCGCCGCGGGTCTGCGGCGGGGTGTTTTGCTTTCATTTTTCCTTAGCGGCCGGCCGCCGGCGGCGGCCGTTCCTGGCGGGAGGCTGCGGAATCCCTCGGTCTGTTTTTAATTTAGATAACATTGTAAGTGGTGGTAATGCCGCCGCGTCGGTCCGCGCTGGGGGCGCCGCCCGCCCTCGGGCAACCTCGCTGCTTCGGTCGCGAGGCTTCCCGAGGCCTCGCGTAGAGAAATCCCACGCAAGGCGCGGGCGGCGCTCCATGGGCCGGCGCTAAAGACTTTTTGCTTCGCATCTTTCGGCGACATTGGCGCTTTCTGGTACGGGCAAGAGATGTTGCGGGTCGATACAAAAAGGGATGTTTCCAACGTTGTTTCCCGGGCTTGCTTGCTCGTGCGCGCCAGGACTCGTGGCTGACGGGGATCCGTGGCGGCGGGCAGCGGGAGAACCTTGCCTGGCCGGCTATCAGGCTCGGCTCGTCCCTCGTTCGCTCGCGGTCTGTCACCTCTTGCTTTGCGCCGTGCGCGGAAAGGGGGGGAACACCCGTTCAAGTGCACCCGCACCGCACTGTATCCCTGCCAGCCAAATGGTAAGAACATCCTCTCGAGCGCACCCGCTCAGCACTGTATCCATGCCAGCGAAATGGTAAGAACTCCCGCTCGAGTGCACCAGCTCAGCGCTGTATCCATGCCAGCCAAATGGCAAGAACACCGTTCACGTGCACCCGCACAGCGCTGTATCCCTGTCAGCCAAGTGGTAAGAACACCCGTTCAAGTGCACAAGTGCACCTGCGCAGCACTCTATCCATGCCAGCCAAATGGGATAGAACACCGTTCAAGGGCACCCTCACAGCACTGTATCCATGCCAGCGAAATGGTAAGAACTCCCGCTTGAGTGCACCAGCTCAGCGCTGTATCCATGCCAGCCAAATGGCAAGAACACCGTTCACGTGCACCTGCACAGCGCTGTATCCCTGTCAGCCAAATTGCAAGAACACCCGTTCAAGTGCACCTGCGCAGCACTCTATCCATGCCAGCCAAATGGGGTAGAACACCGTTCAAGGGCACCCTCACAGCACTGTATCCCTGCCAAAGAACACCCGTTCAAGCGGAGGCAGAAAAATCTTCAACGTCCCAAATGAGTTCCCGTGGCCCTTGTTCCAGCAGTGGAAAGCAAGGCTTTTGAAGAGGACACAAATGAGTTCCCTTTCGGACGTTGCACGCATGATTGTGCTTTGGTGAAAAGTTGTGAGTATCAATATCAAAACGCAATTGCGCACTTTTCTCACCAATTTCTTGGCCACGCCCCCCCCTCCCTAAAACACACAAAGTACATCCCTCCCGCGCCTCTGTTGCCCTTAGGCCTGCGACGCCCAGCTTCACCTCTTGCGGCACCTGCTGATGTATGCTGACGGACTTCAACGTGCTGCTCCTCTGTGGGAAGATTGCCTGAGTGGTCCGGTGGGTTTCCATGGCCAAAGCGGGCGTGTCTGGAAACCCTGCTGAAAAACGTGGAAACAAAAACGAAACCACAACTTTGAAGGACTACATCTATGGGTGGTAAATCCCAAGCAATGAATGACACCTGATGAAACTTTGCATGAGCCACCTAGGAAATGTGGGTAGAGGCATTTTGGGAAATATGGGTGGATGCGCTTGTTTGAAGAGATCTTTTTTTCCGAGGGTTTTCTGCAAGGCTGGCAACATCCAGCATCACCAGGTGAAGGGCTGACATCCAGGCTGCTGTTGGGCAGGTTCAGGGGTGTGCTGCTAGTTTTAAGGATGTTGTTAAGTGAGTTTTCGTGGTTTGGGGGACGTTCACAACATGGGCAGGAAAACCGAGGCGAACAAGAAAGACAAGGCCCTGAGAAACTAGAACGGGTACTTTCGCGGAAGACATCTTCTTCTCTCTTTTCTTGTTTATTTGTGTGAATGTCATTTGCCTCTTTGCTAATGATCTTGTCTGAATCTTCAGAAGTTGCCCTTGCACAGAGTTTTATTGGGGGGGGGGGGGGGGCGGGCCACAAGGACCAATTTGCAATTTTTAATCCCTTCCCCCTAAATTGGTCCCCCTGGCCACACCAAACTGCGAGTGGAAAAACACGAAACTTGTGATTTCTAGCAACTATTGAAGAGTGTTTTGGGGGCTGCCTGCCATCACCAAGCACTCCTTGCAATTACACCAGCAGAGACCCCAAACAGTTGAGGGCTGACGGGCGAGCACAAACATGCCAACAGCTTGTGGCTTTCTGCGCTTCAACACGGATGAATCAAAATGATGCAGTCGTGAACCTGGCGCGCGTTGCGTTGCTGCACGTGTGTTGCTGGCGTGCTTCGCGCTTCAGCACCGCGCCAGAACTGAGGTTGGGCAAGCGCGCGCGATGGCGGGCGAGCGCGCGCGCGTGAACGCAAGTGTGGCCGCGCAAGCACGCAGTCACATGGGCAGTTCAAACACACATGTCCAATTCAGACACACATGTGTGTACACGTGGAACACACATACGTATACGACTGAAACAGTATACATTCACCTGCGGCACACGCATAAATGTGTTGAGCTGGAAAACAAACATGTGCTTCTTGGAAAGCACACACACACATGTGCAAACGTGGAACGCACATATGTGTTCACTTACGACACGCTAATGCGTTCACGTGGAACACACATGTGTGTTCACTTGGAACACAATGAAACGCGTGTCCAATTCAGACACACATGTGTGTACACGTGGAACACACATGCGTTCACCTGGAACACAAAGACGCGCAATTAAAGCACACATGTGTGTACGCGTGGGACACACATATGTATACCACTGGAACACAAACATGTGTCCACCTGGAACACCGCGTGTGCGATTAAAGCACACATGTGTGTACATGTGGAACACACATATGCGCACACGTGAGCAAACATAAATGCTCACCTAAATCGCACACACATGCGCGCACCTCGAAAACAATCATGCGTTTTCTGGAGCGCATACATGTGCACACCTGGAGAGCAAATATGTCGTCAGATGCCAAAAAAAGTTCACCTAGCACATACTAATGTGTTCACGTGAAACACACATCTGTTCACCTGGAACACAAACACGTGTCCAATTGGAACACACATGTGCGTACACGTGGAACACACATATGTGCACACGTGAACACGCATATGTGCACACGTGAACACTCACATATATGTGCACCCGGAACACACACCCGTGTGCTCATCTGATAACAACCATGTGTTCTCCTGGAACACAAACACGTGTCCAATTGGAACACGCATGTGTGTACACGTGAACACACATATGTGTACACGTGGGAGACGCAAATGCGCACACGTGAACACACACACATGTGCACACGTGGAACACACACATGTGTACTGCACATGTGAACACACACATTTATGCGCGCGCGGAAAACACAGACACACACGAGTGTTCATCTGATAACAAACACGTGGTCTCCTGGAACACAACCGTGTGTCTAATTGGAACACAACCGTGTGTACACGTGAACACACATATGTGTACACGTGAACACACACATATTTATATATATATATGCGCACCCGGACACACACACACACGTGCGTTCATCTGAAAACAAACATGTATTCACCTGAAACACAAACACGTGTCCAATTGGAACAAACATGTGTGGACACATGAACTCACAAATGTGTACATGTGGAACACACATATGTGTGCAAATGAACACACATACATGCGCACGCGGAGCAGACACACACACACACACACACGCGTTCATCTGATAACAAACATGTGTCCTCCTGGAACACAAACACGTGTCCAGTTGGAACGCACATGTGTGCACGCGCGAACACACAATGTGTGCCGTGAACACACATACAAAAAAGTGCACGCGGAGCAGACACACACACACGTGTTCATCTGATAACAAACATGTGTTCTCCTGGAACACAACCGTGTGTCTAATTGGAACACAGACGTGTGTACACGTGAACACACATATGTGTACACGTGAACACACACATATATACGCGCACCCGGAACACACACACACACACGAGTGTTCATCTGAAAACAAACATGTGTTCACCTGGAACACAAACACGTGTCCATTGGAACACACATGTGTGTACACGTGAACACACATATGTGTACACGTGGGAGACGCAAATGCGCACACGTGAACACACACATGTGCACACGTGCAACACACACATGTGTACTGCACATGTGAACACACACATTTATGCGCGCGCGGAAAACACAGACACACACGAGTGTTCATCTGATAACAAACACGTGTTCTCCTGGAACACAACCGTGTGTCTAATTGGAACACAGACGTGTGTACACGTGAACACACATATGTGTACACGTGAACACACACACATATATATGCGCACCCGGAACACACACACACACGTGCGTTCATCTGAAAACAAACATGTATTCACCTGAAACACAAACACGTGTCCAATTGGAACACACATGTGTGGACACGTGAACACACAAATGTGTGCACGTGGAACACACATATGTGTGCAAATGAACACACACACATGCGCATGCGGAGCAGACACACACACACACGTGTTCATCTGATAACAAACATGTGTCCTCCTGGAACACAAACACGTGTCCAGTTGGAACGCACATGTGCGCACGCGTGAACACACAATGTGTGCACGTGAACACACATACAAAAAAAGTGCACGCGGAGCAGACACACACGCACGTGTTCATCTGATAACAAACATGTGTTCTCCTGGAACACATACACGTGTCTGATAAGAACACACATGTGTGTACACGTGAACACACATATGTGTACACGTGCAACACGCATATGTGCGCACGTGAACGCACATATGTGTACATGTGGAACACACATATGTGCACACGCGAACACACACACACACATATATATATATATATATATGCGCGCCCGGAACACGCACACACACACATGCGTACACCTGGAACACATATGTGTGTATGTCTGGAAAGCACATTTCTGTTCACCTGCAACACACATATGTGTTCACCTGGAACCCATATATGCGCTCACTTGGAACAGGCATTTGTGTTCACGTGCGACACTGGTGCAGACCTGGATCACACAAGCATGTTTAACCAGAACAAACTTCTGTGTTGACTTGTAACACACATATGTGTACACATGGAACACACGTGTGTGCACATGTGGAGAAACATGTGCAACACAAATGTGCAACACACATGCGTTCACCTGGACAACAAAAATGTGTTCACATGGAATTTACATTTCCTGCACGCCTGGGCGACACATAAATCAAGTTCCCGAAGCCGGCTGTGAGGCGCTATTCCATGGGGCTCTGCCTTGAACAACGCTTGTGTTTTATATGCGTGTTCCAAGTAGGAAAATAGTGTTCGTGTACGATCAATCTAGCTTTTTTGCAACACATTGCTAGCGCGCGAGCCTGCTGCTGCTGCTGCTGCTACTACTGCTAGTACTATCAGTATCGGATGCGTCTCCAGCAGTTACAGGCTTCAGCTTAGCAAAAGCTTTCCGGCGCATTGCGCTTCTTTCTCGCTTAGCTGCACAGTGTCTTTCGTATCGATTGCTAAAGTGCTTTGATCGTATTGTGGCAACTCTTCGTATCGATTCAGTAAAGCATTTGCTTTCGCAGGGAAATACGCAACCCAATTCTTCCGTATGCTCGGTACAAGGCATCCCTGCCGTCTTGCCTCAGCCGTTGTTTCTCCCCTTTGTCCAGCAAATCGCACTCCATGATAATTGCATGCGAGGAGAGCGGAAGCAAATTTGGATTGAAGCGTAACTGGGAACCGGTCACAGCTGACCACTGCGCTAGCGCCTTGCTAGCGCGCGGCTAGCGCGGGTTCGCCGTATTTTTTGGAGTCACGGCGACCATCTGTGTGGATTTGACAAATTAAGGCCACGTAAGATGAAGGTAAACGTGCGGGCTGGCTTCAAGTACTAAGTAAGAACTGCAACATTACACCCTTGAAAGCCACGCAAAGCCCATCGCGGCAACCCACGCGCCAACTCTTGGAAACCAAGATCACCGAAGACCCTAGCGCAAACCAAGCGCCATCCTAGCGCCTCCAGTGGGGAGCGGGCAATCCATTGGTATTTGCAGGACTCCGCTTTGTGTGAATGAAAAACTGCACAAAGTGACTGCGACGGTGGCCTCTGTAGACTAAACCCCCTTACTAGGAATTTTGACCGGATCGCATATGTGTTTTATCAGAACAATCGCATGCTTTCACCTGGAACACAAACATGTGCTGACGTGGAACACACTCATGTGGTCACATGCAAAAAGTGCGTGTTCACTTGGAACGCGCCGATGTGGTCAGCTGGAACACACCAAGAACACACAATCATTTACTTGAAGCACTCGTACGTGCATCCGCAGCATGCTGCCTGTGGCTTGATCAAGCGCACGCGCGCGCTCAAACACACGTTTCTGAGCCTCAAACACACATGCGTGCCCGCGGAATACACCGCGAATGACCAGGGAGCCGTGCCAGGCATCCAGGCTGGGGGACAACAAGAAGGAGACAAAGGGAGACAAATGAACCCGTCCGCCCGGAGAGCCGTGCCAGACATCCAAGCTGGGAGACAAACGAATCCGTCCACCCAGAGAGCCGTGACAGGCATCCAGGCTGGGAGACAACCGGGGCCAAATAAAGGGAGACAAAGGGAGACACAAATGAATCTGTCAGGCAAATGAAGGGAGAGGAACCCGTCCGCCGGGAGAGCCGGGACAACCCCAGGTGCCAAGAGCACCACTGGGTATCTCGGCGTAGGTTCGTTGAACATCATCAAAGAATCGATAGACGATTTAACTCCAGCGTGATTCACGTTTGTTTCACCGGGGGGTTAACAGAGCCTTCTCGTAGCTGAAGCCGTGCACCGCAGCGCACCGCTCTCGTCAGCTCGGGACTCCAAATGCGAGCAAGGACAGAGAGAGGCCGCAACTGATAACGAGGCACTGAACGAACAGACAGGGTGTAGCCAACGATAGACAAGGAAGACGACCCACCACGAGCCCAAGCAAAATCGAAGTCCAGATGAAGGGCAGACAGAGGACCCTGTCCCCAACATCCACAAGACAAGGAATGACCGAAGCCAGGGCCGAAGCCGAAGGCAAACCAGACCCCGCCAAAAGGACAGAACCGCGGGAAGTGAAGGAAACCGCGGAGCGTGAGTGCCACACATCCAGGCTGGGAGACAACGGGAGACAAATGAATCCGTCCACCCAGAGGGGCATCCAGGCTGGGAGACAACGGGAGACAAACAAAGGGAGACAAAGGGAGACAAATGAATCCGTCCACCCAGAGAGGCATCCAGGCTGGGAGACAACGGGAGACAAATAAAGGGAGACAAAGGGAGACAAATCAATCCGTCCACCCACAGAGATGGGAGACAAATGAAGGGGAACCAAGGGAGACAAGTGAATCCGTCCGCCTGGAGAGCCGTGACAGACATCCAGGCTGGGAGACAACGGGAGCCAAATGAAGGGAGACAAAGGGAGACAAGTGAAACTGTCCACCCAAAGAGCCGTGCCAGGCATCCAGGCTGGGAGACAACGGGAGACAAATGAAGGGAGACAAAGGGAGACAAGTGAATCTGTCCGCCTGGAGAGCCGTGCCAGACATCCAGGCTGGGAGACAACGGGAGACAAATGAAGGGAAACAAAGCCCAGAGAGCCGTGCCAGACAAATGAAGGGAGACAAAGGGAGACAAATGAACCCGTCCACCCAGAGAGCCGTGCCAGGCATCCAGGCTGGGAGGCAACGGGAGACAAATGAAGGGAGACAAAGGGTGACAAATGAACCCGTCCACCCAGAGAGCCGTGCCAGGCATCCAGGCTGGGAGACAACGGGAGACAAATCAAGGGAGACAAAGGGAGACAAATGAACCCCTCCACCCTGGGGCCAAATAAAGGGAGACAAAGGGAGACAAATGAATCCGTCAGGCAAATGGAGGGAGAGGGAGACAAATGAACCCGTCCGCCGGGAGAGCCGGGACAACCCCAGGTGCCAAGAGCACCACTGGGTATCTCAGCGTAAGGTTCGTTGAACATCCTCGAAGAATCGATAGAGGATTTAACTCCAGCGTCAGCTCGGGACCGCAACTGATAACGAGGCACTGAACGAACAAACAGGGTGTAGCCAACGATAGACAAGGAAGACGACCCACCACGAGCCCAAGCGAAATCGAAGTCCAGATGAAGGGCAGACAGAGGAGGACCCTGTCCCCAACATCCACAAGACAAGGAATGACCGAAGCCAGGGCCAAAGCCGAAGGCAAACCAGACCCCGCCAAAAGGACAGAACCGCGGGAAGTGAAGGAAGCGGAGCGTGAGTGCCACACATCCAGGCTGGGAGACAACGGGAGACAAATGAATCCGTCCACCCAGCCGTGACAGACATCCAGGCTGGGAGACAACAGGAGCCAAATGAAGGGAGACAAAGGGAGAAAAGTGAATCTGTCCACCAAAAAAACAGTGCCAGGCATCCAGGCTGGGAGACAACGGGAGACAAATGAAGGGAAACAAAGGGGTGCCAGACATCCTGGGAGACAAAGGTAGACAAATGAACCCGTCCACCCAGAGAGCCGCGCCAGGCATCCAGGCTGGGAGACAACGGGAGACAAATGAAGGGAGACAAAGGGGAACCCGTCCACCCAGAGAGCCGTGCCAGGCATCCAGGCTGGGAGACAACGGGAGAAATCAAGGGAGACAAAGGGAGACAAATGAACCCGTCCACCCAGAGAGCCGTGCCAGGCATCCAGGCTGGGAGAGAACGGGAGACAAATGAAGGGGACAAAGGGAGACACATGAACCCGTCCACCCAGAGAGCCGTGCCAGATCCAGGCTGGGAGACAACGGGCGACAAATGAAGGGAGACAAAGGGAGACAAGTGAATCTGTCCACCCAGGCATCCAGGCTGGGAGACAACGGGAGACAAATGAAGGGAGACAAAGGGAGACAAATGAACCCGAGCCGCGCCAGGCATCCAGGCTGGGAGACAAATGAAGGGAGACAAAGGGAGACAAATGAACCCGTCCACCCAGAGAGCCGTGCCAGGCATCCAGGCTGGGAGACAACGGGAGACAAATGACAAAGGGAGACAAATGAACCCGTCCACCCAGACTGGATCATCCAGGCTGGGAGACAACGGGAGACAAATGAAGGGAGACAAAGGGAGACAAGTGAACCCAGCAAGACAAACGAACGCGTCCACCCAGAGAGCCGTGCCAGGCATCCAGGCGGGGAGACAACGGGAGACAAATGAAGGGAGACACAGGGAGACAAATGAACCCGTCCACCCAGAGAGCTGTGCCAGGCATCCAGGCTAGGGCTTGGCAACAGGCGAGCCACCTTAAATGAATTTAGAACCCCTCACAGTAAACTGTTTGGGGAAAAAGGACTGGACGCCCCACCAGGTTTGGGACCCTCTTTATTTGCTTTTGGTTGGGAGAAGGACGCCGCCAAGCAAAAAGGGAAAGAAGATACCAAGGAATGAGCCCAGTTTACCATCTCGATATAATTTGCCCGAGTTGGTACCTGGAACTCAGTTGCCCCAGCGGACCCTTGGTGTTGACAGTGCTAAACCACTTTTTGGCACCAACAAAAACAGAAAAGGGTACCGCTGATGAGTCTGTCGCCAAGCATCTGGCCGCTCTTCAATCCACACCGACCTGGTGATGGACTCTGCAGCTGCGGCCTGGAGATAAACCTGGCTGGGCTGCACTAAATGCCAGCAGGATGAACACAAATGCTTCACTGCGAATGGTTTGTTCATTTGATGTTTCATTCGTGCGCTTTCTTACTTTCTGGCTTTCTTGCTTGATTGGTTGTTCGCTTGTTTGTTTGATTGGTTGTTCGATGGGTTGTTTGTTTCTTTGTTGGTTTAATTGCTTGTCTGCTTGCTTGATTGTTTCGCTTGTTTCTTTGCTGGTTGTTCGCACGCTGGGTTCTTTGAAATCTATTTGTTTTCACTACTTGCTTGTTCCTTTCTTGGTTTGTACATTTGACTGTTTCATGTGTTGTTCCTTTGTGTGTTTGCATGTTTGCTTTTTTTGTTGGTTGGTGAGGGAGGTCACTTACGCAGCAGATTTTGGGTCACTTGCGCACCCCAACCAGCGGGAGTAGGGGGGCATGGGAGGGCGGAGTGGGTAGGGGAACCGCTTCAGCGCTGCGCGACACCCGCTCACGCAAGCGCCTGCCAAATAATCACGCCCGCTCAAGCGCGCCCGCTCAGCACTGCACGCATGCCTGCCGAATGGACTGCCCGCTCCACACGTTTGCCAAATGGTCAGCAAACCCGCGCGCGCCCGCTCAGTGCCAAATGGTAACACACTCGCTAGCATGCCTTTGGTGAACATCAGACTTCAGGATCAAAATGATGCGCTTACGTGCGCCAACCAAGGCCCCGGCCCAGCCCCGCCCGAGGGCCGGAGCCGCCCGAAGCTTCAGCAACAAAAGCCAGAGCGCTTCCGCGTTGCCGACCTCCGCTCCCCGCAGACGATTTCGCACGCCGCCACAGCGATAGCAATTCCACGTGCACATTCTCCGCAAACACGAGCGATCTCCGCACAGGGTTTACCGAAGCCAAGACAACGTCCAGAGGCGGGCCATGAGCCGGGTGCACAAGAGACACAAAATTCGGGTGCACAAGCCAGCCCTTTTGCGGATGGTTTTTGTTGCGTATTTGCCTGCTTGTTTGTTTGTGTGTTTGCTTGTTTGCTTGTTGGTTTGTTTGCTGGTTTTGTGGTTTCTTTGTTTGGCTATTTCTTTGTTTGTTTATTTGTGTTTGTTTTGTTGGTTGCTTGTTCATTTGTGTCTTTGCCTGTGTTGATGCTGGTGAGTTAGTTCATGGTTGTTCGTATGTTGTTTGTGTTGTTTGTTGGCCTATCCATCGTGTCTTTCTCTGTTTGTTCTGCCATATTACATTGGGTCTTTGTCCGTTTGCTACTCTGTCAGTGTGTTTGATATCTTGTCTGTTTGCTTCCTTGTTTGCTTCCTTGTTTGCTTGCTTCGTTGCTTCCTTGCTTGCTTTGCTTACTTGCTTGCTAAGTTGCTTGCTTGGGATTTTGAAAACAGAAGCTTGCTTAGGAACTTGCTTGCTTGCTTGATTGATTCCTCTGTTGCCTGCTCAGCGCTTAGCAGCTTGCTTGGTTAATTCCTTGCTTGCTTGCCTGCCTGCCTGCTTTGTTGTCTGCTTGCCTGTCTCTCTGTCTGGTGGTCTCTTGCGGTCTCTGCCTGTCTGTCTGTCTGTCTGTCTGTCTGTCTGTCTGTCTGTCTGTCTGTCTGTCTGTCTGTCTGTCTGTCTGTCTGTCTGTCCTGTCTGTCGTGTCTGTCGTGTCTGTCCTGTCTGTCCTGTCTGTCCGTTCGTCCCCGTCCGTCCGCATCCGTCCGTCCGTCCGTCTGTCTCTGGTGTTGTTGCTTGTTTTGGTGTGTATGCGCTTTAGCTCGGTTGATCGCTTGTTTCTGTGTTTTGCTGTTGGCCAATTGATCCTGGTTATTGTTTGTAGCCAGCTCCTTTGTGTGTTTGTTTGCTTGTTTGTTCGTGCGGTATTCAGTTGGCATCCACCAAAAAGGGTGATTTGACTGTGATTTGACTGAGGTCAACCCCCAACCGCAATTTTCGGAACCTCACCCCAAAAGCCTGTCCCTTCCCCAACCTACAAAATTGGTCTCAGTCTTGTCCGCCTGCTTGTGGCTGGCGTCCAGTTGCACCGCGAAGCGGGGGCCCCAGGAGTCGAAGCGCAACTCCTCTGCGGAGGCCAGGCTCAGTTGCCTCGGCTCGTTTGGAGAAAATCCGCCGATTTGTTTTGCGGGCTCCTTGGGAAAGCCGAGGCCCTGAGGCCCTGAGGCGTCTGGCTTCCTACTCGCGTGGCCCATGTGCATCTATTTCTGGCTTGGCAAGAGGCGGTGAGCGTGAGCTTGGGCTGGTTTTTCTGGGTTGGGGCAACGCCCTACCAATCCCAAACCAGCACAAGACTGGCATAACCAAACTCAAAGCAACCCTACTGCTTAATCAGCCGCGCACCCAACAGCAGCTTGCGTACCAGCCAGACCCCTTCTTAAGATCCTAACCCAACAAAACCAACAACCCAAGCAGTGCTAAGCCCCAACCAGGGCTACGAAAACAAAACTGGTTCCTTCCCTTGAAAACTTGAATACCAGCAGCATGCTCAAAAACAAACAGCCCCATATCCGCCGACCCCTTTCTCCAAAGGGGAGGCGCATGGGAAGGGCTTGTCTTTGTCCTTGTCTTAGTGATGATTATCATCACCACTGATGTTGCGTGATGGTTCACAGCATCCGGATCATCATCATTTCCGTACCGTTAGACCTGACGGGAGATGCAGAGGATGCGTCGTGATAAGATGAACATGAAGATGAAAATGATGATGATGAACATGATGAACATGATGATGAAAGTGATGATGGTGGTGTTCTTCTTCATCATGTTCATGTTCATCATCATGCTCCTCATCATGTTCATCATCGCTCGTCTTTTTCATATACGTTTCAGGTGTGCAGCCAGACCCGACTGGAAATGCAGAGGATGCGTTGTGTTGATTGTCATGATAACTGCTGGTGATGCGGAGGATGCGTAGTGATGATTATCATCAGGATGATGAAGATGATGATGAACATGATGAGGAACATGATGATCCTGATGATAATCATCACTACGCATCCTCAGCATCACCCGCAGTTAACGTCATTCCCCAGCAACGCATCATCTGCATTTCCAGTCGGGTCTTGCAGCACATTTGAAATGTACATGAAAAAAAGGAAGAGCGCCACAGAACATGATGATGATGAACATGATGATGAAAATGATGATGGTGATGCACATGATGATGATAAGGAACACCACATGTTCATCATCGTTCATGTTCATCATCATGTTCATCAACATCATCATCATCATCATCATCATCATGTTCATCCTCATGTTCATCATCATCATCATCATTTTCATCAATGAAAATGATGATGGATGATGATCATGATGAACATGTTGAAAGTGATGATGGTGGTGTTCTTCTTCTTCATCATCGTCAACATTATTTTCATCATCATGTTCATCGGCATCATCATGTTCATCATTTGCATCATCATGTTCCTTCATCGCTCTTGTTTTTCATTTACGTTTCAAGTGTGCCATTAGACCCGACTGGAAAATCAGAGGATGCGTTGTGTTGATTGTCATGATAACTGCTGGTGATGTTGAGGATGCGTAGTGATTATTATCATCAGCATGATGAACAGAACATTAAAAAATGATGATGAGGAACATGATGATGAACATGATGATGACGAACATGATGATGATGATCACAATGAACATGATGATGAAAGTGATGATGGTGGTGTTCTTCTTCATCATGTTCATGTTCATCATCATGCTCCTCATCATGTTCATCATCGCTCGTCTTTTTCATGTACGTTTCAGGTGTGCAGTTAGACCCGACTGGAAATGCAGAGGATGCGTTGTGTTCTGGTGATGCGTAGTGATGATTATCATCAGGATGATGAAGATGATGATGAACATGATGAGGAACATGATGATCCTGATGATAATCATCACTACGCATCCTCAGCATCACCCGCAGTTAACGTCATCACTGTGCATCCCCAGCAACGCATCATCTGCATTTCCAGTCGTGTCTTGCAGCACACTTGAAATGTATCTGAAAAAAGAAGAGCGCCACGAATGATGATGAACATGATGATGGTGATGCACATGATGATGATAAGGAACCACCACCACTTCCACATCATAATCGTCCATGTTCATCATCGTTCATGTTCATCAACATCATCATCATGTTCAAACCTCATGTTCATCATCATCATTTTCATCAATGAAAATGATGATGGATGATGATCATGATGAACATGTTGAAAGTGATGATGGTGGTGTTCTTCTTCGTCATCGTCAACATTATTTTCATCATCATGTTCATCGTCATCATCATGTTCATCATTTGCATCATCATGTTCCTTCATCGCTCTTGTTTTTCATTTACGTTTCAAGTGTGCCGTTAGACCCAACTGGAAAATCAGAGGATGCGTTGTGTTGATTGTCATGATAACTGCTGGTGATGTTGAGGATGCGTAGTGATTATTATCATCAGCAAGATGAACAGAACATTAAAAAATGATGATGAGGAACATGATGATGATGATCACAATGAACATGATGATGAAAGTGATGATGGTGGTACATGTTCATCATCATGCTCCTCATCATGTTCATCATCGCTCGTCTTTTTCATATACGTTTCAGGTGTGCAGTTAGGCCTGACTGGAAATGCAAAGGATGCGTTGTGTTGATTGTCATGACAACTGCTGGTGATGCGGAGGATGCGTAGTGATGATTATCATCAGGATGATGAAAATGATGATGAACATGATGAGGAACATGATGATCCTGATGATAATCATCACTACGCATCGTAGATGAAAAAAGAAGAGCGCCACGAATGATGATGAAAATGATGAAGAACATGATGATGATGAACATGATGATGAAAATGATGATGGTGATGCACATGAAGATGATAAGGAACACCACCACCACTTCCACATCATAATCATCAGGATCATCATCATCATGTCCATGTTCATCATCGTTCATGTTCGTCATCATGTTCATCAACATCATCATCATCATCATCACCATCATCATGTTCATCCTCATGTTCATCATCATCATCATTTTCATCAATGAAAATGATGATGGATGATGATCATCATGAACATGTTGAAAGTGATGATGGTGGTGTTCTTCTTCGTCATCGTCAACATTATTTTCATCATCATGTTCATCGTCATCATCATGTTCATCATTTGCATCATCATGTTCCTTCATCGCTCTTGTTTTTCATTTACGTTTCAAGTGTGCCGTTAGACCCAACTGGAAAATCAGAGGATGCGTTGTGTTGATTGTCATGATAACTGCTGGTGATGTTGAGGATGCGTAGTGGTTATTATCATCAGCATGATGATGAACAGAACATTAAAAAATGATGATGAGGAACATGATGATGAACATGATGATGAGGAACATGATGATGATGATCACAATGAACATGATGATGAAAGTGATGATGGTGGTGTTCTTCTTCATCATGTTCATGTTCATCATCATCATCATCATCATCATTATTTTCATCTTCATCATCGTCATCATCATTTTCATCGCATCATCATTTGCATCATCATGTTCATCATGTTCATCATCGCTCTTTTTACATACGTTTTAAGTGTGCCGTTAGACCCGGCTGGAAATGCAGAGGATGCGATGTGTGATAACTTCTGGTGATGCTGAGGATGCGTAGTGATGAGTGTCATATGATGATGATGAGGATGAAAATGATGATCATGACGAACATGATGATGAACATGATGATGAAAATGATGATGCTGATGATGACGATCCTGGTGTTCATTACATACATACATACATTACATACATACATACATCACATACATTTACATACATTAATTACATACATACATACATACATGCATGCATACATACATACATACATTACATACATACATACATACATAAATACGTACATACATACATACATGAACACATACATACATGCATGCATGCATACATACAGTACATACATACATACTCTACACTACACTACACTACGCTACGCTACACTACACTACACACTACACTACACTACACTCTACACTACTCTACATTACATTACATTGCATTGCATTACATTGCATTGCATTACATTAGGTTACATTACATACATACATTCATACACCAGCATAGAAAGTTTCGAACTGCACCCAACATCACAAAACATGCACATAAACAAATACATATACATATTCATATACATACAGACGTAGGAACACAAGAAAGGCAAGCGATCAAAAAAGCGGGCGCACGGACAGGCACATAGGCAGGAGAGAAAAACAGAAATCAAAAAAGGCAAGCAGTCACACAGGAAAGTAAGCTAACAAACGGGCAGGCAGGCAGGCAGGCAGCTAGGACCTAGGAAGACAAAAGGCCAGCCGGCAAAAATAGGGGAGGGGTCGTGCCCGGAAGCACCGACAAACATCAGCAAAACGGGCCACAAAAGCGGCATCACAGACACAGGAATCCCTCATCCCCGCGTCTCCGCATCATCCAAACCGGCGCAAACGTGCAAAACCCAAAAAAAGAAAACAGCCCGAAGTAAGGCCGGAGCGGTACCTGGGAGCACCGTTCGGGTTGGACAAAACAGTGCATTGGGAAATGGGGTCTGAAATTCGCCACACGCTTCTAAGCCTCTAAGCCCCTTCAAGCACACAAGCCTGTAAGCCTCTAAGCCTCTAAGCCTCCAAGCCTCTAAGCTTCTAAGCCTTGCAGTCTTTTAGCCTCTAGGCCTGCACGCTCCTAAGCCTCTAAGCCTCTAAGCCTCCAAGCCTTCCAGCCTCCACACCCCTAAGCCTCTCCAGCCTCCACGCCCCTAAGCCTCTAAGTCTCTAAGCCTGCAAGCTTCTAAGCCTTCCAGCCTCCACGCCCCTAAGCCTCTAAGCCTCTAAGCCTCCAAGAGGCTTAGGCGCTTAGCGGCTTAGGCGCTGAGAGGCTTAGGCGCTTTGAGGCTTAGGCGCTTAGAGGCTTAGGCGCTTAGCGGCTCAGGCGCTTAGAGGCTCAGACGCTCAGAAGCTTCGGCGCTTTGCGGCTTAGGCGCGTAGAGGCTTCGGCACTTAGCAGCTTCGGCGCTTAGGGGCTTAGGCGCTTAGAGGCTTAGGCGCTTAGAGGCTTAGGCGCTTAGCGGCTCAGGCGCTTACAGCTTAGGTGCTTAGAGGCTTTGGCGATTAGAGGCTTAGGCGGTCACAGGCTTCGGCGCTTAGCGGCTTCGGCGCTTAGCGGCTTAGGCGCTCGGCGCTTAGCAGCTTCGGCGCTTAGCGGCGCGGCTTCGGCGCTTAGAAGCTTCGGCGCTTAGAGGCTTAGGCGCTTGGCGGCTCAGGCACTTAGCGGCTCAGGCGGTCAGAGGCTTCGGCGCTTAGAGGCTTAGGCGCTTAGAGGCTTAGTCAGGCGCTTAGCGGCTCAGGCACTTAGAGGCTCAGGCGGTCAGAAGCTTCGGCGCTTAGAGGCTTAGGCGCTTAGAGGCGAGCCCGTGAGGGCCAGCGAGTCGGCCAGCAGGTCCGTCACGGAGACCGACTCTCCCTCAAAGGCACCTGATCTGCAGGCTGTACAGGTCCAGCGTGCCCGCCGACTGGATCGACCCGAAGTGCAGCTTTGCGACTCCGCCCGGGGGCGCCGAGAAGTCCAGGCGCGCCGTGCTCCACACTCCCTGCGCGGCCGTGCCGAGGAAGGTGCCGGTCGGACATTGCCGCGTCGACGTCAGCTTGCCACCGCTCGAAGAGCTTCTCCAGATCGAGCAACTTTGCGCATCTCTTCAATAATACGCACCGCGCTCTTGCGCT
Organism: Effrenium voratum; assembly: GCA_963377175.1. Lineage (NCBI taxonomy): Eukaryota > Dinophyceae > Suessiales > Symbiodiniaceae > Effrenium > Effrenium voratum. The sequence goes on along the minus strand of CAUJNA010000780.1, from coordinate 1,029,189 downwards.
CTTCGAGTTGCTCCTCGAGGTGGTCCGGCGATGGCTTTTTTGAGCAAAATAGGAAGCTTGGAGCGAAGTCGGAATTCCGACCTCGGTGGGAGAGCGAAGTCGGAATTCCGACCTCAGCGAAGTCGGAATTCCGACCTTGGTCAAAAACGTGTTTTTTTTTGTAGCAGTTTCATGGTGCGGGAGCAAGTAAGTCCTCCTAGACACGCTCCCGCACTGAAATCAAAGCGCACCCGGCACGCATTCGGAGCCCGGCGATGGCCAGGCCAGCTCCGGGAGCGAGTCAGTCCTCCTAGACACTTGCCTACTTCCGCTTGCGCGACACCCTCAAGGGCCCAGAAAGAGCTGCACGGCAATGGCGCGTTCAAGGGGCCCACGCCCGCAAAGTGCGGCGGTGCTTGAGGCCGCACAGGTCAGCAAGGCACTCCACCTCTATGACAAGTTGCGAATATGAGCCCAAAGCGTATGAGTGACATTGCCAAGCGGCCGTGCCAGGAGATTGCCTCTGCGGCGGCCACTTGGCAGAAGGAGTTGGAGCCTACAACGGTCAGAGTGACCGGGGCTCATCGACACAACGCCAGCTGCAACCCTGCAGCCCAAGCCTCAGCCGGGCAAAGACAAGCAGGCAATGCCCTCGATGCCAGCTTGACGGCCAGCACTGGAACACTGAGATCCTGAATGTCCCACCAGTCCGGGGCGCCGAGGCGAAGGAACGGGCGGTCGCCCCAGTCTCGGAGAAGTTCTATGCTGTCTCCCCTGCTGCGGGCGTGCAGGACCGGCTGCTGCAGCAGATGGAGGCCATGATGACGCGGCAGCTGCAGCAGATGATGGGCCACCTCGAGGTGGTCATCAACCAGAAGCACATGGAGGGGCAGCAGGCCCTCACCCAGATGATCAAGGAGCGCACCGCTGATGCCTTGCAGCGCAAGTCGGCTCGCACTGACGCGCCCTGACGTTGCATCGGCCAAGCACCTGCGTGTCACCATGTGCATTTTACATTTGCATTTTGCAGCTTCTGCGCTCCTATTTGACAGCGTGTCCTTTACCTTGTCGTCGGGGAACATTACCAGTTTTCACAAACGAGCAGAGGCGGTCCTTGCACAGGCCAATGCTGACTGTATCATGCTTCAAGAGGCCAGGGTCTCCCAAACAGCATCCCTCCGTGCCAACGCCGTGGCGCAGAGACATGGCTGGCAACTTCCTTTGCAAAAGGGGGTACATTCCTTCTCCGCTGAACACGGCACTTACGTCGCTGCCTTGTCACGGAATGACATGCGTGCATCTGGCCTGAAGAGCCCGGTGGCTTGCACTTTGACAGAATCCGGCCGTTGGTTGCGACGTGCCTTTGATGTCCATGCGCAGGCCGGAACGGCCCCCAGGCGGACGTGGTTTCATGTCATCAATTACTATGCTGATGGCAGCCCAAAAAAACGCTTTGCAAGAAACCCAAAAGCAGCGCCTGACCCTTGCAGTCTGTGAGGATGCTGCCCGGTTGGGAGATCAGCCCGTAGCCATATGCACAGACCTTAACTATGCCGATAATCACACAGTGGTTCGCCAGATTCTTGAAAGATCCGTTTTTGCGCTCTGACGGTCCGGGCCGACCTTCGCCCTCTGAGCCACTTGGGATAAGTTTGACCGCACCCATGCCACACGCCCCGATTACGTGTTCCTAAACCGAGCAGCCAGACAAGCGTGCGTCAGCTTTCAGGTTCGCAGGGATTCTCCATCAAGAATCACTTGTTCTTGCAGCTTACTTTCAATGTTGCTGTTTTGAAGCAGGTTTATCAGCACTTTGCGACTTTGTGTTGCCAAAGCCCTTCAGAATTGCTGAGTTGCCTCCGGTACGCCAGGATGTAAAGACTTCTTTGCACAGCAGGCCCTTTCAGAAACAGACTTTGATTTGGCAGACGGACAAACGTGGTGTCAGTTCGGACAAGTCTTGGAGTGTTATCTACGTTTGCGGTGCGCAGGTCGGCCTGATGTGCACGGCACTGCCGACTGTCTTTCTGCGCCCAACTTGGAAACCAGACGCAGCCAGACTTGCCAGCCACCTGCTATCTGCAAAAAGTTGACCAAATTGCAGAGACGAGCCATGGAACGGATCGTCAAAACTGCGCACACGAATCTAATGCATGCCAGAAGCTATGGAGCGAGGTGTGCCGCACAGGCCCTGGCCTGTTTGACACTTTGGGGTTCTGGTGGCTCCTTTGCCAGATCACGCCCGGTTGTAGATCCTCGTGCTTGATGCCCTTGACACGCACCACTTGCAGACAGCACGCGCTGAAGCTGATGTGCGTGTTAGCTCAGGGGCAAAGGAAGCCTCAAAGAATGCCCTGCGCCTCCAGTAAAGGCTACTCGTTCTGAGGAAGGAATCCGCACTGACTTGCAACAAATCCTTGAGCACGTGAGCTCCTTCTGCAGCCTTGGGATGCATTTGCTGCCAGGTATGCGCCCTACATGCAAGCACAGAAATGTGACACCCCTGCCCTCACATGTATGAGTACCTCAAATCCCGGCCCAGTGAGCGGGATGTCGCAGCATGCGGCACGCACATCCGCGAAACGCAGGACCTTCCGGGGTGTGTTTGCTAGACATCCCTGCAGCCTTCTGTAACGACATAGAGGCTGGCGAAGCCTGGCCAACAGTCATGGAGTTAGGTGTTGTCAGTTGGATTCCCAAAGGTGCGGCAGAACAGGCTGGAGATGTCGAGCCTTGCCCATCACTAATCTTAGCCCTTGGAAGGCCCTGTATTCCGGGGTACGGTTCCGACACACGCATGGTTGGCGAGAAAAGTAGGCGATGTAAGCTATGAATTAGCTCTTCTCATTGAAAACCACCAGCGTAGGCAAGAGGCTTTTAGTGTCATTTCAACGGATAGGAAGATTCTTTGACTTGCTGGAATGGGACATAGGCGACGGCATTAGCTTTGGGCGTGGCGTTTCATGCAGGCTTTGCGGCGCCGGTTCAACATCGGCCCTGCCCTGTCGGCCACTGCTGGCCGCCAGAACAGTGTTGTTCAATATCAGATAGCTGGAGTGCGCAGGTAGCTCTTGGTTTAATGGCCGTTTGGACACGTGCTATGAGTGAAGCGCAAGTGCGCACCAGTGGCTTCCTGGATGACTCTAAATTCCGAGCCAACAACACAGCACCGCAAGCAGAAGAGTACCCACCGGACCCACCTGACAATCTGTGGCTCCGGCGGCTGCTTTATAAGGGCCTGCAAGTTTGCAGGGAGTTTGATAACCTCTCTGGGTGTGAAACTAACCTTCGCAAGACCAAGACACTTGCCATCCGTCCGGCCTTGAGGGAGGCTCTGTCCAATGCCTTTTGCAAGTGGTCAAGATTGCGGCTAAGCGTGTTGCCAAAAAAATGCGCCCAAAATCGAGCTGGCAGATGCTCGCGTGACGCCTTTTGAGAGTCAAAGGCGTTCCTCGAGCGCTTTGGGAGTGAGCTCATAGACCCTAGCCGCAGTGCTGCAAGGGCCACTTGTCCTTCTCCGGCGCCTTCTGCGGCGCAGATCTGTGCCAAGACACTTGGCAGCTTAGGCAGGCTGGAGCCAAGGGATGGGTAACTGGCGCGGCAGTCAGCACATTGCCACAAGCATGCAGTGGGACTGGTCGCAGGATGCCTTCACGTTCCACCGGCCTTTTGGGCCGCCTTTTCCGTTGCTGGAGCAACAGGATGATTGGTGGCGCCACGAGTTGCGTGATGCAGTGCGCCAGACACGATGGTGCGCTGCTGCTGAGACCAAAGGCAAAAAGCACTCTGTGTGGCGTGCGTCCCTAAAACGGGGTGAACATCTTTGCCACAACCGCCTTGCTCAAAGCCGGCGCCTCTCGCCACAGACTTCCCTCCGGTGCTAGCAAGGAGGAAGTAGAGCAGCATATGCACTTTTTGCAACACAAAGTTGTAAGTCTCTGCACAGCCTTGCTCCGGCAGCTTCTCACGGATGACGATGGCGCAAAAAGCCGTACCTGGATAAGTACCCTGTCCCAGCGGTGCAATGTGAGACGTGACCAAGCCACGTGGAGAAACGGTTTCCTTTTGGTGGCGTCTGACGGTGCCTGCCCCGGCCAACAGGGCGACTTCCGCCGCGGTGTCCACCCATGTAACTCTGCGTGGGTCTCAGCCACCTACTCACAAACAGCCCCTGCTGCGCTGGTTACGATGGGTCTGGTGTGATCAAATACTACATACTGACAATGCTGGCGTCGTACAAGGCTTCAGCAACCTGAGCAACTCCGGCCAGCATGGCATGTCCAAAAACCTAGACCTGCGGGAGGCCATCCGTTTGCTTTGGGAATCTAAGTCGTCCATGTACAACTTGTAGGTTTGCAAAGTAAAGGGTCACCGCACCTTTGACGAATGTGAAGGCAACGCTGGGTTATATGTTGAAAAGCACCTCAATGACGGGGCCAACAACTGCCGGTAGACACTCGGAGCCACTATGAGGCCGAGCAACGGCGCATTCAGCTCTTGCAACCACTCTGCTTGGCGTACACGTTGCCAGAGAAACCAAGATCCGCCGACAAGGCGTCCCAGCTCTTGCCGTTGCTTCCTCACGTCATACGCAGCCAGGGGCCCCCGACCCCTCGCATGGTCTCACTAGAAGTGCCGCGCTTGTCCCAGCTCCGCTGCCACGTCACCCGGCGTCGTACGATCAGGACCCTCAGGATGCCTTGGGGCACGATGCCTTTCCGGGTTACCAATGGAGCACTGTTGATGGGCAATACGTGTCGGCACTTCCGCTGTGCCCCGCCAAGCACCGTGAACACCCACGCACGGTCGTGGCGACCAACGATGGAACTATCCAGTAGCGCGCTTCCAGCCACTTCTCTGGTATTGGCGCCAGCTCAAATGGCCAGCCGCCAGGCCCGGTGAGCACGTCACCGCTTGAATTGGCCTTGGTATTCCAAGCCTCAAGCGTGCAGTGTTTTTCTCAAACGCTACCAGACGCATGGCAGTGCTCTGCGAGACACGCTTGCGCCAGTAGAACCCTTTGCCAACAACATGGCCAGGTCGCTTGCGCCCCTGGGGCTGCCACCTGCTGGTAGCTTCCCAGCCCGGCCGCAGCTTCTACGCCAAGATGCTGTCGACCGTGCCCTGCTCCAGGCTGCCTTGAACCACATGCAGAACCCCACTCGCCGTGAAATAGACGTGTGGGGCCGCCAATGTGGACACCAGACGCGGCGTCCCCTGCGCCCAGGCGGCGAATCACGGGACAGACCTCCGTGCCACAGCATTCTGAGCCCTGCGCACAAGACGGGGCAACGAACGCATCCCGCGTGCCGCGACAGTGCGTAGCACACATAAGGCAGGAAGTTCCGTGGGACGAGACGCAGCCTTACTTTGTTCCAGACTCAGTAACAAACAGGTCCGTCGGGAGCGAGCCCGACTGCTGCATAATGCCACTGCAGCTCCACGCTTTAGACATCTCATTGGGCAGGGTAATGATAACCTTGCTTGCGAGAGCTGTGGTCTCCGGGCCCCGTTCAAAGCTTGAAGCCGTAGATGGCAAGAAAACAGATGTGGAGGGAATGGTGCTCATGCCGAGGGTGTTGTATGTGCCGCCGTCGCAAAGCCGGAGCGCCAAACCGTGCCCGCGCAGAGGACTTTGCACAGCTGGCGAAGGAACGGGCGGTCGCCCCAGCCTCGGAGAAGTTCTATGGTGTCTCCCCTGCTGCGGGCGTGCAGGACCGGCCGCTGCAGCAGATGGAGGCCATGATGACGCGGCAGCTGCAGCAGATGATGGGCCACCTCGAGGTGGCCATCAACCAGAAGCACATGGAGGCGCAGCAGGCCCTCACCCAGATAATCAAGAACCGCACCGCTGATGCCTTGCAGCGCAAGTCGGCTCGCACCGACGCGCCCTGACGTTGCATCGGCCAAGCACCTGCGTGTCACCATGTGCATTTTACATTTGCATTTTGCAGCTTCTGCGCTCCTATTTGACAGCGTGTCCTTTACCTTGTCGTCGGGGAACATTACCAGTTTTCACAAACGAGCAGAGGCGGTCCTTGCACAGGCCAATGCTGACTGTATCATGCTTCAAGAGGCCAGGGTCTCCCAAACAGCATCCCTCCGTGCCAACGCCGTGGCGCAGAGACATGGCTGGCAACTTGCCTGTGCAGCCCCGATCAGGGCCGCCATGGAGGACTCGCTGCGTCGCAGCGCTGGTAGCGGTTACTCTGGTGATCCTCCAGATGGTGACCCACGGCACGCCGCAGCTGGCCATGGATGGGCCCCTTCGCTTTCGAGCGAGAGCCGCTCTCAGCTCTCTGGTCAGGGCAGCCCTCCTAGGCCACGGCAGCGCCACTTCGAGGACTTTGTCTACGCCCCTGCGGACAACCTTGGTGGCCAGCCGGACTTCATGCAGCCTGAGCCCAATCCACCTCGCGGTAAGGGCATCGGCCAGACGCAAGCCTTCAGGCTGGACAGAGATGACGGGTGGCGGTGCTTGTCGTGCCATTCACCTTCCTTTGTCGCCTGTAAAGACACCTGGCGGTGCGCCATCTGCGACTTCCCCGAGTTCTACCATGGACAGCCCCAACCTCAAGGACCACCAGTCACCGGCAAGGGCAATCCGCAGAACCTTCACCATCACCCCGGCCCTGGCGATCCTGAGGCGAGCCAGAACGAGGGTGAGCGTGGAGAGAGTGAAGCCATCATAGAGGACATCATGATCGACCCGGATACCACCCAACCGATAGCTACACGCCGATCGCGCCGACGACGGCGAGGCAAAGGACAACCTGACCCACCTCTTGAACTACAGCATCAGCAAGACCAAGCACTACCTACGATAGCAGCAGCAGCAGCTTCTTCGGGCATTAGCCACAAGCACTCCACCCACAACTGGAACTCACTGAAAGGACCAGTGCCTGGCATCAAGTACCGTGGCGGACAACCTCCTGTCCCACCTGCCTGGCACTATGACAAGAACGACATCAACGCGTTCAGCAAATGGAAGCGGAAGGTCGACATCTGGATGCTCTAGGTGTGCAGCTACGTGCCTCGGAAGGAGGCCGGAATCTTGCTGTTCAGCTCTCTGCGGGGCGAGTTGGAGGAGGAGCTCGAGCACATGAGCGTCGATGACATCTTCCACCCGGAGGGAGTTCAGAACATCATGTCCGTCATCCGACAGGCCGTTGAGGCCAGGACAGTCCACGTCAAGCGAAAGTTGCTTCACGACTACGAGCATCGCCCGCTTCCCCCAGTATTCGATGAGGTCCTGCACCAACAGGTACCGACGGGTGGAGCGAGCCCTGGAAGCCATCAACATCAGGGTCACCGCCATGTACGACGCCGAGGCCAGAGGCAGCAGGTTGCTCGACCGGAGCAAGCTGCCCCTGGATGACGGAACGTGCTCATCGGCACTGCTCAGAGCCTGGACTTCAAGGTCAAGGACGTTCTGCTGTTCCAGTACCCAGAACACCGTGCTCCAGCTCCTGTCTACGGTGCAGATCGCCCACCGCATCAAGCCGGGAAAGGATCTGGAGGCAGCAAGGGACACTACTTTAAGGGCAACCACAAGGGCAAGTCCAGCGACAAGGGGTACCACTCCAAGGGCTCGTAACAACAACCAGACCTGGGTGACCAATGCGACGATCGCCGAGGAACAGCCCTACTCGCAGGACTACCAGGAGCAGGACCACGACGAGACCTTTGACCCGCAGGCTGAGCCAGAGGTCTTTGATGAGCCAGAGCAGGCCGTGGCGGAAGCAGACCAGGATCAGGACGATTTTGGTGACGAGACGGATCCGGACATCGCCGAGGTCCTCACCGTGACAGCGAAACGCCTCAGCTCCATCGTCAAAGCACGCGGCTTCAAGAATGGCAGCCGCTCCATTGAGGAGCGAAAGAGGACGTCACACTGCGCGTCCTGTGAGCAAGGTCATTGGCAAGGAGACGCGGTTTGCAAGACCTCCGCTGGCTCCAAAGGAGGCTCCAAAGGAGGCAAGCCATCGGACGGAAATCAGTCCAAAGGCAAGAGGCCTCCGCTGAACACGGCACTTACGTCGCTGCCTTGTCACGGAATGACATGCGTGCATCTGGCCTGAAGAGCCCGGTGGCTTGCACTTCACAATCCGGCCGTTGGTTGCGACGTGCCTTTGATGTCCATGCGCAGGCCGGAACGGCCCCCAGGCGGACGTGGTTTCATGTCATCAATTAAAGCAGCGCCTGACCCTTGCAGTCTTTGAGGATGCTGCCCGGTTGGGAGATCAGCCCGTAGCCATATGCACAGACCTTAACTATGCCGATAATCACACAGTGGTTCGCCAGATTCTTGAAAGATCCGTTTTTGCGCTCTGACGGTCCGGGGCCGACCTTCGCCCTCTGAGCCACTTGGGATAAGTTTGACCGCACCCATGCCACACGCCCCGATTACGTGTTCCTAAACCGAGCAGCCAGACAAGCGTGCGTCAGCTTTCAGGTTCGCAGGGATTTCTCCATCAAGAATCACTTGTTCTTGCAGCTTACTTTCAATGTTGCTGTTTTGAAGCAGGTTTATCAGCACTTTGTGACTTTGTGTTGCCAAAGCCCGTAAAAGACTTCTTTGCACAGCAGGCCCTTTCAGAAACAGACTTTGATTTGGCAGACGGACAGTTCGGACAAGTCTTGCATTGTTATCTACGTTTGCGGTGCGCAGGTCGGCCTGATGTGCACCGCACTGCCGACTGCCTTTCTGCGCCCAACTTGGAAACCAGACGAGTGGCCACACTGGCTGCGCGGCATTCGCAGCCAGACTTGCCAGCCACCCGCTATCTGCAAAAAGTTGACCAAATTGCAGAGACGAGCCATGGAACGGACCGTCAAAACTGCGCACTCTAATGCATGCCAGAAGCTATGGAGCGAGGTGTGCCGCACAGGCCCTGGCCTGTTTGACACTTTGGCCAGATCGCGCCCGGTTGTAGATCCTCCATGATTGATGCCCTTGACTCGCACCACTTGCAGACAGCACGCGCTGAAGCCGATGCCCGTGCCAGCTCAGGGGCAAAGGAAGCCTACCGAGCCCTCAAAGAATGCCCTGCGCCTCCAGTAAAGGCTATTCGTTCTGAGGAAGGAATCCGCACTGACTTGCAACAAATCCTTGAGCACGTGAGCTCCTTCTGCAGCCTTGGGATGCATTTGCTGCCAGGTATGCGCCCTACATGCAAGCACAGAAATGTGACACCCCTGCCCTCACATGTATGAGTACCTCAAATCCCGGCCCAGTGAGCGGGATGCCGCAGCATGCGGCACGCACATCCGCGAAACGCAGGACCTTCCGGGGTGTGTTTGCTAGACATCCCCGCAGCCTTCTGTAACGACATAGAGGCTGGCGAAGCCTGGCCAACAGTCATGGAGTTAGGTGTTGTCAGTTGGATTCCCAAAGGTGCGGCAGAACAGGCTGGATCACTAATCTTAGCCCTTGGAAGGCCCTGTATTCCGGGGTACGGTTCCGACACATGCATGGTTGGCGAGAAAAGTAGGCGCCGCCGGAGATTCATGGTGCCCGTAAGCATCACGAACCTCACGATGTAAGCTATGAATTAGCTCTTCTCATTGAAAACCACCAGCGTAGGCAAGAGGCTTTTAGTGTCATTTCAACGGATAGGAAGGAATGGGGCATAGGCGACGGCATTAGCTTTGGGCGTGGCGTTTCATGCAGGCTTTGCGGCGCCGGTTCAACATCGGCCCTGCCCTGTCGGCCACTGCTGGCCGCCAGAACAGTTTGTTCAATATCAGATAGCTGGAGTGTGCAGGTAGCTCTTGGTTTAATGGCCGTTTGGACACGTGCTATGAGTGAAGCGCAAGTGCGCACCAGTGGCTTCCTGGATGACTCTAAATTCCGAGCCAACAACACAGCACCGCAAGCAGAAGAGTACCCGCCGGACCCACCTGACAATCTGTGGCTCCGGCGGCTGCTTTATAAGGGCCTGCAAGTTTGCAGGGAGTTTGACAACCTCTCTGGGTGTGAAACTAACCTTCGCAAGACCAAGACACTTGCCATCCGTCCGGCCTTGAGGGAGGCTCTGTCCAATGCCTTGGCGGGTCCGTACCCCCATTTGCAAGTGGTCGAAGAGTTCATTCTTGCGGGTGGCCAGATTGCGGCTAAGCGTGTTGCCAAAAAAATGCGCCCAAAATCAAGAAAGGCGTTCCTCGAGTGCTTTGGGAGTGAGCTCATAGACCCTAGCCGCAGTGCTGCAAGGGCCACTTGTCCTTCTCCGGCGCCTTCTGCGGCGCAGACCTGATTAGAGATCTGTGCCAAGACACTTGGCAGCTTAGGCAGGCTGGAGCCAAGGGATGGGTAACTGGCGCGGCAGTCAGCACATTGCCACAAGCATGCAGCGGGACTGGTCGCAGGATGCCTTCACGTTCCACCGGCCTTTTGGGCCGCCTTTTCCGTTGCTGGAGCAACAGGATGATTGGTGGCGCCACGAGTTGCGTGATGCAGTGCGCCAGACACGATGGTGCGCTGCTGCTGAGACCAAAGGCAAAAAGCACTCTGTGTGGCGTGCGTCCCTAAAACGGGGTGAACATCTTTGCCACAACCGCCTTGCTCAAAGCCGGCGCCTCTCGCCACAGACTTCCCTCCGGTGCTAGCGAGGAGTTGTAAGTCTCCGCACAGCCTTGCTCCGGCAGTACCTGGATAAGTACCCTGTCCCAGCGGTGCAATGTGAGGCGTGACCAAGCCACGTGGAGAGACGGTTTCCTTTTGGTGGCGTCTGACGGTGCCTGCCCCGGCCAACAGGGCGACTTCCGCCGCGGTGTCCACCCATGTAACTCTGCGTGGGTCTCAGCCACCTACTCACAAACAGCCGCTGCTGCGCTGGTTACGAACATACTGACAATGCTGGCGTCGTACAAGGTTTCAGCAACCTGAGCATGGCATGTCCAAAAACCTAGACCTGCGGGAGGCCATCCGTTTGCTTTGGGAATCTAAGTCGTCCATGTACAACTTGTAGGTTTGCAAAGTAAAGGGTCACCGCACCTTTGACGAATGTGAAGGCAACGCTGAGTTGTATGTTGAAAAGCACCTCAATGACGGGGCCAACAAGTGCCGGCAGCCGAGCAACGGCGCATTCAGCTCTTGCAACCACTCTGCTTGGCGTACACGTTGCCAGAGAAACCGAGATCCGCCGACAAGGCGTCCCAGCTCTTGCCGTTGCTTCCTCACGTCATACGCAGCCAGGGGCCCCCGACCCCTCGCATGGTCTCACTAGAAGTGCCGCACTTGTCTCAGCTCCGCTGCAAGGGCCCGTGCCACGTCAGCCGGACGTCGTACGATCAGAACCTTTGCCAACAACATGGCCAGATCGCTTGCACCCCTGAGGCTGCCACCTGCTGGTAGCTTCCCAGCCCGGCCGCAGCTTCTACGCCAAGATGCTGTCGACCGTGCCCTGCTCCAGGCTGCCTTGAACCACATGCAGAACCCGCCTTGAAATAGACGTGTGGGGCCGCCAATGTGGACACCAGACGCGGCGTCCCCTGCGCCCGGCGGCGAATCACGGGACAGACCTCCGTGCCACAGCATTCTGGGCCCTGCGCGCAAGACGGGGCAAGGAACGCATCCCGCGTGCCGCGACAGTGCGTAGCACACATAAGGCAGGAAGTTCTGTGGGACGAGACGCAGCCTTACTTTGTTCCAGACTCAGTAACAAACAGGTCCGTCGGGAGCGAGCCCGACTGCTGCATAATGCCACTGCAGCTCCACGCTTTAGACATCTCATTGGGCAGGGTAATGATAACCTTGCTTGCGAGAGCTGTGGTCTCCGGGCCCCGTTCAAAGCTTGAAGCCGTAGATTGCAAGAAAACAGATGTGGAGGGAATGGTACCGTGCTCATGACCACCCTGCGCAGGGCGCTGCGAAAGCTGCCACTCTCAATTTCCGGATTCGTCGTGTTGCGCAACATAACCAGCTTGCAGACACGAACCAAACACACTGCATTGCACAGCCTACCGCGGATGACCTGCGCATTCGATGTGCCAGACCTGGCTGTGGCGAACACTTAGCTTGGTGTCAGGCAAGAGCTTTCCTTTCCATGCGGTGCGCCATGGCGCCCCGTGGGCACGGGAATGCTCGCTAGCTTGACACCCTCCTCTATGCGAGGTGGCGGCTCCTCGTGAACAGGATCAATGGGACGCATTGGGAAAAGGGTGTTTAACATTCGCCACACACTTCTAAGCTTCAAGCCTCTAGGCCTCTCAGCCTCCACGCCCCTAAGCCTCTAAGCCTCTAAGCCTTCCAGCCGCCACGCCCCTAAGCCTCCAAGTCTCTAAGCCTGTAAGCTTCTAAGCCTTTCAGCCTTTGAGCCTGCACGCTCCTAAGCCTCTAAGACTCTAAGCCTCTAAGCCTCTAAGCCATCCAGCCTCCACGCTGCTTGGAGGCTTAGGCGCTTAGAGGCTTTGGCGCTTAGAGGCTCAGGCGCTTACAGGCTCAGGCGCTTGGCGGCTTCGGCGCCAGAGGCTTAGAGGCTTGCGCGGCTGTTGTTTAGCAGCAAGAGGCTTGGGCGCTTAGAGGCTTAGGCGCTTAGAGGCTTGCGCGGCTGTTGCCTAGCAGCAAGAGGCTTGGGCGCTTAGAGGCTTGGGCGCTTAGAGGCTTAGAGGCTGGTGTTGAAATAGGCAATACAATGGGACAAAAACACAGAAACACCTGCGAAACCCTCAAAACAAAAAAGCTCAAAAAATTGACTGCGGCAATTCACTTTACGGGGGTTATCCCCGGGGGATCGGGAGTTCTAGCCACCCGGGGGCTATGTAAAAACCAAATGCATCACCAGCGCACCAACATCATTATCACCCCCCATCAACCCCCCCCCCCCCCCTGCCAGAACAGAGGAGAACATAAGAGACGGTTTCAAGGCCTGCACACGCGTACGCGGATCAATCTCCGCGCAACCCCGGCCATGGTGAATCCTCGGGTCAATCCCCTCGGATCGCGTGCTCAGGGCATGAACTGTCTCTTCTGTTCCCCCCGTCAACCTCACGGCTGTGCCAGTTTCCGCTTGAAGCAGCTCCAGGGGTCATATCCCAATAGGCCGGCAGGCCGGCAGACAGACGCGCAAGCAAGAAAGCACGCGGACAAGCCATCGCCCGGGCAGGAAGCAAGCGAGCAAACAAGAAAACAGGCAGGGCAGGCAGGCAGGGCAGCACGCAGGCAGGCAACAGGCGAGCAGACGAGCAGAACAAGAAACAAACCAACAGGAAAGTCCCCCCAACAAAAAAAACACTGCCAACAGCAGCCCGAGTATCCACAGACCGCGGGCCTACCTAGTACTACCAAAGGCAGCCCGAGTATCCGCAGACCCCGGGGTCTGCCTCACAAACCAACATACAGGAAGGTCCCCCCCCAAAAAAACCGTAGCAGTACCAAAGGCAGCCCCAGCATCCGCAGACCCCGGAATATACCTCACAAACCAGCATGCAGGGAAGTCCCCCCAAAAAAGAAAAGAAACACCCCCGAAAGCAGCCCGAGTCTCTGCAGACCCCGGGGCAGCCCGAGCATCCGCAGACCCCAGGGTCTACCTCAGAGACCAGCATACAGGCAAGTCCCCAAACAAAAAAAACCGCTAGCAAAAGGCAGCCCGAATATCCGCAGAGCCCGCAGTCTGCCTCAGAGGCCGGCATACCGGAAAGTCCAAACAAATGCAAAGGAACGCTGCCCAAAACGGAAATCCACAGACCCCGAAAAGACAGTGAACCCGCGGGGGCGGCGGCACCGGGCGGCAGCCCGGCCCCTATCTGGATTTCGGGCACCAGAAAACACAAACATATGAACCGTCCTGTTGGTGGCGCCCATTTCCTTCCAACGTTTCCGCTTTAAACTCCCAAGCCAAGCCCCAAAGGGAATTTGTTTGGGGCAGCTGTAGAAACTGCCCCTTCAAACACAATTTTCCTCAGGCAAATGGAACACTCTCAAGCCCTGTTCTCTCAAAATCCAGAACTAAAGACATCAGCGGGACTGGGGCCATTAAAACGACTATCCTCAAAAGTCTTCGAACTGGCTTCAAGGGACTTATGCCCAGTTATTTCGAACCTCTCGGAACGCAAAACAACATGACAGCGGCCCAAACAACACCCTTCACGGCAAGCTGCGTCAGCGCCGGCTGGCTGCAGAGGTAAAAAACCATCTTATCGGCGGTAGAGCCCAGCATCACAGCCTTAGATGGCCACCCAATGCGTCCTTTGGCGGACGCCAATTCCCATTTGCGCGGCTCCGCAAGGAGAGTAGGACTGCTTTTCTTGGAAACCAAGTAAACAAAATGGAAAACTCGCTCTGCAACCTTTCGAACGGCTTCAGCCTTGGACCTTTGTCGATCGACGGCCAGCTGGTGTGGCCCTGTTGAATGTCCTTCCCCCAAGTGGTCGGCTAAAGTGAAGCCATTCGAGCTTCTGAGTTTTGACAACCCAAACAAACGCAAAAACATGATTTGAGTATGCCGAAATATCGGGACTCCCAAAACTGCTGGGTCCCTTTGGTTTCTGCGCAGAAAGACTACGCCTCAAGAAACACGTGTGAACCACCGGGCTCTGGTTTAGCAGCCAAAGTAACCCAAGAGAGAACCAACCGCTGTAGGGCATCATGATTTTAGACACATTCTACTCCTGCGTGAAAACCAAAGAGCTGCCATCAAAATAAGTGGGCTCCAACGATCTTCTGGTTTTCCCTCCCTGCTCACTTTGCCTCAAAACCAAGACCTTTCGCCCCAAGGTCACGTGGCTGCCGCCGCGGCCAGGACAGGGAGGATCCAAAACCCGGCAGTGGAACCCGTCAATTGGCGCACCACGCGGCGCTGCCAGCGAACGTCCCGCACCAAATTGAAGGAACCGGTGCCTTCCGTTCCTCGCCGTGACCGCGATTCCCTCGTAATTACATCAATAGGGTGTCCAGCCACGAATCCCTTCTTGGATGCTTCGGTAAACAAAAGCAACTATGGGCTATTTTGCACCCAGTTCATAGGATTTTTCATTTCGGCTGCCTCAAGGTTTGTGCAAAATTGGTTTCAACAACTTCGGGCCCTTCTTGGGATGGGGCGCGTTCCGGTTGTTCCGCGAGAATTAAAACAAAGCCATGGCTTAAAGCATTGATGAAACCTCGAATTTGGGTATCCTTCAAAAGGGTCCAACACAAGTTTGCGCAGCCGTACCTTCTGCTGGCCCAGCCAAGGCCTGCATAATGTCATTGTTTCGCCGGCCTGACGCGCAGCGACGCAGTCACTCGGCACCAGACTCCCCTTCCCCCTAGTTCTGACCTATGGCTTGTGCTTGGACCAATCAGCGCGAGAGCGATTGTCAACTCCGCAAAAAGGCGGATTGAAAGGGGGGTTCTAAGCAGAATGAACCATAACAATAGCTTAACTATAGGGCATCCGAAATCTTGAGAAACACTGGAAAAGCCACTGGGCATGCGACTGCTGAACACCCAAGCCACAAGGGGGGGCGCTGTCATTTTGGCTTCGGACAGTTGCTGCATGGCGCTTTGTGCGGGCCCTCGTGGCAAAGCTTCTTCTGGGCATTGCCCAGCCCAACTTTGAACGTTGAACCGCTTGTCATGTCCTTGCACCCTGTGCTGTTTGCTTGCTTCCTGAAAATGGATTCTGAGTCAAACATTGGAACCCGTCCGGAACCGAAAGTGCCCGAAACTGCTCCGAACAACTCTGAAAGGGGCCTATTTGGGCATCTAAAACTCTTTCAGCCAAAGGAAGCAATCGAAAATGAAGGGAGCCCTTTTGATCAGCTTCTACCACCACGGGCTAAGATCTCGAAACCACCAATCCAAACACCAAGTAAAGGGCCTGAACTGGGAAGAACCTCCCGAAAAGCGGAACCTTTGAGGAAACCGTCATTGGCGCCCCAGCCTGCAAACACCACTGCGCTAAAAGGCACCGCCTTTACTGTGCCCTGCGCCAGCATCTCCTGGCCACATGTGGAGGTTGGCCCTTCCCTACTCAAACCTTGGCCCTTCTCCACACCAAAAAAAAGTCAGCATCTGTTTCAGAGAAGAAACAGCGCATTTGCCTCATATGTGTTGTGTAGTCAGCCTTGACGTGTAAAACACATCTGAGGAGACAACAAACCGCAATGTTTCCCTTTAGGTTTCCGGATGCCCACCACATCCGACCATCAAGACGCACCACGCATTCTGCAAACATCCGAAAGCTGAATTGCCTCCGGCCCCGTAAAAGCCGTTGCAAGCAGTTTCTTTTGTGGCGCCCGTTCTCCAAAAGGAAAAGACAGTCACTAGAGCCCGTTGAGCTCTTGTCAAGCTGGCACAAGAAGCCGCACAAAAGCAAAAAAACAAACACCCAGCCGCCTCTCCTCCAAGAGGGTGGTCTTGACGGAGTCCTTGTCATGAAATAAGACCCTCAGGCCCAGCAGCTTGTGGCTTCCTTCTGCTTCCGCGATGGCATTCTCCTCAGGCGCACTCGGTTCTACCCCCGCGGGAGGAACAAGTTCTAAAACCACTGGCGCTGGGGATAGGTCACTTGAGGAGCGGGTGAACGAAAGCTAGCAGTTGTTGCATGAGATGGGTCGGTGACAGAGTGGATTCATGGGTAGCTTGTGTACAACGAGAGGCCCGGCAAGATTCGTAGGATGCGACACGCAAACGCACATGGTGGCGTGGCAAACCTTGAAAAATGAAAACAACGAGAGGCGTCAGAAGCTGTCTAAAAGCACCTCTGGGTTCTGCATGCTGCGTGTGCAAAGATTCTTGCGAGGTGGTTTACTGAGAAGACTGAGGTCTCAAATGAACAAGCTGAATCGGTGGAACATGTAAAAGTTCGTAGCACCAAGTCCAAAACGGGCAAACCGAGACTGCTGAACACTGAGCCACTGCCCGGGGGGGGGGGGGGGGGGGGGTGGACCAGGGAGGAATCGAGCCTGAGACCGGGGGGGGGGGAGGGGGGGGGGGGGGGGAGGGGGGGGGGTTAAATAATTGAGGATCTTTTCGGCTCAAATAATTGAAAAAATCAATCTTTCGGCATTTGAGCCCCTTACCTTGCTTACGCAAGGAGAAACTTCAGCTAGCTAAAGCTAGCTTTCGTGATAAATCCAAATCGATGTGCTGGGCGTTGCGTTTGCAATTGGCTTTTGTTCCTTACCACTCTGCAGTTCTGAGTGCGCTCGGGCGAGCGTAGTCAACCCACATCCGCACACCAAGGCGGCGCAGAAACTTGGCCGAAAGCGGCCGGCCCAGTGCACAGCTTTCGGCCAGGGGCTTCTTGACAAGACGCATCAGTAAACACCGCCTGTAAATGAATGAGGTTATTGAAAGCAGCTAAGAAACATGCGCATTGCACGTTTCAAGGAATCATGCAAACCGGACACCGGCCAACCTCCCAACCTCCCAACCTGCCAGGCCAATGGCATTCCTAGGAAGAAACAAAGCAAACTTACCAATTTAGTAGCGTACCAACTTGCCCATTTACCAACTTGCCGACCAGCCAGGCCAGCAAAAAAAAGAAAAGACACTCGCCAACAAACCCACCAAGTTGTGCCAATTTAGTCCTTTACGCTTGCCAACTCAACAAAAGTACCAAGCAAGCAAGCAAGAAAGCAAAGCAAGCAAGCAGGAAATCCAAACCAGCAAGCCATCCACATCCCGTCCTGGCCCCAGGCCTTCTGCACCTCGCTGGCAATGCTCAGCGCCGGGCCCGCGAAAAGGCCCACCTCAGCAATCGCCGGCGGGGCAATCGGACGCCAGCGGGCCATGGACTCGGACAGGGAAGACAATGCTTCGGCGTCGGTTCTTGTCGGGTACTAAGTTGGCTACCCTCTTGGTGTCAATTGCGGCGGCAGCCCTTAAAGACTCACAATTGCTTTTTCTTTTAACCATGGGCTCGCGATGGCTTTCGGCACCCTCAGGGTTCCGCGCCCAACGGTTGCAAAGGTGTCCGCTAGTGTGTGCCACTTAGCTTTCGGCTTGGGGACGCCTGGTGCAGAGCCGCTGTTAAAAGATTGCAGTGCCGCCCGGCAGAAGCATTTGAAGGTTTCAGGCTCAAACGGCAAAGATGCCACGTGCAACTTGGCGCAGCTTAGCCTCCTGACTTCCGGATCCTGGTGGGTCGATCAAAAATAGCCAACAAAAAAAAACGAAGAGCTACCACTGTTTAAAGCATCCTCCTTTTGACCCCCTTTAAAGCTGACCACGGACGTCTCGCCGTCCCCAAGCCAAATCTCCCACTCCCAACCCCAACGCCCCATCAAACCCCCACAAAGCCCCGACGGCGAGGCACCAGCAGCACCAGCAGCGCATACAGCCCTAAAGAGGCCAGAGCCCAACCCACGCAGCAGACCAGGACCAAGGTGCCGAGCCCGGTGAAGTAGTCGTAGCCTAAAAAGCGTGTAAATCACACTAGAACCACGGGTGGCCCGAAAGCATAATGGACAGTGAGTGTTGGTTTCATGTGTGTCTGTGTCATATGTGCGTGCGTCCCGCGTGCTGCGCGTGAGTGTGATGACAAAAAGCCGACATGTGCGTGGACTCAAATGAAGCCCCAGAGGCAGATACTCTAAGCAAACACTACGTCGTCAACCTGCAAACCTCAGAAACCTCAATGTCAAATCCACAATGCCAGAACTTCCACCAAGCCACAACGCTACGCTAAGCTTCGAGATAAAGCAGATGTAAACGGCTGCTCAACAGTCTCTGCACAGACTGCCCGTAACTTTTCACGCCACAGCGTTTAAGCGGTGCCTCCTGCGACTGAAAAGTTTCGGTGTTGCGAGCTCTGTGCAAGTGTTGCTCCGCGCAAGTGGGCCCAAGAGTTCAGTGCAAGTTGCTCTGAGTGTGCAAGTGCTCTATGCAAGATGTGTTGCGCAAGCGCTCTGCGCAAGTTCATGGAAACATGTAACCCGCTGCTTTGTAACAACCCGCTTTGAGCATATTGGGAAATGGGGCAGGAACTAACAACCTCCAACAACAAGTTGTCAGAAGCCACTTCTGGCTAAGAAAAGCTACGTGAAGGAAAGCTAAGAAAAGCGAGAGAAAGCTTTATTGGAAACTAGAGGCACAAAGGATGCCTGACAGCCTTTACGTGGCACATGTTGCTCACAAAGTCCCAACATCTGCCCTGCACACACGTAGCCCTACTTAGTTGCAAAGGTTTGCCCAAGATGCTCAAACTCAATCTGCCCAAACTCATGTGGCAAGCAAGCGTGCCAAAGCACAAGCTTCAGTTTGGCAAAGCTATCTTCAACACACTGCTCGCTTCCAAGGGCAGGTGCGCAGACAACGACACAAACCTTCAAGCAAGCGTTCCGACTAGAAAAAGTAGCCTTTTTGCGTTCAAATCAGAAAAGCCGTAAAGATATGCTGTCGCCAATCCCCACAGAGAGTCGCGCGCGCGCCGCGGAAATCGTAAAAGGTCCTCAGTTTTTGCACATCGACCACGCCAATCCCCGCAGATGGTGTCATTTTCGCAGAGTGGGCTCGGTCCCACCGCGCCGCCTGAAGAGACTAACCATTTACTTTCGTGCCCACATGCTCGTGCGAGCTTTCTCGTGCAAATTGTCTCGTGCAAGTTGGCTCGTGCAAGTTTGGCTCGTGCAAGTTTGGTGGTGCGATGAATTATCTTGCAAGATGGCTCGTGCAAGTTGGCTCGTGCAAGTTTGGCCGTAAGAATCCTTCGCAGTGCTTTTGGGAAAGCAAGAGTTTGGACCGCCAAAAGGTTGGTGTTCTTTTGGCTTCCCTTTCAAACCGACCCAAAATGGGCACCCTCTACAACTCTACAAAGAAGCGCCCAAGATCTTGCAGGGAAGAGGGAACACAGCTGAGGGAAGGTGAAGGGATCCCAGGTTGAAAGTAACATTCTTTCCATGGGGTGGAGTCATGACACTCCTATTTGTATCCAAAAGGTGTACGAGTCTAAGGGCGGATTCCCTTTATTCTGCTCGAATCACCCTGGCCCCCCATAGAAAACTCACCGTGATAGCCCCATTTTTTTTACTGTGGCTTCGGGGCTGCTTTTGGATGTGGTTGCGTGCGTTCTGGACTGGCTCTAAAAGCAATCCTGGATCTCAACCCCAAAACCGCTGCTGGACCAGCTGCGCACCATCACACATCAGCTGCAAGACTAGCCCAAACCCACACCCAAGTCAAACCTAAGCTCACCCAATGGCAGCCTGGATATCAGCTGAGCCTAGCTGCACCCCAAGCAACCCAAGACCCGCCCTCATGAAGATTGAAGCCTAAAACCTACCGGAATTAGACCAACCAACAAACCGGGGATAAGCCTCAACCGAGGCCAAAAACAAAACAAAACAGTCCCACTGTAAATTCGCAACCAAAAGGTCTGCGTCAACGATCGCAAAAGGACAGCCAGGAAACCTGAGCTATGCTACCCCTAGCCACGGCGAATTCACCTATCACTTATATGCCTGTAGCTTGTGCCAACTGAACTTCAGTAGCAAGGCAACCGCAGGCCCCCTCGGTCTTTGGCCTTAGCTCCGAGAATCTTTGTGGATGGGCCCTCCTGTGTCAAGCCATGTAGAACTAGAACATTGAAAAGCGCTCTGCATGACCACTTTATGAGCGAGATTGATTGAAGGTCCAAACCGCTCCCACTATCCACGAAGTGCCTCGATGGGGAGATTGACCAAATGGCCATTTCTCTCTTGTCATTCCAGGGTCTTGACCCACTACTGACCCAGAACGCGACGACACCCTGACACCCAGGGCCTCTTGGGAATGCTTGGCGAGCTGCCCTCTCATAGCTTGGTGGTTTGAAGGCTGAATTGTTGGTCTCACATTTACCCTCTACAAGAACCAGGAAACATCCCCAAGCCAATCCGAACCAATCCAGGGTTATCTGAATATTTCGAACAAGAGCTGGGCGTTTCGAAACCTGCCTTGGGCCCTTTGTATTTTCGTTCCGAGGAGAAACCAAAGGGATCTCCTACCGTCAAAATCGCCCAAGCAACAGCTTGAAAGGAACCGACCCCAAATGTTGCTGACTTGATTCGTCCCCCAGGAACAGTCAAAATGGCCTTCGTCACGCACATCACCCCAAAGGAAACCCACCTTGGCCCAAAAAGATATGAGTGAACAACCTCGCTTGACCCTCAGGGCTCAAGTTTCAGCGTCCTTCTCAGTGGTGGTTTGCAGCCCGGTGATTTCTGTGGCAAGTTGGTTGGTTGAGCTTAAAGGGGGAACCCTTACCCCCAAAAAAGGCAAAAGGGCACCACTAGGCAACAGAGAAGGGGTTCGAATCCCACCACAAATCCAAATCCACCACCTAAGGGGTCCCTGATTATTTGCTTTCGCTTGCTTAAGAAGCTTCCGAGAGGCGCAATGCCTTCGCCGGCTTGGTGAGGCAAACGCCGTGGGAGAGTGCAGCTTGGGACAAAAGCACCTGGCGCCGGAGAAAACTGGGTGCTTACGTAGAGCACCTGGCAAGAAACAACATACTCCTCTATTTGTGTGTTTGGTTTTTCGAGTTGCTTTTTGAGAAGCGCCTAGCCAAAATGAATAATGAATATACACACCATTTGTTTTCCTTTCAGAAGCAGGCAACTATGGGCTTTGTCGCACTCAGCTTGCGCGCGCGGGGAAAATAACAAATGCAGATCTGTCATTCTGTCACTAACTTTCTGAATGGCCCCAAAAAAGCAAGCGTGCTGCTTCTTCCCCACCTAATTGCTCCCAACTACTCAAAATCCAGAAGCTGCCAAGAATGGTGAAGTGAGACTGCTCGCAAGACTCAATGGCTATGACAAGCCCAATTGGTTAAACCTGGACAAACGAGAGCGCCATGCCCTGTGTCAAGCATGTCGGTGTTAGTTGACAGCAAGTTCAACCAGGCTACACTTTGGGAGCAATGTTGCTCTGATGATTTCTGTGCATTTCGTAAAGTCCTCACTGCAATGAGTTTCGTGGCTTCCTTCAAATTGGATGCTCAGAACAGGCTTTGGCTGCTGCATGGATCACGACTTAATGTGGTGTTACATTACCCCAAAAATCCTTGTAGCCCGTACCCCAGAGAAGATGGTTGCAACATAGACTTGATGTGTGTCACCAAACGTGCGCCGGCCCATGTGAATGTGAGGTAACCACAAGGGCCCAGCTCAGTTCGGGGCCCTGAGACCTTCCCGTTCCGCGCCTGGCAGGTGGTCTGCAGGATGCGTATGGTGCCGGCGAAGCCGAAGGTGCAGGGCCAAAAGACCGCAAAGAAGACGGTGCGGCTCGAAGCCTCCATCTTCGGGGGGAATGGAATTTCACCCGAGAAAAACTGGGGGGGGGGTCAAGGCAACAAGGGCAGCCCTGCTGGCACCAAAGACACATGAGACTTGTGTGCGCGTGGCAGTTTTTGCTCCTTCTTTTTTGGTGGGCCGGAGAGGGGGGGGGGATTCTTTCCAACCATCGTTCTTGAACAAACCCGCGGTTTCAGCGGTATGAAGAATGGCGAAGGCAATCCTAGAAATGTTGCGAAAGACACAGCCAATTGACAAACCGGGATGTGTCACAAAGGGAAGTTAAATCAGTATTGGCCCTAAACTTGGCGTAGCCAGTGGGAATGGATGGCCCCTTGCTGTGCTGTCAAGTCCGCGTGACTTTAGGGTCATCTCTGGCGTGTGGAACTCATCCTTCCGCGTATTCTTTTAGCTCGCCAATTGCAAGGGGGCTCTCTGTTCTTGACAAAGAGGTCCCCTCTAGTTGCCACTTCCTGTGAGTCGCAAGGACTGTTGTTTCCATGCCCAACTACTGGCAGTCAGAACATCCTTCCGCAAACGTTACTTTACTTCCAAACCTGAAAGAACAAACACCCGTGTGTTTTCAAGTAAAGGACCTTCACGAGCTCAGGGCGTAATCGAGCCAGTGGCCTCCAACTTGATCTTGTTGAGCACCACCGCTTGCAAGGAGATGGTCAAAGTCGCGAACCTCAAGACCTGCAAAGCCCCGTCCTCGAGAGCTGGTTTATGGGGGTGGTAGTGATTAGTTGGCAGGAGGTGCTAATTGATTGGAGGCTTTGGTGGTTTGTTGCTTGGCAGCTTTTGGCAGTTGCTGTTGGTTGCTGGTGCCTTTTGCGATGTGACTACCGAAAGATTGAGCTTCGGGGACCTGTGTAGAGATTATACTCCTTCATAACTCAGGCTTCACTGAAAAGTGTAGGGCAGTCGCCAAAGTGATGCAGAGGACAGGGTTGGGGGGTGCTTCCAGCAATCGAGGTTTCGGGAGGGCGACCAGCAGAAATGTCCATGAGCCGATTGCCATGATGTTCCAATGAGAACGTTTGCTATGTGCCGCTACATGCTTAAAGCAAAGAATTGAATTGGGATGCTTTTTGAGGAACTCAGGGTGTGAGCTGCTGCTTCTTGAATTCAAATTCTTTAGTCTGATTCCTTTTTAAGGCAACACCATGTGCTCGTTGACACTCCCGTAAGGATGTATAGCTGAAACACAATGCCTCCAGAAGCAATGTTTCTCAAATGGTTTCACCCTCGCCCCCCTCACCTTGTCACCTCCGCGGGGGGGGGGGGGGTGGGGTTGGCTTGCTGATTTGTGTTTAGAGAATTGTCCCACCAACAGCTCACCTTCCCGTCCTTAAAAATGTTAATGGGCTTTGGCATCACCAGGGCGTCCGCAGATTTCACCGACTCCGACTCCACTTTGACATCTTGGGGCTCACAGCTCGGCTCCTGGCTTCCGGGCCGGAAGTACTGAAACCCGAGCCAAGCCGGAAATTGGACACGCGCGTTCCATCGGTTAGCCCTCTTCCATTTGGTTAAGACCACCCCTGGGAAAAATATTTCCAGTAGTGATAGTTTCCCTTTAAAACCAACAGTGGAAAAGCAAAATCTTAAGCAAGTGGAAGCCCTTTAGTGCAACCCAAAAAAACATGGCGCCCGCTTCAGAGGACACACCTGAAGAGGAAGCAAAGGAAACTCTGGACACGGTTCGGGCTTGATCATTTGCCTTCCGCTGGTAGGCTGTTTCTGGGGAACTTTCAGTGCCCGCAGGTTCATACAATCAGCATTGCCATCGCACCCGAGAAGCGTGAGTCTAACAACAGGCAGCTGACTTCTGAAAGCCCGCTGGCAAGCACCTCGCTTGACCTGTTGAATTGACTGGCCAGACAATTGACGGACAATTCACTTGACCTGTCCCAACCCCGGCAAAACACGTCATAGTGATACGGACGCAGAAGGCAAAACTACAGGTTTGGGACTGTAGTCAAGGAATAATGGAAGAAAAGGGAAGGAGCCTACCCACAATTTGCACCCGGGTGCCAGCGTCAGAGGTCAGCTTGCCAAACTTGCCGTGGGGAATCCAATCTCCACCACCAACTCCCTCTCCATACACTTGCGCCTACCACAAGAGAACTATAGATAAATGTGCCAACAAAGGAGTGTTCCTGTTTTTGTGTGGTGTTCTCGTTTCGGCTTTCCTTTGCTGAACAGCCCGTGGGGAAGGGGGGCCAAACTAGGGCCGATTCAATCGTCGAGGCAGGCCTTGGATTTCAGGTCCCAGAGCAAATCCACCGTCACCTGGCCACAAGTGTCTGCTGTGGGGCTGGCTGGGAACTCAAGGAATAAGCTTGAAAAGCTATTGCTTGCAACGTCACCAATACCACCAGCAGCAGCGACAGGAGCAACGCCACCAGCATGAAATCCTGAGCTAGCCGTACCCCCCCAAATGCCCGTGGGCAACAGAGCCTCCTGGCAGCTCTAAGAAGGACCTGTGCAACCCCAATGCAAAAGGGTGCCATCCGACCGACCACCTCACTGATCAGCCACTTGCCCATCAAGAACCCAACCTCGACAAACCCGGCTTTCCGTTCACAGGCGCTGTCAGCCCTGAAGGGCACTTCACCTCCAGCTCCCGCAAACTCTCCAGCTGCTGCTCTGTGACCCCCGGCACATGCCGCAGGAACGCCTCAGCGCTCCACCAATCGCCATTGCCAGGTCCATGCAATCTGGGTTGTTCACAATGGGGGGAATCCCAAACCCTGACCCATGGGACACAGGCAGGGACCTGCCATTGATTGATTGAAAGCCCACACAGGCCAGACCCTGAGGTTTCTTTGGACCATGTGAGCATGGGAGGTGCTCATTTGCACGGAACCATAATAGGTCCATGTAGGTGGCATGGTTCCGTTCAGGGACAGAAGGGGCCAAGAAGCGCCTAAGAACATTCAAACAAGCGAATTGAATCCTCATGGGCGCAGATCTTATCTGTAAGTCCGCCTAAAAACCCGCACCCCGTGCAGCCAAGTCGCAGACATGCCCTCACGCTCGGGTGAAGGCTCCAGCTGGCCTAAAGAAACGCCACTCGGAGTCACGGGCCCGGAGGTTTGAAGGGATTGTTTCAGCCCGACGAAAAACTTCGCATCTCTCGGTCAAATTATTTACAAGTCGATCTGCATTCGGTCGCGGCACTGCGCCGCGACCTAAGAACCCCGTCAATAAGGGCTCCAGCCCGGGGGGGGGGGGGTGTCCAGCTCACTAAATACTGCGAAATTGAGCAGTGGGTGTCCCAAACCTGTACTTCGGCATTGCGCAACGGTCGGTGACCTCACTATGATTTACACAGAAGAGCATGCGCTTGATTCTGGTCAGTGAAGCTGAGCAGAAAAGATAGCCCAGACCCAAACAAGGGGCTCTACACGATGCTTCTCTGCGTGTTCCCTTCACAAATTACAGGTCCCACATGGTCCACAAAGACCTTGCCCGTCTTGGCATTGCCAGAGCTGTGAATATCAAGAGTGCCAAGCCTGGCCGGACTCGATTCTTCAAATGACAAGCGAAGCTGACTGGAATGAAGCTGACGCTAACTAAGAGGGAGCGCCGAAAGAGGATTGCTTCAAAGGTGCGCAGCCCGCGCCGCAATCGCGCCCCCAAGACGGAGACCCGTGGCCCTCACATCAGCCCAAGATAAATGGGTGTGTCTCTTTTGAGGGTTCCCCTTCTTTGGTGGTTTGTAAGGGGTCCCGCAAGGAAAACTGTATTTTTTTGGGGGAGGGGAGGGGGACGCTATAGTCTGCCTTGGTGACTCAATGAGAGCCCCCACCACGGTGAAGGAGCACCAGGCTCTCTCAATTGGGGCAGCTCATGGCAGACATTCGCCAAAGCCACTACAGAAAGACAAAAACACACCCAGCGCCCGTTCATCAACCAAGCTTCTTCTGTCGAGAGAGTGTTCTGAGTCTCATGCTCGGAACCATCGAAAACATCCCGAAACAAGGACACACTCACACCCGCCCTACGCAACAAAGCAACAAAGCAACAAAGCCCGCTTTTAAATGTCAACTTTCCATCTTACAGTGAACATACGCCAGCATTCAGGAGCAAAGACACCAACATCAGCTTCCTTCCATTTGGTGGCTTGGATTGCACCAAGGGGTTTCCTGAACACAGCAGCCAGAACAACCTCCAGTATTTCGTCCGAGCGGCAAATAAAGGTCGTGCCCAACTCTGAGTGGCTACACACTTCCAGGCCTCGTGCGGGACATGGGGATGCAATGACCCCACCGCTTGCACGTCCGCTAGAGTTCCCCCTTTGAAACACTAAAATCAGAAAGGAAGCTCGCTAAAATCAGACACATGTGCCTTCCTACGGGCAAGACCGGCGACACTTTTTGATTCCGAACCCATGAAATAAGCTGAGGGCCCTTCACAATGTGCACTTTGTTTAGCTTGGCTACACGACGTTCCCTTTTCAGCCACAGAAACGGCACCCTCAAGAAAAAAAACCGTTGCATGGCGGAGGTACTTGGTGGCTTGACAAGAATTGGGCTTCCAAGGCTGTGTGACGTACACCGCCAGCTGCCGTAGTCAGCGTGCTGCTTTATTTCACATACCACTTGGTGGGGCCTGCAAGGGCCTACGTGCAAAAGTCACTTTGCGAAGTAGGAAAGGTCATTCTTCTGATGACTTATGATCAAGCCAGAAAAGAAGCATCCCTTCAAGTGCCATACCTGGAGGCGTGGCTTGCAAGGCATTGATGGATTTGCGGGGCTGAGCTGCACGTGCAGGTCCATCTTATAAACCCTCGAAAGGACAACCGCAAGACAGAACTTGCCGCATTTTTCGGACTCTGGAAAACTTTAGACTTCCTGGCCGCCCGTTCCCCGTAAGGTTCAGCAGCTTGAGCCTCCGGCAACGTGTCGCAATGCCATTGGCTAATTCCACGGACTTTCCACTTAAAGCAACCACAAGAGAAGCGCTAACCAATTTAAGAAGGGGTCTTGCAGCATTGCATTCGGGAAGCAGCCACGAATCTCGCTTCAACACCCCGAAATCACTGTATGTGATTCTCTATGTCCGCACCCAGTTTTCCAAACACCCATAATTAATTTGCAGGCTGCAAGGATTCTAGCTGGCCCCGTCGCTTGGGTGGCTTCCCTTCAATTTTCCTTCGAACCAAGAAGAACAGAGGGGATACTGCAAAAGACATGCTCGGTCGCGCTGGACCTGGGTCCATTCTGACATCCCCAAAACTACCCTCAACTGCG
Organism: Effrenium voratum; assembly: GCA_963377175.1. Taxonomy (NCBI): domain Eukaryota; class Dinophyceae; order Suessiales; family Symbiodiniaceae; genus Effrenium; species Effrenium voratum. Next base: position 1,001,752 of record CAUJNA010000780.1, on the reverse strand, counting down.
TAGACTTCCAACTGCGTCGGTTTAACGCGCCGTCCGAGTTAAAGCTGGCTGTTCTCCGAGTTGAAATTCACACGTCTTAAGTCCTGCGGACTCGGACCCCTGAGCCCTAAGCCGCATTTCTATATTTTCACATATATATATATATAATATATTCGTGTAAGTGCTCGTCGTATGACAGGTGCGCCCAGAGAGGCCTTTTTCAGGCTTTCTTGCTAGCGAGCCTCTACACTGCGTCGCTGCTCGCATCCAAAGGGCCAAAAGGAAAAACCAACTCCGCGTGCTAAATTTTATGCGGAAACCACTGAAACTCCTCCTGGTAATTTGGAGAACCCAGAAGCCCTCCCCCCAAAATGGGCCCCTACAATAAGACACACCCTGTGTATTTGTGTAGAAACTGATAGTCACATATGTGTACGTATATGTACATAGCGAATAAATTTGCGCACCGTGTGCCTTAAAGAGTCGCAGCAATCACGCTCCTTTCTTCGTGGCATCTCAAATCATGCCTGCTGAATCGTCACCCCCACCAAAACCAACGAAACAAAATGCGGGCCCACTTTACTGCGACTCTTGGCTCAACCCTGACGTGCACTGGAAGGGATGTTCAGAATCTGCTTCACATTTAGCCACGCTTGAAAAATGCCAAAGCCCTTTTGGCTTTCTTCATGGGGACTCCTGACAAATATGCGCTATTCAGCACCCAGCTTAAAAATCGAAACATTTTTTTGGGGAGAGCCTGGAAGCTATGCAGCCACCCCACGCCTATGGGTGACACCTATAAACGCCGAAAATCGACCCCGTTCAATCCAGGCGCCGTTGGCGTTGGGCCTCCTCTCCAGCTTGAATGCGGCTAGGTACACCTGGGCGCGGCTTGGGGCCCAAAGGTCTGCAGCTACCCAGCGAGCAATTACCCCGAAAACATGTCTGTGTTCAAAAGCCAATTTAAAGGGTTGGCTGGCGAGAAACCCATTTCGGGTTGGCTTTTTGGACTCGGTTTGGTTCAGTTTCTTGCTTGCGTGCTTGCCTGCTTGTCGGCTCTGCTCAGTTTGGTTGGTTGGTTGGTTGGTTGCTTGGTTGGTTGGTTGGTTGGCTGGCGGGTTGGTTAGTTGGTTGGTTGGTCGCTTGCTTGCTTGCTTGCTTGCTTGGACGGTCGGTCGCCTGGCTCGGTCGGTCGCTCGGCTGGCTGGCTGGTTGGCTGGCTGCTTGGTTGGCTGCTTCGATGCATTGCATGGTTGCTTGCTTGCTTGGTTGATCGGACGCTTGGCTGGCTGGCTGGCTGGCTGGTTGGTTGGTTGGTTGGTTGGCTGGCTGGTTGGTTGGTTGATTGGCTGGCTGGCTGGTTGGTTGGTTGGCTCGTTGGTTGGTTGCTTGCTTGGGTCGGTCGGTCGGTCGGTCGGTCGCGTGGCTTGATGGCTGCCTGGCTGCTTGCTTGCTTGTTTGGTTGACTTGCTGAGGGGGCTTGAAAACGAACCCAAAGGCCCCCAAAGCGAGGCACGAAGATCTGAGAGCCGTTGATCGGATTCACGGAGTCCAGCCATGGCACTACGCGCACCGGCACCTGCGCCGTGTGCGTCACGTGGCTTGCCACCGGCCCAAGACTTGTACGCCATCTCAAGACCTTCACACCATTTAGGGGTTTAGACTAGACCTTCACACCATTCGGGGTTTGCCCAGGAAACTGGATCTCATCCTCATGATTGCTTTCTGGCTTGAAAGCTGGAACCCAGAGTATCACAGGCTGACCATGATTGGCCTATCATTTTACAGGTCATCAAAAATTGCGCTGAAACTTTGAAAAAACATTCCACAACCATCACAACTTGAAGGGGGGGCAACCATGCTATCACAACTTTCGCAGTGCAGCTCCGGGAAGCAAACCGGAGGCCGAGGCAAGCAGAGCCAGCGCGAATCTCAACGCATAGCGACCACCAAGACTAAGGGCCACTGGAGCTTGGAAAAGTGTGTGTGCGTGTGCATATGTATACACAAAAAACAAATACAGAAATATACAACAAACAAACAAATAAATCGATAGATCCAGCCGCGCTCTGTGTTTCTTCGAGCTCGAAGAGCGAGCAACCCTACCCGCAGGGTATACCGTTGACCTGCCTTGTTGCACCAGAAGCTCCTCCTTAGCATCCCCTGCATCACCAGACACAGGCCAGCTCAGACCTTTGGATCCCAAAACATCCCCGACATCCCTTGCCTTGCGACGGGCTCCTGAACCCACGTCGCCCAACCTTCAAAACACACTGCAAATACCGTGCAAATCGCCCCAGACTGTCGCCAGCATTCCCGCCAACATCCTCTACATCCTCGCCAACTTCACCAGCATCCCCAGCATCCCTTCCGGGCTTTTCAGCATCCCATGCATCCCTTGCATCCCCTGCATTGTGCCAACCGAGTAGGTGTTGGCGGTAGGCGGACATAGCCGCCATGTTTGCGACCAAGTGAGCGGGTATTCCTACTGGCTGAAAGACTTGCCCATGGTAAACAAAAGTTCGAGGCGGCCCGAAACGTGCGAGTCGGATTTCGAGGGCACTTCTTGTTTTTGGTGAGGGTAGTTCATCTTAAAGGGACATCCCTAAAAAAGGAAAGCCTTTCGTGGTCTTCAAACAACTTCCGAACTCTGCTTAAATGGCAAAACCCTTCGGGATGCCAGCCCCCTCTCCCCCTTCGCACCTCGCGCGTGCAATTCTGCCCTGCGAAGAAGCTGACGCCCAGCGGCAGGCGGAAGTTCAACTCCTCGGGGTTTGATCTATGGCTTTTCTTGGTTTATTCTACAAAATGTGGTTTGGGTTCCACAAAGTTGGAGTAACAATCCCTGAACTCCACGTTGGTCTTTCTTTGTTTCCAGGTGGTCACTACAAAATGGAGGGACTTCAGTTCGTCAATGCTGCTTCTCAGTTGTTTCGGATGAGATCCACAAAAGGTGATATCACCCTTTGGGGGCATGACTTTGAATGAAAACAGGAAAACCAAAAGGTCAAAAGGTGAGCTTTGGGGTTCTCGGGAATTCGCTGAAGGGGTTTTGGGGGTGGAACTTGGGGACCCCTCGAAGGAACCAACATGTTTCTCACAAGGAAAGGGGCACGACAAAATGAATTATCTTTGTGGGCGTCCCTTTAACCATGTCAAAATCATTGGTTTCGGAAAGTATCCCTTCGTCCTTCCTTCAAACGAGTAAAATACGCTGTCAAAACTGGTGCAGTGTCCACTTCGAATTTGTTCTGGAGCACCTTGCAAATCAACTAATCCGCTGCAAAACCCTCCTTTTGGCTAACCCCGGGTGATGGTGCAGCCCAATCCTTGGCTTTTGGGTACAGTTGTGGATGGTACACGCGCGCCCCCCCCCCCCCCGCCCCCGGCCAGTCTATGTTCACCAACCAGCAGCTGCAGGCATGGAACATATGTATGTATATATACATATATGTGTATATATACATATATTTATTATGTATATATATATGTGTGTGTGTGTATAGGTTTTAGCATTGTCCTCTGTTCCTTGAGGAAATGGCGGGAATAAAGGAATTCAAACCAAATTTCCAGTGTTGAACATACCTCGTGCAGTGTCTATGTTTGGGTGGATGCAGGCGCAGCATGGGTGCCGTGGAGCGTGTGTCCTGGCGAAACTCAGGAGTTAACCTTGCCCCAACATTCTAGAGGTACATGCCCCATTCTCTTCAGCCTCTTCAAGACTTGTTGGAAAGTGAGGCAACAGGGAAACACCACTCGGTTTGATTCCCGAACCAGTGCCTTCGATAGGCTCTGGTAAAAGGATGCGACAGCTAAACATCACCTATATTTGGTTGCCAGCAAATCTCGTGGACCCCCTTCTAAATCAGGTGATTTTTGGACGCACGCTTTCAATGCACCCCTTGACCGTGGGTGCCCCTTGAGGCAAACAGAATTCACTGATCAGGGACACCCTTTTGATGGCCCGTATCTGGCGTAGCCTGAAAACTATCATGCCTTGTAAATATTATTTATAAGTGTGTTTATATCTATATCTATGTGCGTATCCCACTCCAAGAAAGTATCGGAGAACCTCCCAATTGTTGATGCTTCTCCAAACAAGCACATGGTAAGCCCAAGCTGGAGTCCCTCAAAAAGCAGGCACCAAAACGGCCCCGCACTTCCTGCGAGGATTGGTCAGAAACAATTTTTCCTCTTCCAGCACGGTCTTCCCCAAGAAGTTTTAAGTTCAGAAAACGTTCCACGCGGGATTTCTGAGCAAGACTGTGGAAACTAATTTGACCAGCAACCTTTTGATTGAAAGTGAAAGTGGCACTCCCATACCACCAGCTTATCGCTTTAAAGGGAAATTCCCTTGGATGTCTAGATGGGCAAAATGTTGATTTGTTCCAACGTCACAGAAAGTGGCGCTCCCAATTTTTGTCGTCTCAGAAACCGAGGCGCGGGTTTCAGTACGAAGGCCCCGCGCTCGCCGGTGCTCCGGCAGGTCCGGCTTGCTCTTACTTCGACCGGCTTCTCAAGGACCAGATTCTCAAGGACCAGCTGCCTTGGTACGATGGCTTGGCACTAGCGCGCTTCGGTGGATTGGCCCAAAACGTCCTGAATCCCTAAAAGTGACATTGAGAAGGGTTCTCAAAATTGCTTCTGGGGTGGTTTACCTTTAAACCATCATGTACCGGGAGTTTGTTGGGTGTCCCCTTCCAAACTTTTGGGTTGCCACTGAAAAGGTGCTCCCCGAATGTATAAAAAGTCGGGAACTCAAAGAGCGAGTTAAAGTGAATCGTGTCCAAGGCTTTCCATGGCTCTAGGTGTTCGGGTTCAGGGTTCACATATAACTTGCAAAGCTTCACATCTCAAAGCCTCTTGCACGCCGGGCGGCTTATCATCCAGCGGCGAGCGGATTTGATCCGTCACGCGGAATAGCAAGATATGTAGAGAAACGACAAACCACATGGCGGCCTTGAGCCTGAGGCCAGCGAAGAACAGTGCGAGGCGCGGCAGGTAGGAACCAGGAACTCGAAAAGAACATGGGGTGTCAAAATAAGGGGACCCAAACCACGTGGTGGTTTTCCTGATGGTTTCGCTTTCAACCAATCTGACAAGGGCACCCCCTCAAAGCCACAAACAAATACTGCAAACGAAGAGTCTGCATGAAGCTCGGTCGGAACAGCTCTCTTCAAACATGCCAAATGCAAAAATGCCTTAGGTTTCGCCGGGAAGTCCAGAGCAACATTCCTGCTCTCCTACCACTACAGGGGCATGGCGCAAAACAAAGCGAGTCACAATTCCACATCCAAACTCACTCAATGCACGAGTGAGTAGAGATCAGGGGTAAAAGGTCGTGCATCCTCTTTATGGTTTTCCTTGAAACTTGCGATTGGCCGGTAAGCCTTCGCACCCCGTAGAAGCTTCTGCCTGCCCCTTCCAGACAGCGTGGTACCTGCATCGGGCATCTAGCGCACATCAGCCCGCATGTTTCGAACGCTCCAGACCGCTTCATGGGCCGTGACGACTAGCCAGTGGGACGCAAGGCTGCAACAAAGCATCCTCACACAGCAGTCACACCCAGTAATGCCACAAACGGTCTGCACTCCTTCGTGCGCTCAACCCAGAAAGGACCCAGAAATTAGAGGTAATCTGTCTGATCGAGCAAGAATGGCTGCCAACATGAGAAAACCGAGAGGCCATGTCCGGCCTTTGGTCCCCCGACAAAAGCCCAATGCAATCAATACCTGCAGCTGGACAATCCAAAATCAAAAGCTGGTTGAACATCACACTGAAGCTTCGGTTCATCCCCGCCGTATCGCTTGGGCTTGGGCTTTTGTCATATTTTGTCCCCAAGAAGCCCAAGCATGGCTCAAAAACGGGAACTGACGGGTTTCGGGTTTCGGGCACCCCGTTGAGTGGATCAAGGTTCCCGCACTGGCAGTTGAGTCATCACCCAAAAGAAAAACACTGATGCCCTGACAAGTGGGCCAAAGGAGCAAAAAGACTTACTGTCTGGGGCCTATGAAAAATGGACCAAGGGAAAGCCAAAGGTTGAAAGCTCGGCTTGGGTCGAAAGTTCACATGAGTCCTGCAACTGCTAAGGTAGGTTTTGATGTTCCAGGATTCCAGATGAGTGAGGTCGAAGCCTGCTGCACCCCCGCCATTCTGTCTTTCGACAAGTGAAAACGTGGTCTGTACCAAACCCCTCGCGCCGCGCGCGCACGCAAAAATGTCAGATGGGCAGGAAATGTAGGCCAAACACTTGACAACCTTCTGATCGTTACATGGACAATAATTGTCAAACCAGAATGAAGTTGTGGGGTACTGCAGAAAAACAAGTTGAGCTGTGACCCGGAAGCCCAGCTGATTCTCAAATTCAACACGCGGATAAAGGAAAAACAGGGCACCGCTGGCTGTCTGGGCAATGAGAGCCTCTTTCAGGTCCAAGACTGTAACTTCCAACAGTGTGATAGCGGCCACTCTTGGGGCTTTGGCACGGCGCAACTCCTCAAATAACTATTCTAAGGGCACGAGCCACATTGGCTTGATGGCGAACTTTGCTTCCTCGACATCAAATTGCAGGGTTCAAGCAAACGCGTTTTGGGCGCCAAGTAGCTATGGCGCTAAACGGTTGCCATTGCTTCCTGAATACACACACACACAAGCGTAGTTCAGTTGGATGGATGGACACATGGATGGAAGGAAGCAAGGATGGTATCAATGGCCACAATGGCCACAATGGCAACGATTGCGGGAGGAACCATGCAATCGTACGCCTCAAACCCCAGGTCACTCCAACTACGAGCATTGGTCGAAACCCTATGCTTTGGCAAATGGCTATGGGTCAAAAATGGGTATCCAAAATGGAACCCTGGTAAATAAAACCAAGGACGAAAGCCTGCGGTCACCTAGTAATTTAATTTTGACCCATACCCAAATGCTGTGTATTTTTCCGTGTCGCCAAAGCAAACCTCAGCCCATCCTCCGTTGCAACCGCGACCGGGTGCGGCGCGTTGCAACTTGCAAACAGAGCGCGCGCACGCAAGCCCCGGGGGCTGGCAGGCTGGGACCGAGGCCGAGATGCAGCTGTGCCCAACATTGCGCCTCTACGCCTTCCACCCCAGGTTCCCTGTGCCCTTGCCCAAGGCAAACTCCACATTCCTCTTGAGTGAGTCCAGGAAAAGTCTACAGTCCAGCAACTCGGGGGGGAGGGGCACAAACATGTTCCCTGACAAACGCCAGTCATCAGATGGGCGCTGACTCGGCCGCCCCCAAGCACCAGCGCCCGGTCTCATCTAATCAGCTCCGCAGCTCCGGGAACTTGTAACTAACTCGGACAAAACCGATGCCATGGGTGCAAAGCTGCAGAACCCCTGGCCCTCTTATGCCCGCTTTGAAGAGAAGCCACGCCGCCTGGAAGGCGTTTTTTGTTCCGTTTGAATCGCCGAGCTCTGAACAAAACCTCAAACCGGACGAGACATCGGCGAGAGTTCTCCAGGCCGAAACGCCCTGTGCCTCTCGAGGCTGTTTCCGTCACCGCGCCCAATGTGCAACAACTCTACGCCCAAATTGGGCAACAGGTGGCACCGTGTCTGGAAAAGCCGGTGGTAGCTTTGTGAAAGCCGCGAGCCAAGAAAGGCCAACTCTCTCTCTCGAGCATCTGGGCCCAGTCCAAGCTTTTTTACGCAACCGTTCAAACTACCCATTGCGTCGGTTGATTCTTTGCCACCTTTCGGGTTTCTGCAACTTCGGCCCTTGTTCAGGAAGCATGGGTTCGCAAGCAGTGACATGGATATGTGACGTCAATGACCCCTGCCCAACAAATATGTGTCTTACTTGAAAACTCACATGTTCCCGCTAAGGCTTATCAATCAAGACCAACTATCCTTTGCGTAGGGTACCTTTGGTGGAGACGAGTTCCGTTCTTTTTTTGCCTTTGCCCGGCACGTTATTTTTGGACCCAATGTCGAAAGAGTTGTTTCTTTTGTTTGCACACATGTTGCCGTCACCATGACTTGCCTTCTTGCAAATTTGGAAGTAGGCAAACGGCCTTTGCAGGAGCGCCATCGTTTTCCAACGCCCTGTCAGCTTCATTGCTTTGTTTTTAATGGGGAAGCCGAAATATGGCGATGAGACTTCGTGGTTCGGGGAGCCTCAAGAATAGCCAGCGCGCCTAGGAAGCGCATTTTTGGATGGACAACAGTCTTGGGTCCGACCAACTCGGCCCGAAACTCCCCGGAGCTGCCGGCAAGGGTTCTACAGCGGCGCTGGTCCACGCAAGCTCCCCTTCGCAGACCCAACAAATACAAAAAGGAAAGCTGCTCCTGAGTCTGTTTCATATCCAGACTTCACATGTAACTTTCTACGCCCTGTGTGGGCGTATCCAAAACATGCACTGCCAGCCTTAAGGTCACCCTAACGTCACCCTAAACCCTTAAACCCTGCAGGTCGCCAACAGAAAACAATCCGTTTTCAACATGTGTAATGGGGGCCGAAGGGTAAACTTTGTTCCATGCGACCTGGGCTACTCCACGAATCCCTGAGGGCATAGCTATGCAGTTTACCTACATGAAGGTTGGTGTCTAAAAGAGACAGTGTAGACCCTATAGCGTCACTTGGGACAAACCTGAGTGATGGGATAAAAACACCATGGCCAATTGCATCTTCCAACTTGCCGTGCGGTGTCCTGCAACTGGGAGGAGGCATACAAGAGGACTATGCTTGTGGTGTGAAGGTCAAACAACCTGGGTCAAGCAAACAACTGCCAGGGACGCATGCGTGTGTGTGTGTGGGTGCTGCACCCCAAGAAAAAAGAAAACAACAAGCAAAAAACAAAAACACAAAATATAAACATCCCGGGCGTTAGGCAGGGCCTTGGAGCTTCAGGAAAATACCTTACGCAGATATGAGCAGGACAACAACAACAAGAAACAAACAAACACAACCAAAAGTAAAGAATCAATCCAACACCAAACTTGGAACCCCAAGTAAAGGACCTGCATCACGTCGCTTGTTGCACCTACGAATTGAAATTGCCGGCGTTAAAATAGGCAGGCCGTATCTGTATACATTAAAGTGACATCCTCAAAATCACCCTGGAGACGGTGGTTCAAAGAGAAACCACCTCCAACAGAATGCTGAGACACCCCCCTTCCCCTCCCAACAAAGGACAACAGCTGCATATTCACTTTAATAATCAGCCACCCCATGAAAGCCATTTGCGCCTTAAATTTAGTCCTCACAGGTGCAAATGCGTCCGGGCCTTGAAACCAGCGCAACGGTTTCACCCTGTCCCGCTTTGACCCGTGAGGCTTCTTTGGGAGGTGCTGAAAGGGTGCACTTTCAGTGGGTTTTGCAATTGAACGTCGGCTTCGGCATCTAAGGTGTTGACCTAACCCGTCTCAGAATCACAAGCGTGTACCCCGGCTAACCTCGAACCTAACCAAAAGGGGTACGTAATGTACGCACAAACAAACAAGAACAACAAGTTCGTTGTATGGGAGGCTCGCGTGCACAGCTGGTGAGAAGGTGCGTCTAATGCACGCTTCCGGAAGTCGACTGCCTCAGACGGATCATGGGATAGGTTTCTTCATCCAATGGGGGCCCCGTGTCTCTTCTTTATTGTTGTCTTCATTGCTTGGGGGGGAAGAGGAAGGAGGGGGGGGGAAGCGAAACTAGTTGTTAAACCCGGTTCGCGTGGAACAAAACCACAAATGGGACAAACACCAATGTAAAGCTGAGATTTGAGTGAAGCTCAGCTCAGCGCGGGCTGAGGGCAGCATCTTCCCAACAAGTCACGCAGAATGACGGAGATACCAACCATCTGAACTCCTTTCACCCTTCTCAGGGCTTGACCATTGAGAAGCGACCCAGAAACACGAGACCTAGGCGATCTAGGTGCTACTGGACCGCTCTTTCAGCTCTGGCCACGTGCTGATCTCATTGGTTTGGGGCATGGGCGGTGCTTCGAGGCTTCCGTGGGCCTAGGCTTTCAGCCTTCCGATTGGTCTGCTGAATCGAATCGGTGTTCCGGGGTTTCCCGTCCGACACGGCAGGGGGTCAAATCCAAATCCAACCCAAGGCTTGGCTTCAGGGTTTAGCTTCTTTTGATGCATGGCGCTTGTTTCTCGCATAGGAAGGAATCTCACTACAGCCGCTGCCAAACTTCAGCCCGATGCACTGAAACTGATACTGATTGGCTGATTTCAATGGAGCCGGGGCTAGAAAGAAAAACGGTGATCAAACTGTTCATGCACAAAATCCAACACCTGGATGGATGTTGAAACTACAGTTATTTGGATAAACCACCTACGAACTGGTGCGAACTGGATTCGTACACCCAGCGCATGATATGAACCCAAGTTCCTGTAATACGCGTTATGGAGAAAGTCACGCCCACATGTGACATGCACTGACTAAACCCAAAGTCTGGGCTGTCGAAAAGATGACCCCGACACCCTGATCAGAGTCCAGCATTCATGCATATTCCCTAAGTACTGCAACTCGCCAGTGAGGTTGGGGGAACTTGGGCTCTTTAACGTCTATGTTTCATGGCAGAAAAAATGTACGAGACCAACTGGTCAAGGTCGGCCAAACGGCCTTCCCGCCTTTCCTTCCTATCCAGTCTTGTGGAACTCACTGGGCCGGGTTTGAAAGGGTGGAAGGAAGCTGAAACCAGTGAACTGCGAGAAGCCCTAAGTGCAAAGTCCAAGGCTTGGTCTTTGCCACTAGGATGGTCTTCCCGAAAAGCAGGGCTGCGGATACGTCCAGATCGCAGATGATAAGAACCAGACTGAATCACTTGTCATTGATTTTTATAAGCGGTAAGGACACGGCTAAAGCAGCTGCGGCTTCTGTCCAGAACTCCCAGTGACCACAATCGTGCGTGTGGTGACCATCAAATGAACAACTAACTACAACTGCTTTAGTGAGAATTTCCCAGTTTTGCCGTGTAACAACTCAAGCTGAAACATGCCCACAAGCACTTACTGTACTATCAAACACTTCAGTTCCCAAATCTCTAGTTGCCGGGGGTGGGGAGATACCTGCGTTTGGCTTGTCAAGTTTGGAGGGAAGTCCGCCAAACACGAAGGACACCAATTCTCGGTTGATCGAGTTTGAAGGGAAACCACCCCCCAAAAGAAAAGAAAAAGGAAAAGGACCGCAGAGGTCTCGTCTATCACCCCCCCCCCAAGCTTCCGGCGAGTCGCGGGTTGCGGCGAGTCGCGGGTTGCGAACCGCCTGCGTGGATCGAAACAAGGGCAGGGGCGGCGGGTGGGGCGCAGCTCACCGTGTGGGGAGGCAGGCAATCCGAAAAGGACCAACAAAACAAACAGGCTCCCGCTTAGTCGCCCCTGTTTGTCTGTTTGGTTTTGCCAAGGGTTCTTAAAAACTCAGTAAATCTGATTCAGCTTTTCTAAGGACCTGGCTTTTCACTCACTGTACCCTACCTCAAACCTATCCTCAGAATTGTGGTTCAAAAGGAAACCCTCAAAAGTGATCTTGAGAACCCTTCACCCAACACGTTCGCTTTGAGGGGCCTATTGTTTCAGTTCTTGATTTGGAGGGGCCTAGTCCCAAATCCATGAGAACAGGACAGAACATTGGCGAACCAGTCGTGACTCACAATTGGTCTGTTTCTCAAAGGGGGAATGGTTGTGACTCATACTGAATCTCAATGGGCACAGGGAACTTGAAGAATCGCCTTGAGCGGCTCTCATCAGCTGCGGGCCGAGCCTCCGCCTAACGAGGAACCACAGCTGGCATTGGTTGCATCACCTCGCAAGCGCTTGCCAGCAAGGCGGCTCAGTGCCATGCAGAATTTAGGGAGCTACCCGCAAACAAGGAAGAACCAGTGCCAGCGATGTCTTGGCGCTGCACCGGAGAGGTCTGGATTAATCAGGAGGCCCAGGGGCCTAAGAGGCAAGAGGACTTTCCAAAACACATTTCTCCCTAAAACCACCTGATCTGGGCAAGTCACTATTCACCAATTGCAATTCAGGATCCCCAAGCAACCTTCACCATGAGCTTGCCTTATCCCAGAGCATGGTGCAATGTGTCCAGAATGGAGTCAACAGCCTTTGGGATTTGCCCAGGGTGGAAGATGTTCTCATTGGCTCCGTTTTTAGTGGCGCCTATGGACAACCAAACAAAAAGCAACATACTTTCGAGGTTAGAATTCACTGAGCCCCCAAACCGTGGAATTCCGTGAGGAAAAAACAAATCTGCGTTCTTTTGGTTGATTTTCAAGGGGCCGAGTCATCCCCTGCCACCAAAACAATCCCAGCACTTCCAGTTGCTACTATAGTAGTCAGGGGAATCCATGCAAAACCGAGAGGTAGCCATACCTGCTTACCTATAGCCGCTGGAAGCACTGGGAAAGCTTGACCAAAGGATCTGCCCACTTGGCATCGGTCCAACCCACAGCCCCTCTTGGGGCTTCAAGCGGGAGGGGCACAGCCGGGCGGAGGCAGCACCAATGGCCTCGGTGGGGCACTGCTTTTTGGACAGCAAGGGGATTTTGGACCTTGGATAAAGCGGATGCGATGGCAAGAGGAGTTTCCTCTACCAAGCATGCCTTCTTGGAGAAAATGTTAAGCTGCTGGAGAATATGTTGCACGCAGGATTCCTAAAAGGATACATTATATACAGGGATCCGGAACCACGATATTAGCTAGCAGTGATCTTTGCACGATCGAAACGCATCCTTTCCGGGATTCTGCTGCATATATGTTGGTGCCCTTAACACAAAGCGGTGGTCTACAAATCAGCGGTTTGGACACTTGCGTTGAAGCTTGCACTAGGTAGCATATTGGACATCTTCGGAGACAAGGCCACCAAGGAATACCTAAAGCACCTACATGCCATGGAGCTGGTTCCGTGCCTTTGCCCGGGAGGTCGCATTTTGTGGCGTGGGGCAGAAGATTCGACCAGCCGAGCCAATCAGGGCCTACGGTTGCACCTTGGGCGCCCCTCTTCACCTACCCGAGTTGATGTTTGGCAAAATCTTGCGGCCCAAACCGCGGGGGAGCCAATCCCTACCCTTCGTTTCATTCACCCGAACCCTAACCCTTGGTTTTGGCGATCCACTCAGGATCGATTCAAGCAGCGTGCGCGTCCAAAGCGGGGTCGAAATCCAATTGACTCTGATGCCGAGGGGCGGCTGCACGAGGTGCGGCTGATGGAGCATCTGTGCCTGAGGAAACCCTCCCCTGCAAACTGCCAGGCGCACCACCAATTGGAGGGAAGCTGAACATCCATACAGATGACTTCTATGCAAGGCTTAGGGGCCCTTCTGGCGACGCACTTCACCTCGCCCAATCTCAGCGCCAAACTCGTACTTAGTAACCTTGAAATCGAACATCCGTTCTGAGACCCAGCGATTCAAATTCATTGTGACATAACGTGTTGTCTCTTTCTCACACACTTGTGAAGGGGCCCCAACCAACCCCCCCCCCCCCCACACAAAACAAAAAAAACACGAAAAGAAAAAAGAAAGAGCAAAACACCCCCTGCGGTCCGAGGACAAGTTCTATCACTTGTTGCCCTTTGACAACCCAAAACGGCATTTTACACATTTCTATACCAAGCTCAGGGCTCCTTCGCGCCAAACCTGTGGATAGCGAGCGGATGTAATCAAGGGGTGGTGATTCTGCAACACATCTTACCGCCACCTATTTCGCACCGGATGGCTCAACCGCCCTGTGAAAAAGTGTTCTTCTTTACAAATTGGTGGGGAGGGTCATCATTTCCCCAACAGTTCGCCTGAAAATCCCCCCCCTCTGCTTTCCTCTTGGGACGGTGACTCAAGGGGAGGCCCTAGATCTTCTTGGGCCCCGGCCAGCTGCTTCGCAACTTCTGGTTCTTCCACCTGCGTGCCAAGCGTCTTGGGATCACAAAGGGCCGTGGTTTGAACACCTTTCCTTGGCATCGGGGTACAACAACCATTTACCATCTTCGCACTCTGTTCAAACATTTAAGCAACCTTTACATTGAAAAAACGACCAAAGAACTAAAACACAACACGCAAACTGAGGAGACCTTCGCTCTATCGGAGCCAAGCGCGCCTGTGTCTCCTGAGGTTCCGCCAGCTTGGCCGGCTTGGTGTGATCGAAAGCAACAAGGCCAGGGTGATCCGGATACCAGGGAAGCAGCACCTGGCAGCGAAGCTTCCCCCCCAATGTTTCGCAAGGAACCTCTCAAACTCGAAAACATGTTCAAGAAGAACCCAAAACCATGCTCACGACAACGAAAAAAACAAGCGCTTCTTGATTTCCACGTAAGTTTCAAGGGGAGCATCCACTTTACCCTCGCTTCCTGTCTTTGCGGGTGGAAATAATGCATTGATGGCCAAGTCGTACTTCAAAAGGGCTCCAGAACAATGGCCCCGTCAGGAAGGCAAAAGCAACCAATCTCAATATGACATCCATGTCCTCGTATTTCAGTCACATGGAACAAGTTGTAGGTGAAAGGGGTCTGAGTTGCAGGATTGCTCCGAATCAAGTGACCACAAGGATGTGTTTTTGTTCGTTAAACACAATGGTTCGATGAACCCCTTGGTGGTTGCTATAGGGAAACTATGTATTTGCCCTGTTGGTTTTAAATGGAATCTATCACTTGAAAAACGTCCCTATACCCCTATACTCACTGGCATGACCGTTATTGCCCTCAGCCGGACCGCACCGATGGCACTGTATCACCCTTCGGGCCAAGCCATGTGGAGGTTCGGGTGTTTGGTGTGTTTGTTTGGGTCATGATGGGTGAATTGTTTGCATGCCCCCCAGCCCACAAACAGGGTCAGGTGCTTCCCCGGTCAAACCCGCTCATGCGCATGTTGAACATATAACAGCGACCATAGGGGACGATTTTGTACCCTCGCCCAGGCCAACATGGAAGCTCCCAGGACCCCTTTGAAAGACTTGGTTCCATTTACAGAGGCGTTCTGGGAGCTTCCATGTTAGTCTGAGGGGGTGTAAACAACTGAAAGGACAACGGCTGGTTGCTTACTATGTTCACTGGGATCTGGGCATTGTCTTGCCTATCGCACGGCGGTTGGGTCGGACCTCCAAGAGTTCAGCGAAGCAAGCCACTTCTCCTGTCAACACCTTGGTTGCTGGTGATGGGTTTAGTGGAAACCCCTTGGTTTCCCAAAAAGATAGAGTCTAAAGATCCAACCCAAAAGCGATCAAGAAACATCACCTGGACCCAGCACCTTGTGTTCGCACAGCTTCAGGAGTCGGAATTGCGGCTGACAATCAATGCCCACTTGCAAGCACTGACCTGATGGCGGTCCAGTCCATGGACATGTCCAAGCCCATTGGTTTTTGTAGCCCCCCAGCCTGTTGGTTTCCCTCATGTTTGTGGCTGTGACTCATTGTGATACGCAAATGGTCCATCCCCGTGACTTGTTCACTTGTACGCCTTCGGATCCTGAGTTGGGGAACATCGATTTCAACCGGAAAAGGCGGCGGCCAGAACCATCTTGACCACTTGGCCCACTTGCTCGGGGAGCAAGTGGACAATCGCTTCGGCCACTTCGTCCACTTGGCCACTTGGTCCACTTGGTCCACTTGGTCTGCTTGCCCATGTGGCCCAACTGGACCAAGTGGACCAAGTGCGACCAAGTGGGGCAAGTGGACCAAGTGAGACCAAGTGAGACCAAGTGGACGAAGTGGAGTGGCCACGGCCACTTGTCCACTTGCCGGCTGCTGACCAATTGGCTAGGTGGGCGAGTGAACCAAGTGGACATCTTGTTCACTTGCCCAACACGTGGACCAGTGTGGCACTTGTCAACTTGCCCGGCAAGCTGACCCGTTGACCAAGTGGACCTCAAGGTGCACTTGCCTGGGAAGCCAAGTGGAGCAGGTGGACTACACGTGGATAGGCAAACAAGCCAAATGGACCAAGTGCCCAAGTGCTCGGCGAGCAGACCCATTGGATGAGTAGACCAAGTAAACCGCGTGGGCAAGTGACCACGGCCCGAAAGGGGACCAAAGTGGTAAATGGACCAAATGGAATAAGGCGGACAATTTCCGTTGTTCAGGTTTGCGAAAAGTTGAACAACGCGATCCGCATCCTACCGAGCGGACAATGCTCAATTCAGGGCGAATACTTGCACAACCTGACCTTTCATCCCACTAGGCTGGCCATGCCGGTCGTTCAATTCGGGGTCGGATACGCGAATATTGAACAAGTTATCCTCACCCTAGCGGGCGGGCAATGTCCATTGTTCCATTAGCAGCGAACAATTGAACAACCTGACCCTTCATCCCATTGGGCTGGCAATGCCCGTTGTTCAATTAGGGGTCGGAAATCTCTCTCGCCTTCTATAAAACAATCTCGCCCCCTCCCTCCCTCTATCTATATACATAAACCGTACCTGTATCTACATAACGCGCCCTCTCTCGCTATAACCAGACCGCTCTATGTTTTTCTAACTGTACCGCTCCCTGTATAACTACCACACCCTTTCTTTCTCTATCTTCATACCTGGACCTAGATCTCCATGCATATCCTTCAAAAAAACAAGACCTTTCTATGTGTAACGATATCTCTTTCTATGTAGCTTCCACACTCTCTCTCTCTCTCTCTCTCTCTCTCTCTCTCCCCATCTTCATACCTACCCCTATCCTTATCTTCAAAACTACCCCTCCTATGACTACCCCTCTCTCGATCTAATTACCCATGTCTGTCCAATTCATACATCTCTCTATCTACATACATAAATTGCATGTGTATACCATATATATATATAAATCTCTCCCAGCTATAGGCCTCTCCTTTTTTGTATCCACAAAAGCTCTCCTCTCTTTGTAGATGCAGACAACTATCCCTTTACATATATGACTGTCCCCCTCCCTCTATAACAACTACCACTCTCTCTGTATAACGGCCACTCTCCTCTCTCTCTCTCTCTCTCTCCCTCTCTCTCTCTCTCTCTCTCTCTCTCTCTCTCTCTCTCTCTCTCTCTCTCTCTCTCTCTGAGACCGCTAACCTTATTTATATAACTATCCTCTATGCGTAAAACATATCTCTGTATATATATATATATGTAGATAACTCACTCTCTCTCACTAAGCCTCTCAACATATCACTCTCTATCTCTCGGTAACTACCACTCTCTTTCTCTCACCCTCTTTCTTCATACCTAGATCTCTATCCTTATCTAAATGCCTATCCCTCTCTCTCTCTCTATGACGATCTTCCTCTAAACGCATAGACCTCTGTACCTATATGCAAAAAGTCTCTTTTGTCTGTGTAACTACCCCCTTCTTACACAAACATAACTATATTATAATAATAATGATGATAATAATAATACCCCTCTCTGTCTACATACCTATACCTCTCTCTATTAAAAGAACTCTCTCTCCCCCTCCCTTACATACCTGTAACTCAATTAAAGGCCGTATATGCGACAAAATTGAACAGCGTGATCCTCATCCTCGCGGGTGGGCAATGTCTGCTGTTCAAATAAGGACGAATAATTGAACAGGCAGATCCTTCATCCCATTGCGCTGGCAATGTCCGTTGTTCGACTAGGGGTCGGGTAGACAAAGAGTTGAACAACCCAACCCTTCGCTTGGCCACATTTGGTCGAAAAGCGGCTTTGGCCACTTGGTCCACTTGGTCCGCTTGGCCACTTGGTACACCTGCCAGAGAGCAAGTGGCGAATGGCTTCTGGCCGCTTGGTCCACTTGCTCGGCCACTTGCTTCACTTGCTCAGCAAGCAAGTGGACCAAGTGGCCAAGTGGACCAAGTGGCCACTGCCACTTGTCTACTTGCTTGGGGAGCAAGTGGACCAAGTGGCCAAGTAAACCAAGTGGACACAAGTGCCACTTGACCAGGACCCTTGCTTTTGCCAGCGGTGGCATGAGTGACCCAGTTGTTGGTTTTCTCTGAGCTGTCTCAGTCGCAACGAACAAGACCCTGAAGCAAGCAATCCCCAAATCGTTAAACAACATGCGCTTTCATGCGTGGGGCCTTGCAAGCGTGTGCACAAGTCCCAGGGTCATGCATCATGCCGGCGAATGATTGCCCCATCGGCAACTGCAGGACCCATCGGCAACTGCCTTGAAGCCAAACCTAATAAAATGGTCCTAGCCTTGAAGCCAAACCTAAACCCTAAATTGTGTGGACCTTCAAATTGCCGTGGACCGCCCCAAACCCCAACGACCTAACCAACACTCAACCGCTCGAATCTTCCCTCGCCTTCACTGGCTTGTCCCCGTGGCCGTCGGCCGCTGCTTTGGCGGCCTGGTCGGGGGGAGTTGGAACAAAGGGAAGCCAACCATTTGGGCATAAACAAGGGATTGAAACGAAAACTGTTCTCCTGTGCAACGCAAAAAACAGGTAGCCGTCCTTTGGTGAAAGGAACTTGTTTATGCGGGGTCCATGAAATGGATCTAAAGAAACACTTGAGTGAGTAGCCCCTTCCTGATGAGGTTTGACCCATTGCATGTTCAGTAGTCTGCTTTGAGTAGTGGCTCGAAAAGGTTCAGCTTCTTCATCTTGGGCTGTTTGGACAACTCAGGTTGGCCCATG
The DNA here is from genome assembly GCA_963377175.1 of Effrenium voratum. NCBI lineage: Eukaryota > Dinophyceae > Suessiales > Symbiodiniaceae > Effrenium > Effrenium voratum. The sequence goes on along the minus strand of CAUJNA010000780.1, from coordinate 983,242 downwards.
TATACAAGCATGCTGCTGTTCTGTGAGGATCTGGCACCACAGAAACATTGGGTGATTGTGTGCATGCATGTCGCCATTTCTCCGTTGACACTGCAAGCATCTTGCTTGAAGCCCTTTCTTCTCTGACATGATTTTGACCGGTATGTGCATACGCTTGACATGATTGCTTGCTTCAATTCGCTGTTGGGCGTGAGTCCTTATGAGCTCCTACGCGCCACGAGGTCGTGACAAGATGTCACAAGTCCAGGCCAGGCCTCGTCTGTTTGACTGGTGCTTGACATGCATGTTCAAAAGGACCGAGGATGCACGCTCGAGAAAGAACTGCTTGCTCAACTATTTGCTACTCAACATGCCAAGCGTTCAAACGTGTTGAAGGCTACAAACTTTGGCTTACACCTGAACTGGCCGCCTGGTTTCCGGCATCTTTCGGACGAATGGATGGCATCATTCAATAGTCTGACTCCGCCATAGCCCCCAAAAAAGGAACATGAGAATTAGTCATAAAATAATGGCGATAGAAAATATCAGCCATTTCCCAATACCCTCAGGGTTCTGTATGGTGGACAATGAGGCTCTATTTGCAACCCATTCGTCTGCAAAAACCAGCACGGTGTCCATGGCACCTCCTCCCTCTAGAATCAAAGTGAAACAAATGGCAGCTTAAAGAAAACCATCCCAACCAAAATAGAAACAAACAAAGAAGAGAGAGAACCCCTCTACATCTTAAGGGACACACGGGCCCTCCACGTCTCCGCCGGCCTCTGCTGCTTGTGCGCCGAGGCCTTCGGAGATGGCGGAGGAGATGAGCATGCCACCGTAGCAGCCGCCTGCGGAAGTGTTGCTTCGCAGGCCTTCTGATGGATCGATCGATCGAATCCAGAAATCTCTAACAGGAACCCCTCGAAAAGTATATATATATACATTTATCATTTCTTTAGGGGGACCGGCCCTGATTAGTGCAGTCCGGATCAGTCCGAAGCCAACATTGATCATTTCGGGATTTGCATAAGGAAGACATGTTTGCATGTTTGTTTCAATAGAGGAAGCACCCTATTGTTGTAGTTCTCGCACAGCGACATCGAAGGCTTCCAGTTTCTCAGCTTCCCTCCAATCGGTTTGGAGCCGGTTTGGCTTCCGTTGGGTGGCCTTCCGTTTGAGCACGAGAGGGGATCCCAGTCGGACACATGCCCGTAGCCTTCAGGCCAGGGGACCTGTCGATGGCGCGAAACTTTCGGGCTTCCCGGCATGGCGGCAGGTTCGGAACGTTGGGCCCGCTCAGGAGCATTGCCAAAAATGTCAGTGCCTGTGCCTAAGCACACGGGTTGGTCCTTTTTTGGCGGCTAGCCTGTTTTGTGAGGGGTTTCAGAGGGGAAACAAGAGGAGAACCGTAATTTTGGAAGGCCTAAAAAGCGCATGACACACCAAATGGCTGGGCTCGGAGATGCAGTGTTGCATCGTTCCAAGAATAAAATAACATATTCAGAGAAAGCCTGGGGCTAAACAAAGGGGCATATTTGGGGAGGGGCCCGTTTGTCGGGGGCGCCCCTCCCCGCGTATGATGGACATGTTAGGGCTTGTTGTTAGGGTATGTGTTTTATATAGGGGGTTCAACTACAAAATGGGCTCTAAGTATCCTTGGTACGTGCCCCCCAGAAACTGCAGAAGCCCACCAGCCAACCTTCCAAGGAGTCTAGGTGAGCAGCTAGGCCATTCGGCCATGAGCAGCACACGAAACAGGTTTGGTATGATGCAGACTTGCTGAACAAGTTGAGGAGCCTGAAACAACTTGGTCTCCGTTTGCGTTCTCTTTTGGTATCATTTTGGCTACCCGTCAAAGCCCATTTGAAAGAGGCCCCATTTCAAGCACAAACCCCGATCCACTATGCCGAGTGGTGCCAACCCCTTTCAACCACAATGTCACAAGGTGGCCGCGAAACCTACACATCACACCCACTTCGCTCTTCCAATATGGTCGGCTATGTGTGCTCAGCAGTGAACTTGGTGCTGCACTTGCAGCATTCAACCCCTACCAACCTACCCGAGTTTGGGGGTTCGCTCGTGTCCATGTCCATTCAACTCCAGAGCACTGGCGCATTTGCAGGTATGTGGTTCAAGCTAAGAAACAAGACAAAACAACTAATTCTTGCGAACACAAATCTTTGTAGTAGGGGTTATGCACCCATTCTCCAGACTGACATGGGCAGGGGGAAAGCAGCCTGGCCCAGCCTGGCTAACATGTTTCACCACGTATGTCGAGTCAACCTCCGCGGGATCCTTGTTTGCCGGCACTGGGCATGGTTGAGTCATGCCCACACCCGCCACGCCATGCCCACACCCGACACGCCTAGCATAATCCCAGGGGTCCGAACGCTAGGAATATGGACCCTTTGCGGGGTATCCGGGTTGACGATTTTAAGTGGGGAACCCACTGAACATAAAGGGAAACAGAGCAGAGTCCCTACACAAATGGCTCTCTTGTGACCACGACTCAATTTGGCTTTGAGTGCTTTGAAGCACCCTACTCAGATCATTCCGGCCCTTACAGTAACCAAAGCTGGAACTACTTTGGGGGGGGGGGGTGAGCACAGGGGCCGGGGCCGGGGGCACTCTGCCAGCTGGCTTCGGAACTTGGCGCCCACACCACGAGCGTGTCCTCGCGGTCGTCGGCCTTGGGAAATGTTCACTGTGCACGGCCAGGTCAGCCCGATGGGTGCGGGTGGACATAGGGGACCGCCCCTCAATGGGTGGCTCAAGTTGGCACAACGGGTAGATCATAATTTGCTTGCCGGTTCTCAGTCAGGAATGTCAGTTCTGGGGGAACCCGGATGGCAGCACAGATCGCAATCTGGACAAGATTCAGTATTGCTGACCTTTTGAGTTGTTCCGTGCCTGGCAAGTTGAGGAGCTTGGCGAAGAAGAAACGGAGAGCCCCCCCCCCGGCAAAAAACAAAACTAGGATTGCTGGGGAAAAGGCCATAAGCGGCGCCATCCCTCATCCCGATGACACTCAGTCAATTTCAAGAGAGTCGAGTCAATTCTACCGAACCCCACAACAACCACCAATACAGACTTCCAAAATTCAGGGGGGGGAGGGGGTTGGAGGCATTGTGCATGAGGATAGGTGTCTATGCTACCTTTCAAGCTTCTGTTGGCGACATACTTGCCGCATCCGTAATCCCAAAACCGAAATTTCTACCTTGCATCATCTGGCATACGGATCTTGCGGATCAAATTTGTACAGCCTAGGGACAGCCAACGCAAAGATCAGCACAAGGACAGTTGCAAACAAACCCTGGTAGCAAAAGGGGGATTATTTTTCGCCGAAGGATCTAAAGGTGGCTCCCCGCAATCGGAATATTGGGATTGTACTCCGAGCCCTTTTAGGAATCACGACAGGTGTGGAGCATAGAGAGTCTTTTCCTAGATTAAGACACCCAAACTATGAATACCCATCCTGGGTTCCCGTCAATTAAAGGGCACCCTGCCTGCATGATGCCCCCTGCAAACATGACCACAGGAGGAAGACGATGCGAAAACGACAGGATGAGGACCTGACTCGTGACCCTTGCCTTGCCAGACTTCGGCCAAGAATGGCAAAGCGTCAAACAAAACCAGGGAGCATAACTCAACAATGCGCAGGCGACATCTGCACCAACCACCCGGAGCCCTCCCAGAATAGCACTTCGAAGCACTCCAGAGTTGCGAACGTAGGTATCCTTCTGGGACAATAGACGGCGGAAGGACACGGAATCAAACCCATCTAAACCAGTGAAACCAATTTATTTCCAGCCAAACTAACCAGGAAAAGACACCTATGGAATCCAAGGCGGGCCGAGTCGGGCCTTGTAGCCCCTCGAGCCCCTCTGGGCCCTCGGCAGGCCACACCAGCCTCTGTGAAGCATCAGCCACGGCTGGCATGGCCCCTGAGCACATGGCGAATTCCCTTGGACTTAAACACCTGGAAAATTAACCAGGCCAGCATAGAACAATGGCCATCCCCATCGTGATGTCCTCTTGACATCTTGGTAAAATATAATGCCGCACAGGCCAAAAAGTTAGGATGCCCATCAAAAGTGAGGTTGCCGACCTTTTTTTTGGTGAGGTCGCTACAAACTTGCCAAACAAACATGTGAACCTTTGTTCTTGCCCCAAGCTGTCACAATAAGAACTCCCTGTGAAAGGAACCGTGATGGGTGAGATTACCACCCCTCTTTCTGAGGTCGCTAGAAACTTGTCAGAAAACTGTGTTCTCTCTCGTCCCGTGTAGTAGTAGCAAGATGGAAGGGCGAACCTATGGAAGGCATAGTCTTAAGCGCGATCAAAGGGTTGCTGATGCTGGTTGCTCGCGATTGCTGAAAGAATGGGCTCCCTGAGCATCCCTGGCAAGGCCAACCAAAGGGGTCTTCTGACCGTGGCCATTTTGCCCCAGGCTGTGGGATCTTCATAGCAACCCCGAAATCCACGTCTCAAAGACAGGGCTTGTTTCTGCAATTTGCTTCGTGCCGCCAGTCAACCGTGGTTCATCGCCATCCCGAACAAATTGCCCAGTCGCCCAACCAAATGGCTGGTTCTTTCAAGTCACCCCATCAAACAAGAAGGGGAAAAGGAAGCCACCGAACAGCTGAGGTTTGGCCTCCTTGCCTATGCACCCAGTGCAGCCATAGAACCACCCAGACCTTTCTGTTCATGTAAACAAAGTCAACAAAAGTGCGATTTTTGTCGGGTTGATCTTAAAGCGTTGATACCCAATACAATGGGAAAAGACGGATCCGCTTGCAGGTGTCCTAGCATTTGGTTAAGACCCCTGGAGAAAAAAACAGTAGTGATAATTTCCTTTTAAAACCAAGAAGGGAAAATAAAACATATTCTTAAGCAAATGGAAGCGTCTGGCAGTAAGTCGTAGGACCGCTTCCGCCCTGTCAAAGCGAAAAGCTCAGCGAGGCCCCCGGCCGCTGGGTGTGGGAGGACCGCTGGACAGCAGAGGTGCTCTATGTGCGTAACCTGGTCGGCTGGTCGCTTTCTGCCAGTTGCATGTCAATGAACCCCTGTTTCTTGATATATCCTGATGAATCCCCACCAAACTTAGGGATGCTCCGTGCTGATTCATTTGGGGTCAACAGTACTTTACATGTGGGCCTGCATCTGCCAAACATCCCAGAAAGGTGGAAGGCTATGATTGACCCATGTCCGCTAAAGTCTGCTCAGCGCCCCTTCAAGACAAGTCCTACATGTGACGAGCCAAAGTAAATTGGTGCTTTAGATCGGTGGTTCGATTGGATGTGAATTTGTTCCGAGGGTGGTTTCCCAGCTCTCCACAAGAGCCTGGGGTTCAAATACAAATCCAAGCCACCAATCCAAACATAATCAGGGGTTCAAACCAGCAAATCCCCAAGAACCAGGAGTTCCAGCCAACACAAACAAGGCTTACCTGAATTCTGTTGCCAGGGACTCTCGACGATCACATCCGAACCATGGACTCTCCATCCCCGCAAGCTGGTCAACATGGACCCCTCCAGATGGGTAAAATCGTTCGGCATGAAGAGAACGGCAATTCGCAAATCGAAACCCACAATTCGCCCAAGCTCCCTTGCCTGCGCTGTGCGGCCACCTAAGCTGACGGTGTGTTGCAATTCATCTCGCTGGTCGTTGCTTACTGGTTCAAATGTCGAACCTGTAAACAAGCTTAAGCGCTCACCTGTTGCCAAGGTAAAATGGACAGGCGTCTTTCCCAAAGGAAACTAATCTGCGAAACCCCCTGGCCATTTCTGGAGGTCGGGGCGACATGGCGCTTTCGCCGAAGTGCACCAGGAATTACGTTTGAGGTTCCATCCTCCCGGCCACCGACTTAAACAACCAGGTGAGCGCTAGCTAGCCCGCTAGCCCTGGCTCGGCAGCGCCGAAGACAAGGGGCTACCCCGTATGGACGCAGGGGTCTCAAAGCTTAACCAGCCAGCTATCAGCGATATGAGGAGCGGAAGTAGTGAAGTGTGCCATGCCTCCTGGCAACAAACTGCAAGAGCTCTTCAGCCGAAGGCTTCTCTCGCTCTGATTTGGCCACGCAACCGGCACCTCATCCTGAATGCAAACGGCGCGTGAGGGACAAGCTATTGAAGGCCCAAGCCAGCACACCCGCAAAGCGGTTCGAGGGACAAGCTATGGAAGGCCTAAACCAGGTCAGCCATTGTTGTTAAGGGTGCTCACCAGCTGGGTGCTGACAATAAGCAGGGGGCCTGAAAAAATAAGCAATTACCCATTCCCTCTTTACACTGCCTTTTAGTTGAGCAACGTCCTCCAAAACCGGAAGCAAAGGTAGCACCCACGCAGGCCCTCACTAGAGCGCTTCAGCAAATCCACTCGGCGATCAATCACCGGGGGTGGCGAACGAAACCCGATACATCCTAATCACAGCCAATCCAAAAGTTGCCAAAGCTTGTCTGAAGCCAAAACCTGCAAACCAAGTACACGGCACTGGGCAAAACAACGCGCACACACACACAGAGACACAAGTAGTAGAAATACTGAACACAATTGCAGGGTGTCTAAACGTCCTTGGTTGAATGATTTCCGGGGAAGGGGGAAATCCATTTGAACGAGGAGATGAGGCATCACTTAACCCCATCTCACAAACAAAAGAGAGGACGTTGAGATGGGTGTCAAGGGATGTCTGGAACAATCAACAAATTGCCAACCCATCCCTTGGTGGTGTCCTCAAAAGACCGGTGCCAAAACACGGCCTCCTGGGAAATTCGGGCAAAACACACACACACACATCCAGCCAATCGGGAAACACCAAAAAGGTAGGTGTTCTAGCTTGCGACTCCTGCGACTCCTGCCCCCTTAGGGTTGGGAAAGCAAACCCACCAGAGAAACACATTGGGAACACAAACACTTGGTCGCCCTTGCGGCTGCCGCATGCCCCCTTCGGGCCAAGCAGCTGGTGCGGGGGGGTCTGTGGCCTCAGCGGCGGGCGCGGAAGCCTTGGGATTTTTGAGGCTCAGTGCCCCCTTTCGGTTGGTTTGCACCTGTCCGCCAAAAGGGCATGTATTTCTGGGGAAATTGTCACATGGGTGTCTCCATGTGTCTCTGTGTTGGTACCCATGTTTTGGATGGCGGTTGGCTTGAAAGGGAAACCCGACGGAGAAAAGCCGAAATCAATCTTGGGGTTCTTAAAAACAAGACACACCCCTGATGGATTTTTGGCTTAGGCGCCTTGTTATCTCCAGTTCTAGGGTCCCTGTGACTACCCGAGTATTCGGGTGGCACTTGGGTCACTGGCCAGCCATGCCTAGCTCGAGTTCCACTGCCAAACAGGGTGCGCGACCGGAGCACTCAGGTTTTATCAGCGTAAAACTAGCTTTCCCTGTCGGGCAGCGGGTTGTGGTTCAGCACAGCCCCCCTTAAACCAAATGCCACCAAAATCAAACTATCTACCAACTGGATCGCAAACTTTGGACACATGCCCACCCGTTGCGTGGAAACTCGGAAAAATCGAACCCTTCCTGTGCCAAGTGGTTGCGTTTCCATTCCCAAGGTTCCTTCACTTAAACGGGATCGATTAAGCGCCGGCTCTCAGGACCTCGGGGCACCCCACATCTTCTCCACGAGGTTGGGCCTTCGAGAGCCGCTGCCCGACTCACTCGTCTCTTGCTATACTCATCCCTCCCTTTCTATAAGGACTAATAACTAGGTCCTCCAGTGAGGTTAAAATAAGGGTACCTTTTGTTCTGTAGTCTATTGCAGTAGGGGAACCCTCCCCCCAAAAAAAGGGTCAAAGAGCACTACTGGGGGACCTAGACAAAGTCAACTCTAAACTAGAATCAGGCCAATTCTAAAGTAATGCGAAGCCATCAGCTTTCCCCGTAGTACTCATCCAATAAGGGCCCTCTGCAGCACTGCTGGCCGATACTCAAGCAATATGTAACCAGAATGAAGTTCATTGAAACCAAGTCAAAAGAACACATTCGGCATGGATTTCTGATGTTTAACCCCGTACTCGGACATTCCCGTTGTGAGATCCAATGCAAAGGTTCCCCTGTTTTTTGGGGGACACCGGCCATCAACTGCTGGGTGCCTAGCCCTTTTAGGGACCCCAGACACTGTTAAACAAGCAACCCTTGGCGTCGCCTCGCAAAGAAAACCAAAAGAAGGTTGATTTGACAATAGTGTTCCAGAGCCAACTTCCTGTTTTTGCTTAGATTCCCGCCAAAAACGAACACGGCACCTTCGACTTGTTTCTGTTGGTGATGTTGAAGGGAGCCCCTCTCCCCAAACAAGGAAAAGAAGGTGCCGCTGGTCAACTGGGCCTCCTTTTGGCCAGTAGACCACAACAAACGGATCCAAGAAACCAGCGACATGAAGTTCGCCAGCAAGTAATTTGGCCAATTGTTCTGCCGAATTTACTGCAGAATTTCCTGCAAATGGTTTCTATGAGTGGAGGTTAGCACATTTACAACCCGCAGGGCTCCCTACATTTTCCATGGCCCAAAAGGCGATGTTTAAGCAACAAGATAAATACGGGGAGCCCCCTGATCAAGTGCCGTGAAGGACTACCGTCAACAATCCTCAAAAAATGGGCCCCATACTGGGAACCCCGGATCGATATACCCATCCTAGCGGGTATCACCCGATCAAAATCATGAAATTAATCATCATCCCAAGGGCCGGGGTCCCCGACTTCAGGGTTCGCTAAATTTCCCCATTATCATCACGCCATTCAGATAAAGCTAACCATAAATTTGCCCAAAGGGTGATGCTCCAAACCAAAGATGACGTTGCAAACCAACGGATTGGATTGCAGGTCATTGGGGGGGGGGGTTGCCTTTTAGCCTCCACAACCACGGGGGGTTCAAATCTTCACACCACTATTCCAAAGCTACCTGATTTGGAGGAAGCCAGCAATTCATACCACGGCTTTCCGGGAATTTTGTTTCGCCACATCCGGCCGCTCCACTCGCAGGGCCAATCAATGCGCCGATCCGAGGCTTCCGCGAGTAGGGCGGCGGAGGTCCGGCAGCTTGGCCCGGCATGAGGGGCGCCGGCCCACTGGGCGGGGCCCCTTTGGGGGTACCACCTGGGACAAAGCGGCCTCTGTGCGTGCGTGATGTGCGTCATGCGTGTGTGATGTGTGATGTGTGATGTGTGATGTGTGATGTGTGATGTGTCTTCGAAAGAACCCGCAAGGGAAATCCAATTCCCAAAAGGAGTTTCCTCCACAAATGGAGGCTTTTGCGGTTCCATGTTGATCTGTAGGGGGGTAAAAGTAAGCTTCCCCTATCAGGTCGTCGGAATCGGCGCGCCTCTTCTTTCGGGAATGGTGGGAGCAAATGGTCAAGACATAAGGTCAAACACAGACTAGTGTAAACCAGGCGCCCTCAAAAACACACCCTGACTGGTGTTTTGGGATTGCAGCCACAAAGACAGAGGCAGTTCAGGCCTCGGCACACAGCTTGTTTGCTTGGACGGGTGTGCGGTGCTGATTTGCAGTTCAAGTAGCACACAACTCTTGGATTGGGGGCTCTTATTTTACAGCCCCTCTTCAAACACAAAGAGAACCACTCAGACCGCATGTGCTTTGTGTTGCCCTGCACCCCCCGCCAAGAGAACCAACATGACAAACAGGGTGCCACACATGCTGAGGCGCAACGGTTTCCGCATTTCGGGCATGTCTTGTTTGAGGGCACCGTGTTGTTTGAACAGGAAGCCACAATCAGCACGAAAATATCCGCCAACAAAACACAACAGCTTGGGGCGGGCAAGATTTGCAAACCCAAACACCCATTTGCAGCCCCCCCCCCCGAAACCTCCTCCCGCGGGCGAGTTGCAAGCCGCCGGAAACCATTTCCATCCCCGGCCTATGGCGATGTCCACGATGCCGGGCGGTCCATGCCTGGGATCAATCCGATGGCCCAAGGACTTGCGCGCGCTCGAATGGTTTACTCCATGTGTAGTGGGAACTTCACCCCCCCCCCAAAACAAAAAAGCCTCAGTGCTTGGGGGTTGCTCCAGTCTTGGGTGGGAACGCACCAAAAGCATGAAGGCTAAAGGGTGCCGATCCGATCCAAAGAGTAGGTTCCCATTTCAGCACAGAGTCATGTTGCGGGGCGTAATTCCCACATTTCGCGACCCCGGCTGACAAAGTGAAAAAGAAACCCGTGCGGGGCTTGGCTTCATTTCTAGCCACCAACAAAAAGCGAACAAGCGGGCCACTGGGCAACTGCGATGACATCAAGCCAAACACCTGCGTCTACCTGCAACTATCAGGGCCCCTTACAGGATGCATTTGAGACGGTCAGAAAAACCAATCCTATAGCTGATCTAAAGGATTCCCTGGTAAAGCAAGTGGTCTTTGGCTGCCTCCTTTGAGGAGTCCTGTTCCTTGCCACGAGCGAGCCAAAGACAAAGGATTCATCTTCCTTGAAGCCCTGTGTCTCGGGAACCAAACACGGGGATGCACCGCGGCGCGAAGAACTCGGCACCAACACCGAAGCAGGACGCAGCAAATTTATCGCACTGGCCCAAAGCGGATCAGCCTGCAGAAGGTCATCTGCACCTCTGCTGGGACACATGGGGCAGGCAGCCACCCCCGCTATGCGAGCAAGTGCCGTGGCAGGCGCATCCCTCGCATGTCAGCAAGCAAGCAACACCTATGACTGCATCACGCGCAGGCCGCACTGTCTGAGCAAATGTGTCATGTGTATAAGCTGGCCAAGAGACCCCACAGAGTGCACCCAGCAAAGTGTGGAAGACCTGCTCCCATGAAACCTCAGCAGCAGCTAAACCTCCGGAGAAGTGGATCACGACATCTCACAGCATTTGCGCCCAGCGTCACCCAACGGCAAGGCCACGCACGCAACCCGCCCGGAGCCGAGGTCACAAGGGCTTGGCTGGGCAAGCCGGCGAATGCCATGGGAAAATCGGCAAAACCCCAGAAACTTGCGAATCCCTTTGGGGACCTTCACGGGGTCGCTCAGTTTCACCAGCAAACCTGAAGGCATTTCCAGATATGGATTTGGGAGGTATGGATGCTTATATGCCACAAAAAAAACACCTTGCATTGTACTAATAATGCTATATACCCCTGATACAAGTGGAATTTGCCACCTCCATACCTCCAACATCCATATAGAACTTCCTGGAACATAGGTGAGCTCTTTCATTTTCATCCCGACACAGCCCGCCTCGCACCAAAGGATTCGGGACCCCCAGGCCCCGCGCATTTTCATCTCCACCTCAAGGGAGTCGTCGAATCCTGTGGCAAGGACCAGTCCGTAACAGAGCGATTCAACCCCTTCAAATCAAAGACTGTTTCAACCAGATTAGCTTAAATAGCACCCTTGCGGCATGGCGGCTTGCCCTTGGCGGGCTGCAAAAAATGACTTCTGCCCCAAGCCTTGCGGCAATGCTGGCCCCAACCTGCCAGAAGCTGTCCCTGACCCCAGGGAACTTTGCCCAGATCGCTTCGCCTACATGCGGCACATGGAACACGGTGAAAATTTGCGGTTGCACTGGTTTCTCTTCTGCCGAGGGGCTCAACACTTTGACAAGCCCCACGTGTCCGTCTGCAAGCTCTCTGGCAGGGAAGGCTTGGCCGATGACTTGTAAGCGCTGGGTATGTCCTAAAAAAAAGGCCCCCCAACCTGGAGGTTTGCCCTTCAGTTTGCCCTTTAGAAGGTGCGCCCACAAAAGACAGCCCCACATGCTGCCAACAGTCTCCTTAGTCTCCTTTCTGAAACCACAGCACACGCTGATCAATCAGGATTCCGCGCAGCAAACTGACTCGCAAACACAATCGAAATCCAAAAAAAGAATAGGGGGGCTCAGGCGCATGAAAGGGGCTCCTCCAAACTGAGTCCTTTTTTAACAAAACAAAGAAGGAAGGAGCAAACCAATCCACTTCAGCTTGGGAGCTGGGCCACCCTGCGACGGCGCGCCCTCTCATGGATCCCGGTCCTGCAGCATTTGGAGTTGCCTGCGCGGGCTGGGCTGACACCATGCGCAATATCTCCTTTCAATTCTCTCAGGATGCTCAGCACATCTGGGCAAACTATGACTCAGCCGAAAAATAGAAACCCCCGAGGGACATTGGGTAAGCTCCGTGCTTGCCTCCAGGGGCTTTAGCCTACATGCCGAGGAATCATAAGAGGGCAAGCACAGGCATGCGGCATGCAGGTGCCTCGTTTTCTTGAAGGTTGGTCCCCCCAAGAATGGTGGTTCTCCTTTTGGTTTTCCAACAAATAGGGACCCGTCAAGATAGAGAAACAAATACCTGGGTGGCTAAAAGGTCATGGCCAAAAAGTTATAACTCTTTGCAGGTCCTAGTAGTGGGACATACTCAACTATTTGGCCAACAGTTGAATATTCAAGGAGACATCAGGCTTTCCAAAGCAAATGTAGCTAGGTGACCCGTACCCACCCAAAGCGACACGAGATCAGAGTGTTCATTGGAAATTCGGACGCAGTGGTCCTGGTGTGTTCCAGACATGCCTTGGATGCGCACCTTCCTAACTACTGTTGACCCCTGTTGATACATCGGTTTTGTTGATCGGGGTGTGCCCTCCAAGGTGATGAATCACCAAAAGGGGACACTGCTCGTCAATCAGGGGCTTCATTCATCCGCGGTACCTGGGCTGCTGCCCTCGGCCCGAAACTGCATTCTGCTGTTTTGGCTGATTAGCACATACAGCGCGGAAGCCCGGGTCTGCGTGCTAGGCGCACGGCCCAGTCATCCGAGGGGCAGCTGATTCCGCTTGCGGTGCTACCCTGAGCGGGGAGGTGTGTGGGGTTGGGGTGCTCTGGTGCCTTTGCATCTTTCCCGGCAAGGAGGAATGCGAAACACAAATGCAATCCCAGGAGGCACCCATCTTGAAGTGCTTTGGCATGAAACGCGCTATCGACTGTATAGCTGTTGAAAAGCTGCTTGCATTCTGCTACTTCTGTGACATCTAGTGGAAGCAATGCCGCTTCCAGTGAGGGCGACTGGGCAACTGGGTCCAACAACGCCTTTCACTAGCGCCCCCAAACCTGAAGCAAGGGATCAGTCGTAAAGGTGCAGAGGTAGATTTGCATTGGCTGGCTGCACATCCATGGCGTGCAACCAAAACCAGTTTCTTTCCTTGAGTCTATTCTGAGTAAGCTTGAAGTCAGCGAATCTGGGCGAGAGCTCTTAGCTCCAAATGCTACATCCGCCCCCTTCCGCGAAAATATGTTTGCGCCTTTGGACAGGGCCCCTCCGGAGTCCTAGGTCAACTTCGGAGTGCAAACCGAAAGCTAGACGGTGTTTGCCACTTGCAACTGGGAGACCCAGCCCAGAAATTATAGGTATGTACGAACTTCATTTGGGGACCCTGCGGACATCATACATGGGGATTGATGTCCTACCAGGCAAAAGGGTGTTCCTTAACACTTCTAGCCAAGTAACGCTTTTTCTGTCTCGGGCACTGTTGGGGGGTCAAACGGCAGAACCTGCAGAAGGCGTCATGATGCCCTCGAAACATCTGCGTGTCATTCTCACGTATTGGGTGTTGGGCTTATGTGCCATCCTAATGTAAATGACATGCCTGACATGCCCTTGACCCCCAACCCCCCAAAATGGAAAATGGGTGGTTGCCCCCGTGGCTGCCTCTTACAACCAACCCAAAAAAAAGTGTATATACCCTCCAAAACGGCACCCTCCCGCGTTGCCTGAAGGAGAGTAACATCCCCAAATGGCCCCCGCTTCATCCCGATTCCCCGCAACTCCGGCGAGCGCGCCGAGAAGGAGAGCCGGCGCGGCTTCAACGGCCTGACGTTTTGGGCGCGGTGTCGCGCGCGAGGGGGAACAACTTCTTTGCTTTGTGAAAGCTGGCAGCTCTATAGGAAGCTAGAAATAGCACCACGACAAAATGAATGTCACAATAGACTCCAGCAGCTGTTTTCTGGTCTGCCACACATGTCAAACACAGGGAAGCCACACTTGCTGTTGTTTGTTTTGCAGGGGGGGTCAGCTATTTGGAAACGACCCCCCTTGACAAGAGCGTGCCCTTTACCCGTCTGAGGGAGCGCGCCTGGCAATGAGCATCGTCTCCGGGCCTCGATTGCCAGACACCCAAGCCCCACCAAAATACTGGCGGGTTAAGAGCCTGGCCAAACAAGGCCAAACATGAGAACCCCCAAAGACCCTCAAAACGTTTCGCGTTAATACGCCTTCCATGAAAAAGCAGCCTTGCCAAGTAGCTTGGCGGTGTGGGTGGGGTCGTGCTCTCCTCTGACAAGTCATCCTGCCAGGGGCCAACGGCCGCGTTGGCCGCAAAGTTGACACATTCCTGGAACAGTGCAGTAAAAACGTTGTACACTATCTCTTGTGGTGAGGGCTTAGATGTTACATGCCCGGCTCTTTTCCAAGGCTGGTTGGAAGGTACTCCATTGGAGGGGTCATGAGTCACGAGCCTTAGGGTGACAAACGTTCCATGCCGCTGCGCTCGAGTGAGAGGCATCTGGCGCTGACATCACATCCAACTGGATGCTGATAGGTAGGGTCGGGGTATCCCTACAATCACAGCACATGAAGGCAAACAAATCAAACTAAGCCGCCGGTTGTATTGGAACAACGCTTCCCGTGAATGTCGCTGTTTCGTCCTTGCCGTTCGAAAGCGCTCAAAGAAAAATGGCTCGTTGACGCCTGCAACCACCCTTGAGGGCACAATTTGAGGACCTGAAATCCCACCTTCAAGCACCCTACAACATGTGCTCTACAAGGGGCCCCAATTCTAAGAAGAGTTCTGCAAAACCGCTACCCCGATATAGAATACTTAATGCATACAACTATATGATCACCATATGAAGACTATATTTTCAGATTTCCCTTGGGTCCCGGTCCGCAACTTTCTAAATGGTGGCTGAAAGGCCACCAGCGCCAAAGGAGTACTTGAGAATCTCTGAACATGTTGCGCGAAAGTAGATAAGCAATCTCCCATTTCGCTTCAGTCATCCCCTTCAAGGGTGTCTTCCTTTGGCAGCTCAAAAGGAAGAAAGGGCACCACTGAGGCGACGCGGCGACTGTTGGGTGTCTGGTGCAGGGTTGGCTTCAAGGGTTGAGGGAGGGTTTAGGGTCGAAGAGAAAACCCATGCCGCAAATCGCACAATCGCGAAGCGCCTTCTTCGGCCTGGTCGCCGAAGCCATTGCTGCTAACCTGCGCCAAACAAGGCGTTCCATTGGTCAAACGGAGTGCGTTCAACAGCCACCTTCACGGCTGATTTAGAGCTCTTTATGCAGGCACCAGGGATATGAGTAGTAGCAGGTTCAAATGAAGCCTTGTTCAATGTAACTAGTACTCCACATTGCCAGTGGTGATGAGATGATACTTGGGAACCAATAAACAGGAAACTGCAGAACTAAAGGCTTGAGCGCCCATGGGCGCAGCCCTAGTGAATCAAAACCACGCACGCCATGATATCGCATGACATGTCTGGCACGGGGCATGATGCGGTGGAATTGTTCGTTGGCCTCATTGGCCTGGCATTTCCTGTGTGTATGCGTCATGAAGTGGCGTGGTGTCAAACACTGGCAACTGACAACACGACGGGGTGAGCCGCAACCATGAAGAACATCCCAACATTGGCAACATCAACCTGGCAAAAAGGCACAGAACGAACATAGGAGTGTAGCTGCTTGCCAGGTGTTGACATGTGAAACATTCGGGGTGCTCCTGGGGCAAGGGGGAACAACTTGACCCCTGCTAAGGAGACCAATGCAGAATTGGACCAAACCAATGTGCTAATGCCAACCTTGGACAAAATTGGAGGACCGTATCGTATATTTGTCGCTCCCCTTGTTTCCGGGACCCGGGAATAAAGCACACCAGGATTCCTTCGCCAGTTGAAATGGTCGACACTACCCCTGTGAGCTCTGGGTATGGATTCACGCCTGCGTAAGAGCTCGCCACGATACAGGATCGCTTGAGCACTGATAGGGCGAAAAAGGCAAACGCGTGGCACAACGCCGCTTTGGGAGCTTCAGGCGAGATGGCAAGCTCTGCGAGCCCTAAATGCGAAATGGAATGAAGGCCCTACTGTCTTGTCGCCGTACACCCGACGAAATCGCAATCCCGAACCTTATGGCTTAAAATAACTTGGCTCATGCACCAAGCTCCTCAAACATGGACATGCTCGTAGGCACCCTACTCATCGACGAGCGCATGGGACTCAACATCGGCACATTCTGTTGATGTGTGAATGGGAGCAATTCAATCGTCGAATTGTCCCCGACTCAACTGGCTCTCGGTTTCTCTGCCAGCCTGAAAGCACAACCCAAGGCCCCTTTCAAACAAACGCCGCAAAATCTTCAAAACCACAAGCCGAAAGCACATGACGACTGCAACGAACCGCTTTTTCGGCCACTTTCTCGAGTCGCGTCCTGCGTGCGTCGAGAGAACTACCGACCACTCCTAATTGCACGTTGTGCTGCGGTAGTAGTTCTTCTCTGTCCGCCCATGACGTACAACATGGCAGCGGCAGCACAGCTGGCAGTGTCGAATGCACATCGTACATTTGTACTGCCAGCTCTGCTTCGGCTTGTCGACACACAGCGCCTTGGTTATTGCTGAACTCTAAAATCCCTTGAATCCCAAAAAGGGTCACCAAAATCAAACCATTTATCTAAAATGAAGAATCTATGTTGAGAGATGCTAAAGAACTGAAATTTGGAGAAAGTACTTTTGCTACATCTATCTAGTCAAATATGTTCTACCATCCCTTAAGTCGAGGACAAGGTAAAATGCAAAACCTTCAGCCCATTGTTCCGCATTTGTTTACACTAAAACATGAAGGGGTACCACATGTAAATTCTACCAACTTGTTTCCACCATAATTTTAATGGGCGAAGAGCTAAGCAGCCAGATGCCACATGCATGTGTGTGTGTGTGTGTCTGTGGGTGTGTGTGTCTTAAAACTCGGGGCCCGCAAGCACAAAGACGGAAAACGATTCTCCCCTCCCAGGAAGAAACAAGTACCTCCCAACAATACGCACACACACACACACACACGCCCACACGCGCGGCCCTCCCGCCCTCCACGCCTTCCCGTGCCTGCCCGCACCCACGCACGCACGCACGCGCGCGCGCACAGACACAGAAGATTTGCTCCATTTCGGGAGAAGGTTTGATAATGGCCACGGTTTCTGCATTGGGCCAAGCTTAAACAGGCAAACTAGATTGCCTATCGCATTTTCAGGGGCCGCTCTCTCAAATAGAAGTGGTTTTTGGGCTGATGCCGTGCAGCAAGGAGGCGGTTGGCTTGGCTGCATGCCTCTTAGGTGCAAGTTGCAGGTGCGCCTGAGTGATCAGCTGAGGCTTTCCATGCATCCGGGCAGCTTTGTTGGATGGGATTCCCGGATGCATGTCCGAGCCCCTGCTTTGTGATGAAAACTTTCATTCCTTTTATTCTTGCGGCAAAAGGCACCTTTGCCATCAGGTGTGACGCGCGCAAACGCATGGACCCAGCTCCCCATGTCGACCCAGGCGCCCGATCGAAGGCGGCATTCCGGATGTCTTTGTCGCCCCAGACGTTCTCGGTCAAACACATTGGCTCCGGGTTTGAGGCTCCGCGCTCCACGGGGCTATTGCTGATCATCTCCATGATCTCCTTGCGCGCTACCTCCTACCTCTTTCTTGCGTCCAGATGTGGAACTCCCCCCACCCAAATGAAAGGCGCTCGCTCATTGCGGCTTCGACTTGCAAGCTGAAACTAGGGTACCCTCAAACAAAACATGCGCCCATGTATAAAAACAAGTCATTGTGTTTAAACAACCGTTGTCTGCAATTTCGAACCACGTTAAAAGCAATCATTGTTTCAACCACCATGGCTAAAACAGCCTCATGGTGTTCCCACTCCTGGGATGGCCGCGTGTCTTTGATCACCTTCTTCAGCATGGCCAGGGCACTACTGCGGCGGAAAAACCACACCCTCCCCAAGGGTTCCTGAAAGGATACATTGATCTAAAAAAGGGTTCCCCATTCTTTTCAGCCATCGTTCTTTTGAAAAACCGATCGCCATTTCCCTAAGGTTTTGGGTGGTTTTCTAGAAAAGATTCGGATCCGTGGAAAGAATGGAAATGGAAGTTACCCCAAGGATTGACATCCCAAGTCCTCCATTAAGAAGGGGACAATGGCGACTCTCCCCAAAGACGCATCAGACGGGCTAGTAGGTGCGCATTAGAGGAGCATGTGAGGAGCAGTAAAGGATCCCTTTGAGAAGCACGAGGTCAAAACGGAGCGCATACCCAATCCTAGTTGGAGATGAGCAGAATCCGCGAATTCCATACAATCCCTCACTTCTGAAATCCATCCTGTCTCTAGAACAGAAGATGCAAGCCCAACGTCACCGCAAGCATTTTTCATCCCAGATGTATTGCAGAACCACTACAAGAACACGGTGCCTTAACCGCAAAGGGGAATAGCTGCAAGGCTTTGGGGCCTCATGCAATCCATCATGATCCACCACCCTTCGGCGCAGTGACGTGCTTACACCTGAAATTCGTAAGCACTTCGGCGACAATAGCGGCGCTCCGTCCCGTGCTCCTTGAGCGGAAACGTGCTCCTGGAGGGGCTCACATGCTTACGCCTGGAAGTCGCAAGCGCTTCGGCCCACTCAGCCAAAGAGATCACGCTCCCTGCCCGAATGGGGTGGGGCGCTTACGACTTTCAAAAGCGCAAACCGCAAACCGCTCCGCAATCGCAGGCAGGTTTCTGCGATCCCGAACCAAAGGAGCTCGCCTGAGATTGCCGTCAGCTGATGCGCACGGTTCCGCGCATCTAACATACATGTTCGTTCCATCATGTATTCAGTGGCCAGAAATGCACGTGGAGAACGCTTTCCCAAGAACAGAGAGAGTGGTCAAAAGGTGGCGCAGATTGCCTGGTCTGAAGGCATCCCTGCCGGCAACGTTGCACCAGGTTCCATGCTTTGCCGGGATTCTGATCATGTCATGAATGTCGCGTTGGGCTGTTGATCTGTTTGAACTCTTGGTTAAAAACCAAAGGGCTCAATGTCATGGGCTCAACAAGCGTTTCACGGTTAGAGGCGATATAATTCCGTTCTTTCACAACGTGCTCTTGCGAGCGGCACCAACTCTTGCACACAAGTTGAACAAGCAAGAAGGTCTGCGGTTTCAACTTGTACTTGGAAATGTGTGTTTTGGCCCTATATAGGCGAAAGCATAATTACTTTTCGTTGCCCCCTTTTGAATTTCGCATTTTAAAGTGGGAAGCAAGCCACCATGGTTGACGCCGGAACACGGCCATCTACACGCCATGTACCATGCAAATGGACCCTATTGCCCTTGCGCACATAAGGACCGACCTCCAGCGGCCCCAAAAAGAAGACTGATTTCAGCTTGGTTCAAGGGGCTGCGTTTTGAGTGTCTCCTTTTGGGGGACCCCTGCGATTGGTCTGCCCGAACCCAACCTGCGACTTACGGTGCCTCAGGCTGACCCGGGTGCTGGGGTCAGGATCCAGCATTGCCATAATCAGGTGATCGAGATCGTCTCAGTGAGGCGTGGGTCCAGGACCAAGAGTGGGCCAAAAAAATCGTCAGGCTCCCTCAAGTAGGTACCCTCTTCTTACAGGCTTCTTATTGGGCTCTTTTTAGGTTGGGTAGTCTGGGAAGGGGTAACGAACGAGCTTGGGGCCCCTGAAAACCCGAGATGGTAGAAAAAGGGCCACTCATTTGAGTGGGGAGATTACCCAACAAAGAGGGAAGGAAGCTGAGCAACTAGGCGCTGCCACCTGATAAACGATCGGCCCAAAGTTGCATGGCAACTTGCAAATTCAGCAATTGAACCTCCCCGAAGGCACGTGAAGCATATCACTTCTGAAAGGCCTTCTTAGTAGGTTCCACGTGTTTTGCTCTGATTGCTTCACAAGGACCAGCGCTGCCCCCACGCAAACATGCGCAAACGAGTTACGAGCTCCCTTCCCCCGCTTTGCATGGCGTGGGCGATCCCAACTACGTGACAGGTACCCTTCTGATGTTTTCGCTTGAGGCGGCAATGTGTCAGCAAAGAAGACCACATTTGCATGTCATACGTGATTTCAACAACAACGACAACAGCATGGATACACATGCAATCACTCAAGTGTCCTTAGAACACAACTTTCCTCTCGGCTTTCTGGCCAGTGCCGATTTAGGGGAAAACTAACCAAAATTTGGGGGTTCCTTTTAGTCAAACAGCCAAGAAGAATTCTTCAAAACCCGTGGTTGCCCTTCCCCCTTAAAAGCAACCAGACGACAACAAGGGATTCCGTAGAAAAGCCGCATCTCCCGCTCTGCCAAAAGGGCACGGGGAGGACGTGGAATGTTGGAGTCGTCATAGGGGTTGTACGTCTTGGCCAGGGAGCCGTCCTGCGAACACCGAGGGCCGAGGGCTGTCATCTTGCGGTGGAGTGGTGGGGTGGGGTGGGGTGGGGTGGGGTGGGGTGGGGTGGGGTGGGGTGGGGTGGGGTGGGGTGGGGGGGGGGGGGGGCGATGTTAAAGAATCCGTCAAGAGTATACCAGATAATCTAAAAAAGGAAGACTCTTGAAATCCTGACCAAACAAGCATGGAGACAACGTGTGGATAGATGGAGGGAATAATATCCATTATTAGCACCAAAGAGTGCACAAAGTTTATCTCCTCATTAAGTCATAACAGAAAGTAGTAATCAAGCTAAGAATGCATTTTCTACAACAGATGTAAGCTGGGGGGGCGGTGGGGGTGGACCCTCCCCCCCAACAAAAATAAAGGAGAAGAACAAGAAGAAGAAGAAAAATAAGAAGATTATGATGAAGAATGGTCGTTGCTTTGCGGTGTTCTTGCATCTTCCAACCCCCAAAAAGATCCCTTCCAAAAGTGGCATCCGCTTTTCGCCATCTGGTGACCCTGGTGAGTTTCCTTGGCCCCGCAAGAATGGACTCGACCCATGGTGCGGAGGAGGACACGTCTGTCTTCCATTTGGATAACTCGAGCCATTGTCTTTCTTTTGCTGAGGTACTCCATTTTTGTGTGGCTAAAAAGCTCAAAGGAACACCACAATTGTGTAGGCCTCCCCCCCCCCAAAAAAAAAGAAAAGAAACACACAACTACACACACGCATCCAAATGGGCCGTAACCCCAACCAGCCCACCGGCACGGAGTCGCGTGCTTCGTTTGAGGGTCCCTTCCTTCCACTTTGAACCAGCCGGCCAGCCGAGGGCTTCAATACGAAGCTTTGGCATGTCAAGCCCACTTTGCGAGGTGAACGGAATTGGATCAACTGGGCTTCAAGCAAGTCACATGTAACTCCATGCGGAATTTGGGGGAAGTCAAATCCCTTCGGACGCTGATGTTGCATCGCCTTTGAAGAAGGCCCGCAAAGACCTGGTTGACGTTGGAAGGGGAGCAAACAAAAAATAGCAGTTAAGTGGGGATTTCCCATTAAACCACAAAAATGTAAAATGTTTCCCAACAACAACCATGAAGAGGGTGATAATGTTCGGTTAACACCTTCCCCCCTCCCCGAATTCGTGGCCAAAGTGATCGAGCACCGTGGCGCACAAGCGACTCCCGGCAACTTTGGTGAAGAAGCAAACAATCACCTTCTCTTCTTGGCGGTTTGGAGCCCTGTGGTTTCGAGGTTAGGGGTGGTGTCCAGTCTTTTCCTCTATAAGAACGGGCATTCAACTCCAATCCAAAACCAATCGCAGGCAATGCGGTACCCCCCCCTATAATAAACTTCCCCCACCCTCCCCCAGAAGTAAAACTACCTTGGAGGACTTTTTCTCCTAGGCTGCTTCAGATTGGGTTGCTTAGGATTTGCAAAGAAAGTGTTCACAGTGATTTTTTTGAGTAGGGAATGCGCCCGTTCGATTTGCAAAGGTGTGTTCCAAATAGCGGAGGGAACCTAACGGAGACCTTAATAATGAAAAACTATTCCGCAAGGCAACCCATTCGCAAAGCGCCGAGAATACAACTTTGAGTACGACCTTATGAAGGGTAACGAATGGAGACCCTACTAATACAAACCTCTCCCGCTCAGGTGGCGCCTGATAAGCACATCTGGGGAGCTTGGCTGAGCGGTTTCCAGATTTAGTATTGGCTGATTTAAAATGTGCATTGCAAATTTTGGGGTCAGCTGGAGAGGTTTTTGTTTTTTGGGGGGTCCGTTTATAGGAAGAAGGGATTCATCGGAAAGAAGTGGCTTGACAACATACGTTACCATTTTGATTGTCGCCTACATGTTTCCAGATTCCGCCCACCGTCCGGTCAGCTTGGAGCTGGCCGCGCAAACCCTGCGAGAGCAGGGAGTTCGGTCCTTGTCGTTCTTGAAGGGCGGAGGAGTGGAATAGATCAGGCGGTACAGCGTAGCGCCCAAGGACCACCTGAAGAGTTTTCAAGGCACCCCCTTCATGGAGGCTCCCAGCATGGGCCCGAAAGGAGGCTTCACTAGGCAACCAAGAAAAGTACAAACCAGATGCAGCTGGTTACCCATTGCGTATGTGTGCCTTGAAACGAATCAAACCTTCGGCAAAAATGACGATTTGCAATGCTCAAAGCCGATTGGTCCAACACGGTTGCTTCCGGCTCGCACCTGCTTGCTGTCGTCCCAGGACTAGCATAAACCCCAGGTCAAAAAAAAGGGGTCGTGTCCTTCCTCCTGCTTGGCTCATTCCTCGACATGCTTTGCGCGCCGGGCTGAACAAGACCCTTTGGTAACTGCTAGGTTCTCAGTGCCTTGGGGAACATAACTCAACTACGCCAAGGTGGGTACAAAGGCAAAAACACACCTAAGGTCCCGCATACTCCACAGGGACATACCCCATAACCAGTGATTCTACATGGCTACCAAAAGCAAGCTGGCGCAGTTCCGAATAGAGCCCGCATAGACAGTCAAACGACCGGAATCCCCATGAAGCTTGCTGGGATTTCGAATAGTGCTTCAGCCACAAGACCTGGCGAACTAAACATTGGCTCTTGTATCCTGCCCTTGTAGCAAACATAGACAAGATTGGTAATGAACATCGGAACGCACTGCAACCAGTGGAGCCAATATCTTGTACTTAAACTGCATAAATGCAACAAGGGCACCTACTGTGGATGGACAAAGTCCACTTCTCACCATTTGGGAGTTGGGAGGGGTAAATGCTGTAAGCAAATGTTGGCAAACCGCCTGATGTTGGCAAACCTCCTGGCCGGTGTGTGTGTGTGTGTTTTACCAATTGCCATGCCACAACTGCTTTTTCCGATGTTCAAAATCCGCTTGGTACTGCCCAAAAAGCAGTGGTTGGGGGGTGCTGGCAGCGTCTGCATGTTTTTTTGGGCAAGACATCCAAAACCTGAAATATGGGATCCCCCAAGTACCGGACCTGTACTGTTTTTTGCTCAAACCCCCCCCCACCCCGCCCTCAACCCTTCGCACACCCCCAACCCGCAACTTTCACCCCACCCCTAACAGCATGCATCTGCATTTTTTACTATATGTCCAAAGCTGGGATAAGAATTAGACCCAAGGATCTTTTTACCATGGCCTTCGCAGGTTGCTAAACGAATCTGCGGATTCGAAGTCAAAGGCGCACATCGATGCTGGGATTGCCGCACTCGGATTCGCAGGGGTTCAGCTCCGGCGCCAAATACCCGGGGGTGCCCACGGCTCGCTGCTCGCCCTCGTTCCGTCCGAAGGAATGTCCAGCATCCGGGACCCCCCAGCGCTCCCCCAGAACTGCCCTCTCTCTCTCTCTTCTCTCTCTCTTCTCTCTCTCTTCTCTCTCTTCTCTCTCTCTCTCTTTTTCCCCATGTCCCAAATCTGGAAGTATCCAAAGCACTTTCGGGTCCCTGGAAAGTCGAACCTGGCACTCCCAAAGTGAAGGATCTCTGACCCCATGGGCCGAAGGTGAAGTCAGAGTTTGGGCCACGAATTGGATAGGATTCGAACCAAAAGGGAACCATCCCGAAGGAAAGCTGGGGGTGTTCTGAATCTTACCCAGTCCTTTGGCCGGCCATGGCCCCTTCTTCACCCAGCCTTCCTAGTTTTGGACCATAGCGCACTACGAACCAATTGGTCTCAAAGTCAAAGCATGCGGCTTTCCCGCTCAAAACTCTGCCGCGAAAGTGTCAACTTTCTGGCCAAAGTGAGCTAAACGTGTCATTTGCAAGTTGCGAATTCCTGCTACATACTGGATCTAGGATACATTTGTACGTGAATCCATGTCTGTGCGATGTTGTATGTGTTCACTGTCCAGCCCTCAGCCCCCCCTCCCCATAGACATTGATATGAGTGTGCATGTGTGTCAAAATAGAGGGGTCCAACAAAGTGGCTTCCTTCTGGTTCCCATTTATATAGCCCGCCTCAGAAATGGCACCCTCAACCCCCCCCCCTTGGTTTCCCTCGCCGTGTGCGCAAAACTTGGACTTATCGCACCATCTGATCGTGGCAAGGCGTAAATCCAGAAACTTGGCTTTTCGGCCGCTAGTGGGCAAATCGGAAAATGAAGAGAAGCCAGAGCAAAAAGGGCAAGGTTGACTAAACACGGTTGCCGAAAAGAGAAATCGAAAGCCCACAAAGCCGCTTCGCTTTGTACAGCTGGCAATGGTTTGGGCAACCTGAATGGAACTAAGAAATGGGCTGGATGCGAAACAAGACAGAGTCTTTTGACAGCGACCGGAAAGCGTTTCTCAGCCGTACGGGCTTTTGGACAAAGGTATAAAAAATCCGAGCCTGTGGGTCATGGTGCCCCTCGGGGGCCTTCGCCCAAAGGAAAGTAGTCTTCCAGTACCCTCCTGTTGCATGTTTTGGCGGAAGGAAACAAATTTGGATATAAATTGTGATTGGGCCCTTTGAGGTGGTTCCAACTCTCACACTGCATAGCCATATGCGGGCTTCTCTCAAAACAAGAGGAAACATTAAAGGTTGGCTTCAGTAAGCTACCCTGAAAACGGATGCACGCAAACCCCGCGTTTACCCACATTTACCCTCCCACCAATTCACAAGGAACCTGACAGGGAAAATTATCTTGCAGGACCCCCTGTCACTTTCCACGTTTGTGGGTGCCCACCTTTTCAGGTTGGTCTGAAGGGCAACCTTTCAGGTTCCCCCTGTCAGCTTCCATGTCATGTGAATTGGCGGGAGTGGAAATTTGGGTAAAGGTGGGTTTGCTTGCACCCCCAAAAGAAAACCGCCAAAGTCCCAAAGTCCCAAAGTCCCCCCAAAGGAAAACCGCCTTGGTTCGAAGGGCAACCCCAGACGCCTTGGGGCCTGCGAGGCCCAGGTCGATCAAGGTGGCCCAGCACTTCCCCCTCAGCCGGCCTCATGGGGCATGGGAGACCGGGGGGGGGGGGTCTAGTAGTCCATTGAGGAGAAACGAAGAAAAAACCTCCTCCCGTTGAAGTGGAACTTTAAAAAAGCATCAGTGGAGGAATCTCCTTTTGGGGGGAGCCTGATTAAAATGGGCTTCATGCTTGTTAAATTGGAAGAATAGGCAAATAGGCACCTACAAATTGCCGGTTTCGCCGTAACGACGTGTCGCATCCCAACACCAAGGTTGCTAGAACTTGCAACCGTTGGGGATGGGTTTCATGTTCTATGGCGCCCACGTTTTGCTTTTGATCTTTGTCTTGTTCGGAAAATGCAACTCCTGTTGACCCGCACCCGGGGTGCACGTTACGTAGGTGCCTCTTGCAAGGCAGCTTTTCAAAAATACTCAGAACACACAACCATTTGCGGGCTATTTCAAGAGGCCGGTCGCAAAAAGCGACCGCAGTGTTTTATAAGGACGCCTTGCGGATTGAAATCAAAGCTGTCTTTAGGGGTGGAAACTCGCTGGAAAAAAGGGGGGGAACCCGCTGGAAAAGGAGCGGAACCCGCTGAAAAGGGGTTGGAACCTGCACCAACTCGGTTGGATTCAGTGCTCTGCGATCCCTTGAAATTTCAGGTGCCTAGCCCAAATTCACAGCTGAGATTGAGGGTCTTGTAACATGTGCCAGGCATGAGGCGTCCACTCAACGCGCATGCGACCTGATCCCTAGAAGAAAGGGTGAACGACATGGTGGACTCCCTAAATATTGCAAGTCAGGGAACCTCGAATATACCGAAATGTTGTGTTTGTGGTTGAGCATAGGTGGGGATGTCGCAACCCTCGCTGTGCGAGGTTGCAATGCTCAGTTGCTTCCAACCCGGGGTTTTGGACGTGGGAGAAAACAAGGCCCATTCCGCTTGGCCTCCCTGCAAAGTGCAACATGGAACTGCAAAAAGGGGTTCCCAAACAGAAGCTTCCTCTTGCTGGTCGGCTAATGAGAAGTATCCCTACGAACCATCCAACTGGTGGTTTCCTGGGGAATCCCCAGGTTCATTCCCACAGTCCCTGCTTGCATCAAGCCTACATAGCATGTTCTGTTCTGTCTCAAGAGATATCTCTTGCCATCCGCCTTCACTGCAGCTGACCATGATGTTCTCTGGCTTGATGTCCCTGTGCATGAACCTGAGCAACGCTTCACAAGCTGCAGACGGATCCCACCTGCCCAAGTGAACATGTTTGCTGGCTGAAAGGGAAAATGGAGGACACACAAAAGGCAGCCAGCAGCGACAAAAGCAATAGACGACTCCTTGTCAGGGGGAAACCGCCCCAGGAGTAATTTCGAGCAGCCCTCAAGATAACCGTCAAAGACCTGTTCCTAGCACCCCCCCCAAAAAAAAAAACGACACACAAAAATCAAATTTGGCTTTGAGCCTTTCCAAAGAACATCATCTCTTTGTTTTGGGCGGTGGCCTCTATGTTTGAGTCGGCTTCGGGTTTTCGGCTCCGGAAATGACCCACCGGGCCCCGGGCCCCTTGCCGTGGAGCGCCTGGGTGCCCTGGAGCGCCTGGTAGAACAATGCGAGCACGAAGGCCTTGCTAAACCTCAGGTCGCTTGGGTCGGTCGCTTGCCTCACGCCATGCCCCCCCCCAAAAAAAAAACAAAAAACAAAAAACGCCCGGAGAAGCCTCTTTCCGCAGAAAAAAAAGGCCGCGGTCTCCAAAGTTCCAAAAGCGAAAAACTCCAAGAACTCGGTGAGTTGATCAATATGGAGGGGGGAAACTGTTCAGCGGGAAACTCAGATCTGGTTCGTGGTTTTCCCTCTCGGACCTGTGGATCTACCCCCCATAAGTTTATCTCATGGAGGAACTCTCAACAATGAAAGGGAGGGGGAACCCGCAAACTGGGAGACCCTCAAAACGTGGCTAAACAAGGCGGCTACCACGCAAGAAGACACACATGAGCGCCCAGAAAGAACTCCATGAGGTTGGGGAGCTGTGGTCAGAGCCACGGCTCCAGACATGGAAAGCTGGACGGGAAAAGCAAGGGTGTGCTTGATGAGATGGAGACCCTCGAATTCGGTGGGGTTTTTGGTCTCTCACCAAAAAACACTCCAACAAAGGATGCCTCCAAGATGGTCCCAGAACAACTAAACAAACACCCCCACACACACACACACTAACTAACAAACCTATCAAACAAAGCAAACCAACCAACAAACCAAGCAGGAAAGCAAGCAAGCAAGCAAGCAAGCAAACAAACAAACAAACAAACAAACAAGCCAGAAAACAGAAACGCCAACACACACACAGACACACAAACCAAACCAAGCTAAGCCAGGCCAAGCCAAACCAAACCAACAAACACACAACCACGTAACACACACACACAAACACACACACACACACACAAACAAAACAAACAAGCAAGCAAGAAAACAAGCAAGCAAACAACTAGGCAAACAAACGCACAAACACACAAACACACAAACACACAAACAAACAAACAAACTCAGGCAACCCTCTGCCTGCAAGCTTCTTGGCAGCAGGGAGCGGGGCACGTTGCTTCCGATCACGCCAGTCTGACCGAACTGCCGAGGCTACAAGGCGGAGGCAGCAAAAGCAGGGAAGGGGCTCTCGCAATTGCAGCCGGGGAGCGTGCAAGGCCGGGCTCAGGGTGTGGTTGGCTAAGGTTGGTTGTGGCCTTTTGCTGTAGTAGCACTCATGAGTAGCGACGCGCCAATTTGGAGCTTCCAAAAAATATTCTGCCGCGATACCCAACCCAAGCGATACCCTTAACGATATCCTCGCTGCCCACAGGGCAGCGACTTGTTCATGCCTGAAGAAGAATGTTTTTTGTTCCCGCATTGACATGGTACTCATCTTTCGAGCTAGCGCTGCAAAAAGGCACTTCGCGGTCTTTCGAGCTTGCGCTGGAGAGGTGCGATATTTGATTCGGCACTTGTTTTGGGTGCTCAAAATTCGTGCTGGCTCCAATTTTGGGCCGCCACTGACCCCAGATGTGATTCCAGGTGGAGCCCAAAAGGAATTTTGAGCGCCGAAATTCGTCTGAGCACTTTTTCGCGGCTTGACATGACTACTGGCTTCAAAGTGTAGCTTTTTTCCGCAGACTTCCGCGGAACTGCGAGCCGCAAGGCCGCTTTTGGAACAAGGAGTTTTGAAAACCCAGTGTATATCTATAGATAGACTTGCTGATGCAGGTATTTCGTTCATGGCACTTGCTCAAGTACTGCCGTGTTGTCGAGAAATTATCAACTGGCACCTTTCCTGCATCACTGCATCGTTCTCCTAGGGCTCAGCTCGTCCTTTGTGGTGTGGGCTGCCAGTCAAACAACTCAGCGTCGCTAGCGCAAGTTTGCCATATCCCGTGTTTTGGTTGGTGTGTGTTTGTGCGTATTGAAACAGAGCCATTCGCTTTGGCTTGCAGCTGGACCTGGTGGTGCTTTTGCTTCTTTGGCTGGTTGACCAGCCATGCCCGTGCAGGTATGGCAGTGAACCTCCACAAACAAACAAACACAAACAAACAAACAAAACAAACACGCAGACAAACAAACAAACAAACAAACAAAACAAATAAACAAACCAACAAACAAACACAAAAACAAACAAACAAACAAAACAAACAAGCAGACAAGCAGACAAACAAACAAACAAACAAACAAACAAACAAACAAACAAACAAACAAACAAACAAACAAACAAACAAAACAAACAAAACACACACAACAAGCAAGCAAGCAAGCAAGCAAGCAAGCAAGCAAGCAAGCAAGCAAGCAAGCAAGCAAGCAAGCAAGCAAGCAAGCAAGCAAGCAAGCAAGCAAGCAAGCAAGCAAGCAAGCAAGCAAGCAAGCAAGCAAGCAAGCAAGCAAGCAAGCAAGCAAGCAAGCAAGCAAGCAAGCAAGCAAGCAAGCAAGCAAGCAAGCAAGCAAGCAAGCAAGCAAGCAAGCAAGCAAGCAAGCAAGCAAGCAAGCAAGCAAGCAAGCAATCAATCACGCGAGCGAGCGAGCGAGCGAGCAAGCAAGCAAGCAAACAAGCAAGCAATTACGCGAGCGAGCGAGCAAGCAAGCAAGCAAGCAAGCAAGTAAGCAAGCAAGCAGTCACGCGAGCGAGCGAGCGAGCAAGCAAGCAAGCAAGCAAGCAAGCAAGCAAGCAAGCAAGCAAGCAAGCAAGCAAGCAAGCAAGCAAGCAAGCAAGCAATCACGCGAGCGAGCGAGCGAGCGAGCAAGCAAGCGAGCAATTACGCGAGCGAACAAGCAAGCAAGCGAGCAATTACGCGAGCGAACAAGCAAGCAAGCAAGCAAGCAAGCAAGCAAGCAAGCAAGCAAGCAAGCAAGCAAGCAAGCAAGCAAGCAAGCAAGCAAGCAAGCAAGCAATCACGCGAGCGAGCGAGCGAGGGAGCAAGCGAGCAAGCGAGCAAGCAAGCAAGCAAGCAATTACGCGAGCGAGCGAGCAAGCAAGCAAGCAAGCAAGCAAGCAAGGAAGCAAGGAAGCAAACGGCGCAACAACCCAACAACCCAACAAGCCAACAACCCACACCATTCACCCACCCGCCCCGTCCCGCCCCGTCCCACCCTTCAACCCGCGAGGCATCGCGAGGCCGCCCAAACCCACCCTTTAACCCTGCACCCAAACCGTAATGCAAGCCCACATCAATCCTAAACCAACGAGTCTGAAACCAAGCCTAAACTAAGGACAACCTCAATTTGTCAATCCACACTAGGCATGCCTATGCCCACACTAAGTGGATGTAAGTGGCCGTATATCAAGCATAACTTGAGCTAAGCTGCAACCGTCCGACACTCAATCGGCCCTAAATATAACCTACCCACTAGAGTAAATCCAAAAATTCATGCGTAGCCATCCCCCTAACAACCCACCGACCAACAAAAACACAAGGAACCCACCCACCCATCCAACAGGCAAAAAAGTAAAACAAACACAAACCCAAACAAACCAAACCAACGCAAACCACACCAAACAAACTAGCCCGAACCAAACCAATGCAAACCAAAGCAACCCAAACCAAATGGCTGTGGGTCACAACCAATGGTACCGTGTTGGGGTAGGTGCACCACCCATCTTAGTCCATTTTAGTGGGATTGGGATGTTTACTGGGGGGTATGGGCTTTTGGCCAATGGCAAAATCATCCCAACCAAACCAACTCAACCCAAAGCAAACCAATGCAAAGCAAGCAAGGCCCAAAAAAAAACTAAAGCCAAAGCCCCAACAAAACCAACAAACCAAAAGCAACCCTAACAGACAATCACAAACCAATTAAACCAAACCAACACAAACCAAACCTAACCAAACAAAGGCAAAGATAACCAAGCCAAACGAAAGCAAATCAAAGCAGCCTAGCCAACCGAAGCAAAGCAAACAAACACAAACCAAACAGAAGCAAACAAAACACAAGCAATGAAGGCCAAGCAAAACAAAAAACTGACCTAACCAAAGGTCAGCAAATAGCAGAGAAACAAACCAAACCGCACCAGTCACAAACAAACCAAGCCAAGGCAAACCTGACCAAACCTGACCAAACCATACAATAGCAAACCTGACCAAACCACACCAAACCAAACCAAAGCAAACAAATGCAAACCGAACTTAACCTAACAAAATCAAACAAAACCAAAGCATACTAAACACAAGCAAGCCAAACCCAGCCAAGCCTGACCAAACAAAACGAAGCCAAACCAAGTCTAACCAAACAAAAGCAAACCTCATAAATCCTGATCAAACCAAACAAAGCAAACGCTGCCAAGCAAAAACATACCAAACAGAAACAAACCTAGGAAAACCAAAGCAAACCAAACAAAAACAAACCACACACTTACAATTGTCAAGCGCAAACCAAACCAAGCCAACACACCCCCAAGCGAAAGCAATTCAAAGCAGCCTAGCCAAACCGAAGCAAAGCAAACAAAACACACCTAGCCAAAGCAAATTAAACAAAACACACCTAAGCAAACCAACACAACCTAAACAACAGAAAACCTAACCACATCTAACGGAACCAAACAAACACAAACCAAGCAAAAAGCAAACCTAGTCAAACACAAACAGACCAAACGGAAAAAAACCTAGCCAAAAAACCAAATGAAAGCAATTCTAGCCATCAAGAACAGTTCTAGCCAACCAAAGCAAGCCAACCGAATGCAAATTCAAGCAACCTAGCCAAACTGAAGCAAAGCGCACAAAAGCAAACTTAGATTAACCAAAGCAAACTACAGAGGGAAAAACACCAAGTTTAACCTACCCTCACCTAACAAACGCAAACAAAAGTAATCGCCAAACCAAAGCAAACCAATCAAAAGGAACCTAACCGAACCAAAGCGAGCCAAACGAACGCAAATGAAACCAAACCAAACCAAAGCCAACCTAGCCGCGTCAAACGAAAACAAACCAAAGCAAGCCAAAGCAAAACAGGCAACACGCCCCTCCACGCACATGAGCAATGTCCTTAAGCTACGGCACGGATAGCCCAGTGCCGGCCAGTACCACTGCAGGTTCTCCCCTTCGGCGCACATCTCGGTTGTCTTGCACCGCCTGTGGCAATTACACGACTCGCTCAAAGGCTAACGCAACAGGGAAAAACAAGTTTATGCTTTTCCTCTCTTTCTTTATCTGGCGGGGGTTGACTGATTTTGACCTACCCGTTTCAACATATGTTTAACAAGCCGGGGGGGTGACAAGGCTTGGGCTAACCTCTTAGAGGGTCTTGACTCAGCAAGGAAATGACAAAGGCGCCCACTGATATTCAGGCAGCACTCATTGAATAAACTCAGTTGCCCATACGAGCCCAACTCAAGAAACGTCTCCCGGAAAACCACAGGCTCAAAGGTCAGCTTTGGGATTCTTTTTCCAAGGCCGCCTGCGGAGGTCGAAAAGGTCCCCGGAGTTGAAGTAGGGCGTCATGATCCAAGTCTCCTCACCCGTCTTCACGACGCCTCAGAACTGCTGTCTGGCTATGTCTGGCTGGGCTGGTTGGGTGTGATGTTGTTCTCCCTTAAACATGGCCCAAGATGAAACTCATCTGAAAGTGGCAACCGAGCAGCGATGCTCGGGGCTAAGGGACATACAAGGAGCTCTGGATTTCAATAAACATGTAAAGCAAAAGCTTGCTGGTGCTCAGAAGGGAATGAGGGAATGATACCAAAAGACCATCCCTTCTCGTTTCCTGTAAGGGGACCCCGGGAGGGTCATTCCCACATTCCATACTTGTCGCACCAGCAAGATACGGGGGAGGGCTCTTAAAGACTTAGCAAGACTTTTTGGGAAGGGACTTTGGAAGGGCGCGAGCGCCAAGGATCAATTTTCATCGCCCAGATCTTCTCTTGCATTTCTTCGGGCAAGAGCAGAGAGAGAGAGAGAGAGAGAGAGAGATATATATATATATATGTATACATATACATATCGATTGGTATGCGTATGTCGATTGGTATGTGTATGTCATTATCTGCAAATAGATATGCAAATTTGTGTGTGTACATACCTATATATTTATATGTCTATATATTAACATACTGTAAGATGCTACCGTGCGTGGGGCCAGTGTTGGGCCAGGCCCCGCTGAATTCAGAGGCGCCCATGGCCCTTGCCGCAGCAAATCTGGCGTTGAAAACAAAGTCGTGAGAAGTGAACAAGAACTGGGAGTAACTGGGACTGCACAAGTTGATGGTAAAAATCTCGAGAGATCGGCTGGCAATGAACCGAAAATGCCCCAATTCACCTGGCCAGCTGCAAGGAGGTGATTTCATATTCCGATCCGCGCAGGGGTGGATCCCCTGCATTGGGTGGCCTGGGTGTCTAGAAGATATTGGTCCCATCACCCATGTCTCCCCGTGCCTTGCCATGAACAGCTGGAGTGTGCAAACGCGTGCTAAGGTTGCAAACCTGAACTACCCTCCCCCCCTGAAGGTGATGATGGACCTAACAAGCCATCTTTTTTAGGGGGTCCATATTGCTTCAGTCTCCCACCCCCTTTCTCAACCCTGCATCGCCTGGTTCGCCCACCGTTGAGATGCAATACTCGGACACCCCGTGCATCGCTTTCAAAATCTCCTCCTCCTTGCTGCCTTCGTCCTCCTTCCAACTTTTAACCCAATTGTGGCTGGCAGCCCGGCTTTCCGGTGTCTTCGAATCCGAGAAGTGGGTTTGAGTCTAATCCGAAATTTAGGTGACCTGTTCAGCGGATTGTAACAGCAACAGCAACAGCAACAGCAACAGCAACAGCAACAGCAACAGCAACAGCAACAGCAACAGCAACAGCAACAACAACAGCAACAGCAACAGCAACAGCAACAGCAACAGCAACAGCAACAACAACAACAACAACAACAACAACAACAACAACAACAACAACAACAACAACAACAACAACAACAACAACAACCACAACCACAACCACAACCACAACAAGAACAAGAACAAGAACAAGAACAAGAACAAGAACAAGAACAAACAACAACAAGAACAAGAACAACAACAACAACAACAACAACAACAACAACAACAACAACAACAACAACAACAACAACAACAACAACAACAACAACAACAACAACAACAACAACAACAACAACAACAACAACAACAACAACAACAACAACAACAACAACAACAACAACAACAACAACAACAACAACAACAACAACAACAACAACAACAACAACAACAACAACAACAACAACAACAACAACAACAACAACAACAACAACAACAACAACAACAACAACAACAACAACAACAACAACAACAACAACAACAACAACAACAACAACAACAACAACAACAACAACAACAACAACAACAACAACAACAACAACAACAACAACAACAACAACAACAACAACAACAACAACAACAACAACAACAACAACAACAACAACAACAACAACAACAACAACAACAACAACAACAACAACAACAACAACAACAACAACAACAACAACAACAACAACAACAACAACAACAACAACAACAACAACAACAACAACAACAACAACAACAACAACAACAACAACAACAACAACAACAACAACAACAACAACAACAACAACAACAACAACAACAACAACAACAACAACAACAACAACAACAACAACAACAACAACAACAACAACAACAACAACAACAACAACAACAACAACAACAACAACACACAACAACAACACACAACAACAACAACAACAACAACAACAACACAACACAACAACAACAACAACAACAACAACAACAACAACAACAACAACAACAACAACAACAACAACAACAACAACAACAACAACAACAACAACAACAACAACAACAACAACAACAACAACAACAACAACAACAACAACAACAACAACAACAACAACAACAACAACAACAACAACAACAACAACAACAACAACAACAACAACAACAACAACAACAACAACAACAACAACAACAACAACAACAACAACAACAACAACAACAACAACAACAACAACAAGAAGACAAAACACAATTGCAGTTTGATGCAATCGGCCGGAACGCATTTGCAATCAAATCCGTTGAGCGGGTCCTCTGGCAAGGCCAGATTCACAACTCAGAACCTGCGGGTCATGGCCATGGTTCCCTTAGTCCTCAATAGGAACCTTTACAACGGTTGCCTAAGGATCTTAGTTATCAAGGCCAGACAAAGGATGTTTCGAGCACGGCGGGCGGATGGCCTAAGCGGGAAAATGATTATCAATTGGGCAAGCAAGCTGTTTTTCTCGAAGCGGACAAATAATATGGTTGCTTGCCGTTTTGCTTTCCTTTAATATAGTGAAATGGAGGTCCTCTATTCTGAGAACCATGTGTTTTCTTCCAGGCCCCGCGGGAGGGTCACTTTCGTTTCCGTTCCCATGGTGCGATGAGATTGTCATTCTCACGTAAGACTGAACACAGAATTGAGGTTAGAAGGACCCGAACAAGACATATGTTCCAATTTTTAGGGATCCCTCACCCACCCCTTAGGGAGAGGGACTTCCGCCAACATCGCCAACTGAAAAAAAAACAATACAAACTTCTTTAGTTTGCCACTAAACCGTCTTGCCGAAAAGTAGACCACCTCTTTGTTGACCTTGTTGGCTTGTTGGCACTAAATGGGAACCCAGGATTAACCAATCCCTGGCTGAATAGGACACACAGTCGAGAGGGAACTCAAATCACTGTTGGAAAGCACACAACAATCCGACGGATCTATTAAATAACCTGGGGTCGACGTTAACCCAGGTTAACAAGGCACCCCGAAGAAAGACAAACTCAAGACTCCTTCACCATCTTCACCGAGACGAATTCAGTCGTGGGTGCGCAGTTCACCTGCAACTCGCTGGATGCAAAAAGGGCGCCTGATGCTTCTCTTGCGCCATTGCTACCGGACTGGACAAAGCGTGGGGACTTGGCAAAAACGGGCGATCTGAAAAGGAATCCAAAGATGGGACGCCGGCCCACATCTAATCAAGCCTGAAATGCGGAACGCTTGATGTCAAATGGTTTCAACGTACCCGCAACCCCCGTCAAAGTATTCTGGGCCCTTGGCGTCATAATTGGAGCGCGTGACCCTCGTGGTCCCCAGGCTCCGGGAAGTGCTTGGGGGCCTTTAATATTCTGGCGCGGGCGTGAGGAAACAAAAAACCTGGCAGGGAACACCTCGGCTTGGGCTTTGGAAGTGAAACCGCCCCTGGGCTTGGGTAGTGAAAATTCCAAGTCCCCGCGTACTCAACCTGGATGAGTGAGGCGCGTCCCCAAAAAGTAAATATTCATATTGGATATTCTTGAAGGGGACAACCCTCCCATGCGTTCATCAACCTGCCAATGGCTACAATCATTCCAACACCCTAGATGTAAGACAAGGACCTTCATGGTGAGCTCGTCTGCTCGTCTTACCCGCACGTGAGACGTTCGATCTCGGCCTGCCTTGCACCGGAAGATCTGGCCAAAACCGCCCTCCCCAATCTTCGCCTCTATATCAAGGCGTACCTCGCAGGTGGTTCCATTTTGGTACATGCGTAAAGTGCATGTGTCAAAATACGGGGGACCCCCAAAATGGGGGTTTTCATTTTGGTTTCCCTGCAAAAAGTATCCTCAAAAACCCGCACCCACATCCTCAAACCCCCGCTGCCGGTTTAAGAAAGAGCTCAAGAGGCCCCAGCCCAAAGGGTAGGTTGCGTGAACATCCGCTCCAACTTGAGCATTGAAATTCCTCAGGAAGGGAGCGTCAGGTCCATGCCGCACACTTGCAACGGCCGCTTAAACATGCACCCCCAGGTGTCTCGCAAAACAACTTGCTGGTGCTCAGTCGAGGGTGAGGGAATGAACCAGTCCCTTAAAGGAAACCACAAGGGATGGTTTATAATGTTGGACACGCTTTACTGGCAGTAGCCTGTATTGTAGAAAGTTGTTTCTAAAGAATTGTTGGACTGTTTTGGAGTCCTCTATTGTGGCAAGTTCTTTCCCCGAAAAAAAAGAAGAAATGTCGGGAAACAATCCGGAGCAAAAACAACTAGCCAAAGAAGTCTGGCAAACAAATCCGGGCAAACAATAGGAATACTTTTTGAACTGGTTCCATAACCATCAAATTCCAGATAATGTTTTTACAAAGAAGTAATGGGCAAGCATTCGCACAAAGGGGGGGTGCCCACAACAGGCCCTGATCCTCTCTAATGTGACTGTTTTTGGGGTTCTGTTTTGCTGAAATTCTCAAATTAAAGCCTTAGCCATTTATAGTACAAGGAAATGGGTAAAAGCCTTGGATCAAGGAAATCCATTCTGCCAGTAGTCCGCAAAGCATCAAACTTAAGATAACTTCTTGAAAAAGAAGCAAGGGCAAACATTCGCACAAAGGGGGGTCCTGATCCTCTCTAATGTGACTGTTTTGGGTCCTCTTTGATGTCCAACCTTTGTGGGGGATTGCTGGAAAAACAAGCCTCGGCAATACTACTAAAGTAGAGTTGGCAATACTTACGTACGCACTGGGAATCTGAGAGTCAGCCTTGGTAATACTAAAGACAAAATTGGCAATGCTAAAGTAGAATTGGCAATACTAAAGTAGAATTGGCAATGCTAAAGCAAGTACTGCCCCAGGATCTTCCCTAAAGAGGGCCCAGAAGACTGTTTGGGGGGGTGGGGGGGGCACATTAAAGCAGGTCCAACATTAGGGATCATTCCCTCATTCCCTGCTGGGCACCAAGGTCTCGTAAAACAATCTTTCAAAAGCGACCCTGACCTCTTCGGATCGATGGGTCAAAGGAAGCTGCCGCGAGGCAGTTTGACTGCCCCAGCTACAAAACCGTCCTTGCCATAGCGTCGCACCAAGTACTGAAGAGACGTTAGTTATATATATATACATATACATAATAATAATTTGTTTAGGCTTGCGTTTGGTTGTAAACTTACTGATGTGTGAATTTATGTATGTGCTTATATGTTGCCGTGTCTTTAATTTAGTCAATTAGCTAGCCTATTTAATTCGTTATATGTTGATTTGTTTGGTATTGTTGTAGTCACGGATTTATGTATGCAATGCATTTAGGCACTCATGTATTGATTCCTGTATTTGTGTTTTGTCTTTGTGCATGCTGGTGTTGGCTTTTGTTCTACAGTTTGTCAGTGTCGATGCCGGTGTTTGGCTATGAGTCTTCTTCTTAAGTTTGCAGCCGTCCGTCATTGGTTGCTGTTGGCGTCAGCATTGTTGCTGGCGCCGGCATATGTGTCTTTCCAGTGCCCGTGTGCACCCTTTCATGGAAACAGCAGGGGCGGGGGTTTTCTCAGAGAGAGACAGCAGCCTCATTTGTTGACCCAGGCTGGGTCACATGACTCACGTGTGTGATTTTGCATGTTGATGTTGACAGAAATAAAGAAAGGCGTTGCGGCAACACGAGGCTGCATTTGCAGCTACGTGTGGAGTTTTAGCGGCGTAAACACAGAACGGGAAATAGTAGATTTGTGCATACGCAACATGAAATGTCATTGACAACTTGGCCTACCACGCCTTACGTGTAGCGGACAAGCTTGCTCCGGCAGCCAACACACTTGCAGGGGTAAGTTACATAAGCCATCTGTGTCAGCCGCCCACTGGGCCGGGGTGTCCTCAGGAAATACTTTATAATTCAAGGTTGGCCAGACGTGAAGCAGAATGAGAAAAGCTCATGTTGAGTTTTTTAGACATTGGGCCATATTGGGCCAGCCGTTTTCGAGCATGGGCAAAACCCACTTCGCACCAGTTGGGGTTTGGTTTACCATGCCACAATTCATAGGGTTTCATTCGGGTTTGGATATTTTTGGATGCCCCAAACAGGGCGGAACCCATATGCTGTTCACTAACCAGTAAGTAAGTGATTCAACCAATAACTAATATAACTATACATAGAACTAACTTTTTAATTTTGTAAATAATTGCACAAATAAACACACAAATGCGTATATAAATAAACAAGTACAAAAATAATCGCGACACACACAATTCATACAACAGACTCGTTTCTCAGTATTTTCATGGACAAAAGTCCAGAATACACAAACACAATACTGGCTTGCATTTGTTGTGTGCGTTTCCTAGAAAAATGAAACACATACAGAAACACCTAAGTAAATATATACATCACACGCATAAGTCATCAAGCCAACTAAGTGTATATATATATATATATTTGCACGATGGTGCACAAATAATACGTAGTAAATATGCGTAGGCAAGTGAATCAGAAATGAACCACTACTGCATACATCACACATCACTAACTGAACAACTATAGCAAGATACACACATCCCCCCCCCCCCCGCACACAAAAAAAGAAGAGACACTGCCGCTGGCACTGGTGGTGCTGGCATGGACACCGGCACTGACACACAGACAAGGTCCAGAGGCACACCCGCTTGCCCACTTTTCCACTGTCCCACAGGCTGTCCCCCTCAATTTCCCACCCACCTACCCACACGCACACACAACAGAGGCGGCATCCGGCCTTCCACTCTTCAGGCAGAGATGGAGTGTCGTCCCGGCCAAAGGGATGTTCCAGCATGCTGGTATTGCCCGCCGCCAGCATCCTTGGTGTTGATGGAAGGGCGATAAGATCACCTTATTTAAAGCCTCCTGGCTTCCCTTTCGAGGGGACCAGCGGGGGTTGTAACAAATCTTGCCTAACCCAGGACCCAAATCTTTTAATGGGAGTTGATTGAGACTCGGGGCGGGCCTGGGCCATTTGGTTGGCGCCCAGGCACAAAGCCCCTGAAACCCCGGCTGAAAAAATCCGCGCGCTGAGGCTGAGGGTCTTCAAGCCCTCCTCGTCCAAGCCCCGGCGCCGCTTGAAGTCGCTGTCCTCTCGATGCGGGAGGAAGTGGCAGTGTGAAGGGAAGATTCAACTGGTTCTAGAGCCCCC
Organism: Effrenium voratum; assembly: GCA_963377175.1. Taxonomy (NCBI): domain Eukaryota; class Dinophyceae; order Suessiales; family Symbiodiniaceae; genus Effrenium; species Effrenium voratum. The sequence goes on along the minus strand of CAUJNA010000780.1, from coordinate 943,553 downwards.
TGCTTTTTGAAACAAGGGAAACGTGTCATGTAACCTGCATCCGGAACATGTAAGACCTTCACCCACCCCGGAGGCGACCGCAACATGGCACTGTACGTTATGCCAGGCTGAGCGTGCTGCAATGCACCAGGGCATCTGCCAACAAATGGGTGTGTCATTCCTTAAGGGGGCCCCCAAAGTGGTGGTGTCCCTTTGGTTTCAATTTGAAACCACCAACAATATACAACTAGAACCACGGGTGGCCCGAAAAAACTCGTGGAAAGTGAGCGTTGGCTTGACGCATGTGTGTCTGCTTTCCTTTTCATGCGCAAGTGGCAGCTGCAGATTTTGATAACTCTGTTGCAAGCTCTGTGCAGATGTGCTGCGCAAGCTCGGGGCAAGTTTCTATGAGCAAGTTCTCTGCGTGCAGCGCTGACCACAACACAGCAACCTTTCGATTTGAGCTTCGCTGTCGACTCGGACCTGTGAAGGCGAGAGAGCAGGAGCGCAAACCACGAGACAAACTTTCAAGCCCGCGTTCCGAGCATTTTGTGCGATCGACCACGGCAATCCCCGCAGAGGGGCACGCACAAATCTGAAATCGTAAAAGTCCTCTGTTTTTGCACATTAACAAGCCAACCCCCACAAAGGGAATCATTTTCGCAGGGTGAATCCGGTCCCACTGCGCGTCTTCAGAGACTAACTAATTACTTTCGTGTCCACATGTCTCGTGCGAGCTAGTTCCCTCGTGCAAGTTTGGCTGTGCGATTTCTCGTGCAAGTTGGCTCGTGCATGTTTGGCTGTGCGATAAAGCTGGCGATTCTATCGGAAGAACCCTTTGCAATGCTTTTGGGAAAAACCAGCCAGCTGCACAAAAGACATCCCAAATCCAGTTTCACCTGAGGTGGTTCGGCTTGCAACAAAGGTCACTTGTGATCTGCGGCTTCCATCGAAACGATTGCCCGGCATGTGGGTTTGTCCTTTTGTTGGGGGTACCCCTTTCTTGTGGGTTTGAATCAAAGGACAACCAGAAAAGCCTCTATGATCCTCTTTTCTTTGGGGGGGAGGGGTCCCCCCCCAAAAAAAAGCACACACACACACAGATTGAGGGACCCCGGCATGTGGAGATCGTGTTTCACGGCTGCACGTTTTGTTCAAGGCATCTTGTGGACCTTTGTGCGGGGCCAAAGGGTGCATTCAAACCAGGGGAGAGCACAATATGCTCGAGGGAGTTGGATGGACCTGCTCCTTCTGGGTCATTCAAAAAGATTCCCGGATCCGTGGAATTTGAAGGGAAGCTACTGTCATGTGGCGAAAGCATTAAGGATGATTCAGATGAAAGCGACGAACCTTGCAGGATTGCCATTTCTTGAAGCTATCAGCCTAAGCTTGGTTCTTTGAATGGGAGGCGCTGGGTGTTTGAAGAGGACTAAAGAAACGGAGGACGCACCATGGGGATATGACGGCCCCAATCGCATTGGAAGAATCTTGCGGATGCAAACAGCCCCGTCAACCCAGGGATTCGGTCTTTTTAGCCAATACCGGGTTGCCCCTCTCGGCTGAGCAAAAAGTCGATGCCCTTTGGTGGGCGCAACGGGAAAACATTTGTTTCCAAAAAATGCCACATTGTCTAAAAGGCAATTCGGCCTGGCAAAGGATTAGTCATGTGAAAACGAAAGCTACCCGCCCTGTCAAAATGGGATCAGAGATGCTCGCTTTGTCGGGTTCGTGAACCATTGATCTGTCATGGAGACTCCAGGCATTGAGACCGGAACCCATTGTTTGGACCCGCTGAGGGTCGCCCGAAAAATGCCGATCAACATTTCAGGCCGTCCTCCTCGATCTGGATGCGCGCGGCATATGCCGCCGCCGCAAGTAGAAGGGCACGCATCGTGGCTAATGGATGAGCCCGCGCGTTCGCACTGTGACCTCCAGGCTGCGCCTTTCACGTGCGTGCCCGGAAGTCACCTGTGCAATTGAATTTTCCAGGCAACTTGAGCTGGTCGCAATCGGTGCAGCGCTGCTCCTTGGAACTGCGCCCCAAGTGAAGAGTCTGAGCCGTCTTAAAATTACGCCTGGTGCTGGGAAGATGCTTTGAGCCACTTGTTAGATATTCATGCTGAGGGTGTCTTATTACTCAAATGGACCAAACCGAAGGCTACTTTCCGAGACAAAGAGCTCAACACATCAGGTAGCCTTTTCAAAATAGACCCCGCCCTCTTGAACAGGGGGGTTTGTCTTCATCTGACCTCTTGCCCAAATGAGCCATGCTGCAGGTTTAAAAGGTTCACCTTTTGGGACCATTGACAAACACTGGGGAACCAAAAGGTCAAAAGGTCGGCTTTTGGGCAAGTGAGTGACGTACACGTTTTTCAATCACGCAAGTGGACAGGGTCCTTTCCAAAACGAAAAGCGGTCTCCCAACACCTTCCTGTCAGCTTTCATCTTTCGTGATTTGCGGGAAGATGGCTAACAGTAACTTCCGCAAAAACTCAAATCCATCCAGAGGGCCTGACTTGCAATCGTCCTGGAAGTACAAATTCAAACAGATGGCATTAGACAACAGAAAGATGAGTTCTCAGCACTCAGGCCTGGGCGCTGCCAAAAAATTCAGACGAGGGCTCCGATTGATGCACGGCCTCAAACTCAGGGGTTCCCCACCATGCGTGTATGTGCATGTCTCCTTTAGAAAGGACATGTTGGCCGATTTTGGCCTCGGCTTTCCTCTTGGCTTGCCTCTAACCCTTCCTGAACATCGAGTTCCCAAAAGACGTGCCCAAACCGGCGAAAACTCTGGTGGCCTGAGTTTCCTGGTGGCCTGTGGGGAAGCCACCTTGGGATCGGAAAATGCTGTCTTTTTTTTGAGGGACCCGGTTTTGGGTTGGGCCAAGGGAAATCCAAAGGACGACTATCATGTGTTTTCTTGTTTGTTTGTTTTTCTTGGGGTGGGGCGCATTTCGGGGTCACCTCAAACAAGAAACGCATTTCCCCTGGTCCAAACAAGCGCGGCGCAGCCAGCAATGAGGGAGATGCAATGGCACAGGGCTAAATACGGTTTTACAGAACTGCATGGTGTAGCACGAAGTTTAATTGGGACCCCCTGAAAGCATGTTGGTGGACATAAATCGCCACCTAAATGATGTCCACCAAAGGGTCCCTAATAAAATTCACACCTGTATGTTCAATTACTACTGCAGATGCACTCACCTGCGTACAGAATCTGGATGAACGAGAGATAAACAGCTTGGGGCTCTGACTAAGCTGGGGCAAAAGGTGGACAAGCAAAAGGAAAAACACGGGCGACTAAATCTCTCCATGCCCTCTGCCTTTTGCCTAAAACGAGGGAAGAGACACACTGGTCCGGACCAGTCTTTATACAGTTTCATCCATCCCCACTGGTTGTCCCTCCATGGCATGTATTTAAGCAGTGTCCTTCCATCATGGTGAGGCACATTTGCCTATGCACCTAGGTAGCGCCAATACTGGATGGCTGATGAGGAAGCACGATTCGGCCATGTGATGGTTCCCGAAAAAGCGAACATGTATCTGGAGACCCTGCTGGGCGCAATTCAATGGGCTCAGCCCAAAAGGCTTGAACCCAAGGCCAAGCTCCGGTCATGCCTCTCAGAAGCTCCCAAGGGTGTTTCCCAGGTTTGTCTTTGAAACAGCCCAATACCCTCAAAATTAGACCCAAGAGAGAAGTGCACCCGCCCCCGTGGCCGCCGACCCGCATATGCATGTGAGAAGCACATGCCGTTTTCGGGAAACGTTGCTTCTATTGCGATCCAGGCGATGGACCCCTCGAATCCATCCCGAACCCGCTTCAATCAAATGTCTAGCTCAAAAATCCAGCAGCTGGTGATACAGATCACTACTTGCAGATGGACATCCGGAAGTGCTCCTTTACCTTCTCCTTGTTGCGGATCACCCGGCACTTGCAGCATTGGTTGCAGCCGATGCACAGCCCGCAGCGCAGCATACCGATGGCCTGATGCAAATGCCGAGTTCGACCCGCTCTGCCCAAAGACGGGTCTTGCGTGTCACCTGAACATTGTCCCCGCGAAAATGCACTTTTTTGGCTTTTGGTCCGGTGGAAAGGGTAAAAACCGTCCAAATGGCCGAGCTGTAAAATCCGTCAAAATGGCCGAGCTGTGCCTTTTAAAGGGCCATGACAAGTGTCTTTTCGGCACAGCCTTGGCTCGCCACGAGGGGATCAATCACTACACCCAACGGCGAACTTATGGTTGCTTATGGTTGCGGTTATGTCTGTCGTTGCTGTTATCGAGGTGTTGTGCTTTCGGCGTAGGTCAAAATTAAGATTAAGCTGCCAGGGACAGCGGGTAGTACATGTCCATTTATCAGTTTTCAAATTTAGGGCCTTTTACATTTATCTTGACCCAGCCATTCCTGAGGCAATGGTGCTTATGTTTCTTCTTGTTTCGTCTAGATGTGTCCTTGAAAAAGAAGGGGTGCCCTTCCACCCTCGGTCTCTCGGGCCTTGGATGGTTTATCAACGCAGTACTCTCGGGCGAAGGGCTTGTCTTCGAGGTCCAAGCCCCCGAAATCTCTGGCATCAAAGAGGCCTCGCCGCGTGTTTACTCCAGAAATCCGAGCATGGTAAGAAATCACTTGCTATCCACTGATGGCAACCGCCCCCGGGAAATTACTAGGGTTCCTTTTTTGTGGTTGGAACCCTTTCCAGGAGAACTGGGACCCCTGATTCACTCGATGGGTTTAATCAGGCGTCAACATTAATCCTGCGAAGGGCATCAGCGAAGCCATATGGCTAACGCGCTGCAGGCTAGCCCACTTAAACCACACCTGTCTTGAGGAGACCCGCCGGAGGCAACCGTGCCAATTTATAGAGGCACCCTAATCGCCAGAGACGCACCCCAAGACAACCACACAACTACCAGCCCCAACAAACCAAGACACAACAAAACCAGACACAACAAAAACAGACACCAGGCCGCAAAAAGCCAACATCATCCTTCGCAAGTTGTAACCCCACAGGCAAAGCGGCAGCTTGGCATGGGAGTTTCTGCTCCCAGTTGGGCCGGCGACTTCCGCAACATGTCCTGGCCGGTGAGATGTCTTCGGGTCAACGGCGCTGCGCGACCATTTGCATGGAGCAGTGGAAACATGATTCAAGGAAGTGGAAGGTGAACTGCAGAACGCCAAGACGCTAGCTGAAAGGGAAGTTGGACAAATCCCTTGGTTGTTGGCAAGATTTTGGGCATTCTTGACAAGTTGCCCGCCTTCCTTTTCATGTGCCCAGCACCCGGAAAAGACATCCTGTGCGGGTTGCTTTTGGTTCGGGCAAGAAATGAGCAACTGCAAACGATATTGGTTCTCTCAAGTTTGTCACTTCGTTTTTGCTTTTCCTCCAAAACTCACTTGCCAACACTTGACCCCAGGCCAGTCAACAACAAGTGGCCTTTCTGCTCAGTAAGATCCAAATCTTTATCCACCATCGTAGAAACGTACAGGAAATTCTTTGGGACAGTGGCATGCCTTGAGCAAAGCCCTTGTGGATGGGCAAACGCCAACTTGGGCCACTCACATGATTCAAGCGCCCAACCGCCCCCCCCCCCAAACAGCTTCATCTCAACCAACCGGGTCCAACCAATCCAAAAAGTGCGACCCCGATGGCAACAGAAACAACCATTCTCCGAAGACCTTGCATGAGTCAACCAAACCGAACCAATCAACAAACTCATCGGTCAACCAATCAATCCAGCCCATTCCATCAGATCAATCCACCCACCCCATCGACCCCATCAACTTTGCCCGGCCCACTCTCCCACTCCATGCAATCAATCAATCAATCAATCAATCAATCAAACAAACAAACAACAAATGAAGAAACAACATAAATGGCTGTGGGTCAAAAATTGGTACCCGAAATGGAACCCTGGTAAATGAAACCAAGGACTAAACCCTGCGGTGCCCTTGTGGTTTAATTTTGACCCACACCCAAATGAATAAATCATTAAATGAATGAACAAGCAACAACAAATCAATCAATGAATCACTGAACCAATCAATGAATCAATGCATCAATGAATCGAAGC
>CAUJNA010000780.1:847500-932500 GCA_963377175.1 Effrenium voratum | reverse complement strand
CGAAATCAAGTCCGGCAACCTCCGGTGCCATATACCCAGGCGTCCCGCCCCAGCTGCAGTCCGTCTTTGTGCAGACCAGGCCCAAGTCGATCACCGCTGCGTAGCAACGTTTTGAGCCCCTCACAAGCTGACCTCACACCAAACGATGTTGATGGGAAAGAAGGAATTGAAGACCCAAACTCAATTGAGAAATTGAGAAGACGCGAATTGGCATCCTTTTGTTTGACCCTTGAAGTACGGTTTCAGCCATTGGACCGGGAAAAGGCCACGGATCATCCTTGACACGAAAACCTCAACATGGCTACAACACTGCCTCCATTTGGCTTCCCAGAACAAAAGGGGCACCCTCGGGTTAAAAACGGGCCCTATCCCACCCCACTTGCAAAACTGGGCCCCCTTCCAGTTCTTCGTGGCGCCTCGGGGATTGCAAAAGCCCTTCTCGGCTTGAAATCACCCATTGTCCCTTTTCTGAAAAGACTGGCGAAAGGGTGGCGCCACCCCAGAGTGGGGGCAAGTTGCAGTTCACCATGACATTGTCCAGCTTAAGGTCCATGTGAACCATGCCGTGGGAGTGCAAAGCCTGCACGCCCTTCATGGCTTGATACATCAGCGCCCAAATCCAAGCCTGGCTCGTACCAATCCTCGGATTTGGCCCACATTTGTCTTGGTTTCACGATGATCGAGCCACTACCCGAGGAAAGGAAACCTGGTATATGGGGGCTCTTAGAATCTGGATACATGATACGTTGCCTAGGGGAATGCTTTCAATCAGGGGCACCCCAAAATCTTGGTTGCTGTTGGCCCTGCAAAAAGTGTTTAACTTTGGGGGTTTAGTGGAAAACCCTTGATTTCAACCAAAAAGTTGAAGTCTAAAGATCCAACCGGTCAAGAAATTGTGGTTTCCTTTTGCCCTGAACCCCCCAACAGGACCCTCAAAAAGGCGCCAACCCCAAAGGCTTCGGTCATGTGCCAATAGACATCCAGCGAGTTCACATTTGCTTTTGGGCTCTCATTCAAGCGGAAAAGGCGCATTACGTCGAGAAGGCCGAACATAATTCCTGACCCTAACTTATAAACGGGCACCTGCATGATCCTGCATGGGGTCTGGTATCGCTTTTGATCTGTTTTGTATTTTCTCTCGAATGGTTTCCTTGTATTGGGGGGCAAACAACAGGGATACTGTGAAACAAAGAGCGGCAAAGAAACAAATCAAGATCCATTGCGCCTGAATTGGGTCACGGAATGCACATCAGCAAATTAAGCTACAGTGCTAGAAGCGCGCCCGGGGAAAACCCGGACTCATGACATGGCTACATCACATACATACTAAACTTGCAAGGCAAACATGTGCAATAACTATGCCACAAACTGCTCAAGCTATGCTAGACATAGCATATATGAAAGGCGCATGCTACACGCAACAATAACTCTGGCTAGACATTATAGACCCCAATAGGGCAGATTAGACATATGCTGGAAACACTCTTGGGGACATACGGTAGTCAAAAATCGAACAAATAACAGTAGAGTCGGCGAAGCCGGCGGGCGTTCTCCCTCGCCAAAAATGAACAAACAAACAACTAGAGGTAACTTTCTAAGTGTGTTCTTCATTATTGCTCTCTTCTTGCTGTTTGCCATCTTTCATTATTGACTTTCTTGCTTTATGTCTTGCTTTCTTTCCTTTCTCTGTTTCTTTCTTTCTTAGGGAAACGCTAAACATGGTCTAATAGACGTGGTCCAAGGATTATACAAGGTTCGGCCAATTGCAGCACGATTCTTCCCGCCGCGTCGGCAATGCATCGGTGCTGGGCCAACTGCAGCGACTTTTGCGCGGCATGATGCGTCGTGCTGCAACCCACGTTCTGCGTTACTGACGAGTCAGCAATGCGCCCTAGGGTGCATCTCGATGAAAAACGCTGGGCGTTACACCACGTTGGTTAGACCACGTTTAGTGTTGCCTGATATATGTTCTTTTTTAACTTACTTGCTTGCTTGCTTTACTTCTTTCTTTCTTTCCGTTCCTTTCCTTTCTCTATTTCTTTCTTTGCTTTTATTGCATTGTCTCTTGCTTTCTTTCTTTCGTTCTTTCTTGCAGTTTCTTCCTTCCTTTTCCTTCTCTCCTTCTGGTCTTCTTTCCTTCTTTCTTTCTGTATGTCTTTCTTTCCTTCCTTCCTTCCTTCCTTCCTTGCTTCTTTCTTTCTGTCTTTCTTTCTTTCTTTCTTTCTTTCTTTCTCTCTTTCTTTAGGTTTATCGTTTTTGTTTTTTGCTTTTTCTTTAAAAAAAAAAGAAAAACATGTTATATATATATATATATTTCTGTTGTTCCTTCTTTCTTTCTTTCTTTCTTTCTTTCTTTCTTTCTTTCTTTCTTTCTTTCTTTCTTTCTTTCTTTCTTTCTTTCTTTCCCTCTTTCTTTGTTTATGTTTTTTTGTCTTGTTGTGGTCATTCTCGTCCTACCTACGCTCCGAAAATGCTCTGAGAGCGCTCCGGCCAGGCGTCGCGATCAACCAAAACTCGCAAAGAGTTGCAATTATTTAACATGCCTTTCCCCCAGCCACACGCGCATGCATATTCTCATGCGTGCTATGTCTTCTCGTGGGCATCGAGAGCTGGCTTTCAATTATATAGTTGCCATGCCACGGATGTCCGAAGCTTCCAACGAATATGTCTAGCATGCCAGGCGTACAGAGTTGAACGACCCTAAAGAAAGGAACCAACATTTGAGGTTCATTCGCAGGAACCCATCAAAAGACGTGCGCGCGCCCTGCCCTTTGGGGACATTCCGGCTCCGAGGGTTCCACTGGATGGAGGGTCGGTCCCAAGTGAAGCCACTTGAGAAAGCGCCACCGGAAAGGCGAAAAACTGAACCGGGATCCTTACACGAAAAACACCAGAACATTGCAACTTGTACAATTTTGCTGGAAAAAAACATGTTTCAAATGGCAAAGTGTATCGTTTGAGCCCTGCTGAACCGGGCAAGCAAGAAGTGATGGAGAAAGATGGCCGGGCCCTTTCCGGGCGTCTTGTTCCACTTGTAGTGCCAGCCACGGTTGCAATTGTAGTCCACCCGGCATTCGCCCACGATGGTGTGGAGGTCGCCTGCACGTGGTCTACCCTTCACCCCATGGGATTGATGCACAGGGCGTAGGAAACCGAATTGGCCTCACCTATCGCGATCCTAACCTACCCAGGCTTTTGGCTTGGAGCCCCCTTCAGCTACGACCAAAAAAGGTGAACGATTGTTTCCTGGGTGAAAAATGGGTCGCCGACCGAGGTGTGTTTTTATGTTCTTTCTTTTTTGGAAACACACCAGAGTGGGATGGCTTCAAACCAAAAACCAACCTTGAGTCCCTGGCCTTGAGAAGCGTTTTGATCTGGGAAACGCAGGTTAGAAAGAAATGACAGTGCAAGCGGGTGCCTCGCACATGAAAAAACTTGGCCACAAGGGGTATTCCACGAAAGAAAACTGTGACGCGTCTGCTTCAAATGTGTTTATCCTAAAACCTGAAAAGGGTTTTGGGGACCAACAACAAGTTGATCGGAGGGTGCTTGACTCCACAAGGAGTCAGATGTCGATGGGCTAGTCGAACAGGAAAAAGGGGATGACCTATGCCTATACCGTTCAATCGGTTCCTGTGATGCATGGGCCCAACCTGCTTTCAACGGGGTAAATCAAATACTGGAGATTCTGCCCCCAGCCACAAAAACCAGCTCCCGAAACCAGCGAAACAAGCTGTCGCTCCCTCGGAATCAAAGACAATGTCAACCCAATGCTCGAACTTGCGTCTGAGTACTTCGTCGCTTTGAAGGGGGCTGGTATCATAGAAACTGGCCACCTAAAACCCTACTTTCGGTGGACCCTCCCCCAAACACGGTTCATGAACTCCTTGAGAAAGGTTCCCTTTGTCTCATAGAAACAAGCTCCCAATTCAACCTTCGAGCTCCCAATTTTCTACAAGGACTAGTCTGGCCCGAAGCTGCGAAGCTATCGGCTCCCGTCAGCAAAACATGTTCCATTGCGAAAAAGTCAGCCGCTGACGACATCTTTCAAGAGGGATTCCCTTATCATAATGTATTTTTCTTTTTTTAAACTAAAAACAAACTGGCCGTCTAAAACCATATGGGCTCATATGGGTATGTGTCAAGCAAGGGGGCTCCAAAAGCTGGCGGTTTCCCTTTTTCCTAAAACCTACGAAAACCCACAAAGAGCAACCTCGGCCGTCTTGACAGGCCACTGGTCCTTTCTGCGACAGGCACTTTTTTGCTGTTGCAACCCAAAAAGAGGAACAACTTCCAGCCACTGTTTGGACCGTACTTTGGCACTTGAGTTGGGAAAAAAAACGCAAACTTTGAAGAAGACCAGGTTGGTATCATAGGCAACCAAACACCCCCTTGCCATAGGCTTATGGGGAACCCCAATCGGCTCAGAGAAAAAAACAAAGGGCAGGGGTCTCGCATGGGAAAGGGCGGCCTGCCCAAGTGAAATTGGAGTAAATGGCCTACTTTCACGTGGACACCTCAGCAGCCGCATTAAGGTCAACGAATCCCGCTGATTCTCACACGGACCCTTCAACCTTGAAGCCTCGAACCCCGCCTCGGTTCATGAAGGGCGTCATCAGCCACCTGGGTGTCAAATAGAGGGTCAAACAAATCCTGGTGGAAATGAAGGACGAGCCAAAGATTGATCCTGGGCAGAAGTTCTTATTTCATGAAAGCAAGACATCCGCTGGCCAATAGACAAATAGACAGCTTGCCCTTGTGGGCATATGAACAAATGAGCTGCTTGGGTTTCTTTCTCAAAAGGCGACCCTCAAAACTAGTGTTCTTTCTACAATATCCCCTCCAGAACCACCCCAAAACACAGAACAACACACACGCAGTATCACGCATTTAGCACCCAAATGTGGGCGTGTTGATTTCTTTTTTAAAATGTCCCGGTTGGGTCAGCTTGCAAGAACGCCAAAAGGAACTACCCTCTCTCCCGCTAACATAGCACCTGTTGGAGGGGTACCTGGAAGATCAACTTGCTGAAGGGACCCTCTGCAAGGTGCCATGTGGCGCCATGCGTACGCATTTTGGGGATGCTGAGAGAAGGTGTGACACCTGTCTCGCACCCAGCCGCAGCCCGCGTTGATCCACCACCTTGTCCGGCGCGCCGGTGGAGGCGATGCAGTAGTCTGAGACCCCGTTCATCTTCCGCAAGGCCTAGCCCACAATTGCCCCGTGGATACAGACAGGTTGAAAAGCAGGACAACCATGATACACATGTGTGGCTTGAGGGGGTACCCGTGTTGGTGTGTTTTGGCTTGAAGGAACGAAAAAGGGAAGCCCCGCAATGTTTGGTGTTCGTATTTCAAGGCTCGCCCATGTCGTTTTGAAAGCTTGCCTAGCCCAGCGGATTTCCATGAAGAAAAACTCATTGGGACACTTTTTGGGCTGCTTGATTCTCAGGGGAACCCCTTGGACCAGCCAAGGCCAACGTATGCCTTTGCTCGTGTGCGATCAGCAGTCTTTTTGCTAAAATTGCTAATGCCTGCTCATGGGCTCATCCATGCCAGCCAGCCGAGTTTGCTCATCCCCTAAGCCAACTGATGGCGGCTTTGCCTCCCCTCAAAGAAAGCGAAGCTTGCTTGTGGCCCTTTGCGAACCTGAAAGCGCAATATACATTCAAAGGGGAGCCCAGCAAACAGGCGGCCTCCCTTTGTAGAAGAAGTTAGACGAAACAACGATTCCCGCACCAAAGTGCGATCTTGTGCTTTCCATTTGGCAATGGGCGTGCACGAACATGTGGGTACCCCAAATTGGTTGGTGTCCAGTGGGAAAAGCTGAAGAAAAGTTGGCCTTGCACCCAAAGTCTCCTGGCCTCGACTTCTCTCATGCTTGTACTGTCAGTCCGCATGATATGCTTCAGCGCGACATAGGCGTCAGTCGTCGCACAAGCGGCCTGAGCCAAAGGGGGGGGAGCGGTCGATTTTAGCGAGACATCCTCAGTACCCTCCTCAGTACCCTCGGGCTTTTGGTTGAAAGTAGCCTCGAACTCTCTAACTGGGCTCTCCAAAAAAGTTGGACCTCATGGGTAGGTCCGGCCCTTTGGTGTCTTCATTTTGTGCCCAACCTCAAAACGATTCCCAAGACGCACATGGCCCAGGCATGGGACATCCCCGGCGAAACGTAGACCTTTTGGCTGGAAGGGAAAATGATGGAACACCTAAAGGGCAAAAACGCCGTCTGCGGTCTCTTGTTGGGTGAGTGCCAATTTTCTGGTAAACAGGCGGCAACCATTTCGACGGACATGGCGCCGTCTCCGCGGCAGTTACACGAACTAAAATCGAGACTTTGGCGGCCGAATGGCTGATGCACCAAACAAAACGAGTGAAGTGGGACGACCTTTGGTGGATTGCTCCTTTCTCATGGGCTCAGCTGATTGGCTAGACCCGCAGAGTTTCGGCACCCAATTAGGTTGCAACCTAAGTAGGTCAACATCTAAGTACTGTGTCCAAACCAGGCGGCTTGTGACTTCCACAAGCCCGAGAAACTCGCAAAAAGCTGACCCCCAATTTGCCACCCTGGGTGCTGAATAAAAGGGTCTGAACAAATCAACAATCTACCGGACAATTTTGGCTCATCCACTGTTGGTTGCCCGCTGGGACAATTCAGAACTATGCTATTTAGCACCCTGATGGCAATGAATCAAAGTGGTTCCGCTTGGCTTTGTGCACATCACATTCCAGAAAAAAGAACAACTTATTTCTAAGAGGCTTGACACGCACAAAAGAAGAAACGTAAGATGTGACAGAACCGCGCGCTTTCCAAGTCGGCCGAGTCTTAGCCAGGGATGGCTGGAACCCAACGGCCTGGCCAAAGGGGACAAAACCCCGGTCGATGGCATGCGACGTCTACTCCAAACCAGTGGGAACCAGGGGCAGGGCTGCTTCTGCACAACAGAAATGTGTTGTTTGATTTCATTGGTGACAGTATCCGCCAGCCATCCGCAACTTGATTCGCAGTCCGGTCGACTGTTTCTTTTGCGTCTGGCCAGCAAATCAGGAATACAGAGGATAAATCCATTGTGCGCAATCCACCTGCGCCCCTTGCTGCGGAAAAAAAGAGGTTAAGAGCCAATAGCCAGCCAACTGGCTGAGCAACCAGTTTTGCGGCAGCTGATCAGCCAATCAATCAAGTAAGATGCGAACCAGTCAACCAACCAACCAACCAACCGACCGACCGACCGACCAACTGACCGACCAACCGACCAACCAACCAACCAGCCAACCGGCCAACCGGCCAACCGGCCAACCGGCCAACCGGCCAACCGGCCGGCCAGCCAGCCAGCCAACGAACCCAGCCAGCCAGACCAACCAACGAACCAGCCTGCCACTCAGCCCAGCCAGCCAGCCTCTTAACCAACCAGCCAACCAACCAGCCGACCAGCCAGCCAGCTAGCCAGGCCAGCGAGCCAACTAGCCAACCCACTTTGGAAATCTAAAGCACGGTCGATCCCTTCGAAGGTACGAAGAACTTGGTTTCTCCGCGCCTTGGCCTTGAAGACCTCTCCAAATCCCCCCTCTCCAAGCTTCTGAACCTCGGCCGGCATCGATAGTTTGATTGGAAGTTGGGGGCCGCTTTCAAGTGTGGAGCTTGGGTGCGCTTGCCCATTTTGTGCAGGAACCGGCTCAGCTCTGGTGGTGGGACTGGTGATTTAGGTTGTTCTGGGGGTGGTCTCCCGTTCGATCCAAACCACCTGACAAAATCCAAAACCCAAGAGGAATGAGGCAAATGCTGGCACCGGGCTTCAGTCGGGCATGTTGGTGGTCTGCGACTGCTTTCGGGCAAAAGATAGAAAATGGTAGCAAACACATTGCTTGGTGGGCAAGCTGGGGGGATGGTCAAGGGGGCTCGATTCGGCAACCGAATCCCCGACTTCGCTCAAAACGCGGCACGGCCCGCCAAGGTGCGATTTTCAGGCGGTACTTCCATGCTGCGGGCACGTTAACAACAATGCTCTCGTTGGCCTCCTGAAGAATTGCCGGTGTGGAATCGAGGATCCGGAAAGAAATCATCAAAGGATCACCTATTGAATTTAATGTGGGTACGTTCAATATATATATATATTATTGGCTGTTTTACGATTTAGCAGCGAGATTGTTGCTCCCTCCCTCGCTATGGGTTGGGGGTGTGGGGCGCCAACTTGATGTGCGTCGTTGTTGGGATTGACAGCTTTCGAATGGATTGTTCAGTGGCCATTTGACAGCCATTGCGGGGCTCTGGCTGGTATTGCTAGGTAGTTAGGATTTTGGGTCGTGCTTGGGGCTGACCGTAGATCCGTGCAATCCATGACGCTTCCATGGGCCACAGCTGGGGAATGCGTCTTACGGCGCGCAGGTTTTCTTGCGCAAGCGCGCTCATGCGAGTTTGCTCGCGCGGGTGATTTGTGGAAGCGTTCCTTGAAGTTGCTGGCTGCAAGTGATCGGAACAAGTTGCTCTGCGCAAGTGCTCCGTGCAAGTGCTCTGTTAAGCTGCTCTGCGCAAAGTATGCTCTTCCAAGTGCGTTCGTGCGAATGTGCGCGTCGTGCGCTCGTGCAAAGGCGCTCGCGGAAGTGTGCTCAGGCAAGTGTGCTAGTGCGCTCGTGCGAGCGTGCTCGTGCAAGTGCGCTCGTGGAAGTGTGCTCGCGCGAATTTGACAGCGATCTTTCTGGAAGAACCAATCGAAAATGCTTTTGGGGAGAAGCATCCTGAGACATGATAAATGCGCATGGGTAGTTGGATATAAAAAAATGACCAGTCATCACCTTTTGGAACCAAATGACCAATCAGGAAACCAAATCGGGGGAACCAACAGATCAAAGGGCAAATAGACCAACTTTTTGGGAAGCCAAGTGGTCAAGTGGTCATCCCTCGCTCCCCGCCCTGCGCCTCCTGCAGAAAGCTGCGCGTTGGCTTCACCATGGGCAGCTGGACGCCCTGCTTCAGCAAGGCCAAGCCAGTGGCGTTGAAGGTAGCCAGGCGGACATGGCCTCACATCGCGGGCCAGATCCGAGCGGCCAAGATCTGCCAAGGTCTGGGAGAGTAAAGCACTTACATCAGGTTTGTGCCCGCTGGGGACCTGGACCTGGCGGAGAGAATCTAAAGGCTGAAGGCTCTCGAAAAACATCTGAACCGCATCAACCCCGCCGGAATCTTTTCCAAGGCTCCCCTTACCCATTTTGCCCAGGGGCCCTTGCATGGAGCTTTCTGGCCTTCCGCACCCCAAACCCCAGCAAAGCACAGAACGAC
Source organism: Effrenium voratum (assembly GCA_963377175.1). NCBI lineage: Eukaryota > Dinophyceae > Suessiales > Symbiodiniaceae > Effrenium > Effrenium voratum. The sequence goes on along the minus strand of CAUJNA010000780.1, from coordinate 923,227 downwards.
CCAAGCAATACTTCCCAACGCCTGGACGCGAACACGGTATTTCCCCCCGTATCTTTTAACAACACACTCATGGGTCGAAGTGTTTTCTTGCTGGTTCTCAGGGAATGAGGAATGGAATGACCCATCGAAACCATCCAACTGGTGGTTTCCTTTAAGGGGACCCCATGAAAACCATATAAAATCCATCCAACTGGTGGTTTTCCTAGGTGACCAAATTATTCGCAGCGATCGAGAAGGTTTTGGTGGGCACCGTCATCGTAGTTGGCTTCCTCCACCTGGCGCTCGGCCACGGCCAAAGCGAGAAGCGAGAGGGCGAACAGCTGCATGGCTTTGACAGGCGACGTAGTATGACAGGAAAGGGTGCATGGCTTGAGCCGAAACACGAGAACAAATATGGGTGTGGGTGAAAATTAGACCACTAGGGGACCGCAGGTTTTAGTCCATGTTTCCATTTACTAAGGGTCCATGTTGGGTACCTATTTTTGACCCACAGCCATATGTAGCCATGAGCCTAGATTGCACTTGAAAGGCTGCCGCCTGTGTTGCAATCCAATCGTCGCTGAGTTCCAGGCTGGGTGCAAAAGCTAGGCGTCCAACACAATATTTGCATGACAGCAAGGCCATAAGCGGTACCTCGCATTGTGGAAAGAGCAGCGAATGACTCCGAGAAAGCTTAACCTACTCTAGCGGCACACGCCGGTAAGTTACAAGTTCCTTACGAGAATCAGGATTAACCTGCTTCAAGGTACTTGGCCCACGTTCGCTCTGGAGCCCTTTCGCCGCATCGGAACCTACTGGGATCACCTTGCCAAAATCTGATGTTCTGCTTCGGGTGTGGCTGGGAGATGCCGGGAGCAACCTTAAACTCTCCTTTGGCAAAATGGCCAAGCCCTTCAAAGAAAACAACTACATAAATAGCAGCTGGACTGCGACTCTTGACAGCTCGATTGCTTGTGAAGCCCGTGCACTACATAGGGGTCTGGAACAACAGCAACAACTATCAATAACCTTTCGTTGGAAAACAAAAACTGCTTGTTTTTCAGCACACAAACCCCAACACAACATGTTCCAACTCCTGCATGCTCCATTCTCCTGAAACCGCAGCTGACGCGCTGAAATGTGGAACCCCCCACCTTTTCGAGCCACTGGGCCAAAGACCTCGCCGCCCGGTTGGGGGCATCGATCTTCACACCTCTTCCCTTCCGCCCACATGGCGAAAAATGATACAGGTATCCTGGACGACGGGCGACTAAAACCAGCGCGATTTGTTCCGCCGCCCAAACTCGGACGATGTCCGATTAACATTATGTGAGTGTGAAAAAATAGGGGGACCCTAAAACATGTCGACCGCATAAAACATCTAAATGATTTCTTATTCCGGGGTCAACAGTAGTTGTGTCCGCTGTTGGTTTCCCTCTAAAGCTGTCCCCTGTTGGTTTCCCTCTAAAGCTGAAATTTCAAAGGCTCCGGTCCGCAGAAAGCGCTCACGGCCATATCACTGGCACTGGCTCATGTGGAAGTGGTGCTTCACCAGCCTCCCATGGCGCAGCACCTGACGGAGGCGCCAACCCGGGTGGCAATCACCTGGGTGACCCTTGGCTTAGACGGAACCGATGTGGCCATGGGTGGTGCCATGTCTGTTCAAACACGGGGGATCCCTCATCCGCAGCCCCTAGGAAAAAAAGCACCACGACAACAGCAACCACTATCTGCCATCAGGATAAAGGATTGGATTTGGGCAAGGCAGTCTTGACCATGATCCACAATTGAGTTTCGCAAGGGGGATCACACAAATGACAATATATTGGCAGAACAGGGCCCAACAGGAAACCAAGATTGTTGATGCCAGAGGGTACAGTACCTGTTCCACAGCTGGTTGGAAAATTAACGGGCTCTCAGCCACTAGTCCAACAAGCAAACTCCAGCACAAACCATCCAATCTTCCCTTACAAGGCGATTGGGCCTTGGTTCTTGGTTGCCATTGTTTACCTTCGGTGCCTTGTGGAAAAGCAACAGGCCTCAAAATGTCACAAAGCAGAGCACACCTCTCTAAGGTTCTTCCTTCCTTCGCCTAGGGTCTCCAGTTAAGCAGCCGGCTACAAGAAAACTCGAACCCTGATTAAGTTTTAGGTGCTTAACCAGGTACCTGCTGATTGCACGAAGGCTAAATCAATGAATAATATATATACACATACGTGTTTGACTAAAAAACGTGCAAATAACTGACAGGCGCACTAGCGCGGGCCTTTTCTTAGCTGCTGTCGGATGAGCTATCCGAGCTTGTAGAGCTGCTTCTATACGAGGATTCTTTAACACACAAGAAATCCCGATGTTCTACACCTTCGTTCTACGGGTATATAGTTTTACTTAACCTGACTACAGCCTCGAAACATGCAAGTGCCCTAGTGTACACTACACTACATTACATTACATTACATTTCATTACGTTACATTACATACATTACATTACATTACACTACATTACATTACATTACATTTCATTACGTTACATTACATACATTACATTACATTACATTACATTACATTACATTGCATTACATACATTACATACATTACATACATTACATACATTACATACATTACATACATTACATACATTACATACATTACATACATTACATACATTACATACATTACATACATTACATACATACACATTACATACATTACATACATTACATACATTACATACATACATACATACATACATACATACATACATACATACATACATACATACATACATACATACATACATACATACATACATACATACATACATACATTACATACATACATACATACATACATACATACATACATACATACATACATACATACATACATACATACATACATACATACATACATACATACATACATACATACATACATACATACATACATACATACATACATACATACATACATACATACATACATACATACATACATACATACATACATACATACATACATACATACATACATACATACATACATACATACATACATACATACATACATACATACATACACATACATACATACATACATACATACATACATACATACATACATACATACATACATACATACATACATACATACATACATACATACATACATACATACATACATACATACATACATACATACATACATACATACATACATACATACATACATACATACATACATACATACATACATACATACATACATACATTACATACATACATACATACATACATACATACATACATACATACATACATACATACATACATACATACATACATACATACATACATACATACATACATACATACATACATACATACATACATACATACATACATACATACATACATACATACATACATACATACATACATACATACATACATACATACATACATACATACATACATACATACATACATACATACATACATACATACATACATACATACATACATACATACATACATTACATACATACATACATACATACATACATACATACATACATACATACATTACATACATACATACATACATACATACATACATACATACATACATACATACATACATACATACATACATACATACATACATACATACATACATACATACATACATACATACATACATTACATACATACATACATACATACATACATACATACATACATACATACATACATACATACATACATACATACATACATACATACATTACATTACATTACATTACATTACATACATACATTACATTACATTACATACATACATACATACATACATACATACATACATACATACATACATACATACATTACATACATACATACATACATACATACATACATACATACATTACATACATACATACATACATACATACATACATACATACATACATACATACATACATACATACATACATTACATACATACATACATACATACATACATACATACATACATACATACATACATACATACATACATACATACATACATACATACATTACATACATACATACATACATACATACATACATACATACATACATACATACATACATACATACATACATACATACATACATACATACATACATACATACATACATACATACATACATACATACATACATACATACATTACATACATACATACATACATACATACATACATACATACATACATACATACATACATACATACATACATACATACATACATACATACATACATACATACATACATACATACATACATACATACATACATACATACATACATACATACATACATACATACATACATACATACATACATACATACATACATACATACATACATACATACATACATACATACATACATACATACATACATACATACATACATACATACATACATACATACATACATACATACATACATACATACATACATACATACATACATACATACATACATACATACATACATACATACATACATACATTACATACATACATACATACATACATACATACATACATACATACATACATACATACATACATACATACATACATACATACATACATACATACATACATACATACATACATACATACATACATACATACATACATACATACATACATACATACATACATACATACATACATACATACATACATACATACATACATACATACATACATACATACATACATACATACATACATACATACATACATACATACATACATACATACATACATACATACATACATACATACATACATACATACATACATACATACATACATACATACATACATACATACATACATACATACATACATACATACATACATACATTACATACATACATACATACATTACATACATACATACATACATACATACATTACATTACATACATACATCTACAAACATGTACATTTACATTGACATTTAGATACATACAGACATGCATGCATTACGGTACATTAGGTGATATTATGTTGCATTCCATGAGATTACATTACATTACACTCATACATTACATTACATGAACTTCCATGACACTACATTGCATTACATTACATTACATACATACATTTCCACATACACACATATGTACTCACATTCCATACCATACCATACCATACCATATCATACCATACTGTACCATACCATACCATACCAATACCATACATACATACATCACAACGTACATACATACAATAGTTTTACATTACATTACCTTACATTACATCACATCACATCACATTTCATCCCATCACATTACATTATATACGCACGTTACATACATACATGCATGCATGCGTTGCATTACAGTACATTACATTACAACATTACGTCACATTACATATGTTTATATATGTATACATATGTCTGTATATACATGTCTGCCTGATGTGCTAAATCATGACACACCTAATTCCCCTGTGACCATGGTGACCTGATTGGTTTTCAGGTTCCCCACCCCTCAGCAAATGATTTCGGACCTTGTAGGTAGTGGTAGTAAAAGCAAAAGCACGCAAAACACTGAAGGTGTTTGAAATGAAAGGACCCCCCCCCCCCGCCGCACGATCTCAAACCTAGGCCTTGCTCGCCAGAAACAACAGGCAGGCCTGACACTTGCAGCAGGGGTTGCAGCCGATGCAAATGCCGCAGGACAGCCAGCCATTGGCCTCCACCGGCCTCAGCAAAGCGCAGGGATCTGTTCTCTGAGGACTTGTGGAATCCCTAAACAGGGTAGGTACAAAGGGGGGTGGGTAGTTGCGAGCTGTCGGGTTTCTTAGGGCTTGGAGGTTTGTTATAGTTCTTAAGGAGGATCAGGGCAAACCCCCCCTCCCCCTCATGGACCCCCTCCCTTACAAATTACATAAGGGACCATACACCGCCGCCAAAAAAAGACTTCCAACAGCATGCCGTTCAAGGGGTAGCTGAAAGCTATAGGGGTTGTAACTTCAAGTAAAAAAGGGGTGGGTGAGTTCCAGAATTCCGGCCAGGTGCTGTTTTTGGGTGCTGCTGCCGCAGGGTGCTCGGACTTGCGCAGGGTGCTGCTGCAGGGTGCTGCTGCAGAGTGCTGTTGCAGGGTGCTGCTGCAGGTGCTGCAGGTCAAGACACGGAGTTGGGCAGGGGTGCTGCTGCTGGTTGCAGGGTGCTCCTGCAGAGTGCTGTTGCAGGGTGCTGCTGCAGGCAGAGGCTCAACATGGTGCTGCTGCAGTGCCCGGTGTATTGGAACGGGTATCTTTAGTTCGTTGGCTGACAACACATTCTTGCTATCTGGGGTCGACACTGGGAAAGTTAAATGGCAGCCAACAAACAGTAAAAGTACCACTAAACAACTCAAAATATGTAAATTAATAAATAAATCAATAATATATATATATATATATAAATAAATATATATATATATAGTATATAAAGGCACCAGTCGCTTGTGGAAAGCAGTCCGGAACTGGGTCAAGCTCGATATTTTGTAGGGTGGAGGGTAAGCCGCACCTTTCCGAATGCGTGTAACTGATTTACCCCCCCCCCTCCCATTTACGTCCCCTTAAAACATCACCTCCCCAAAGAATGCCCACCTTGAGACCCAAAAGGTGATGCTTAGTTTTGGGTTTGCTCCGGGACTCTCCAAAATGATGATTTTCCCGTAAAACCACTAAAAACCTTCAAACCGAGGGGCCTATTTACGCAGTACTTCCTAGAGAAGGACTCGTCGCCTATGTCAATGCCGCTGAAGGAGGCGTCATCGAAAAGGCAGTCAGCGAGCGGCGCTTGCACCCCCCGCTCCGCCGGGCTCTGACTGGCGAAAAGGAACTTGGGATCTCGGAAGGGACTGGGGCGGTCTTATTTTGAGGGTGCCATTTTTGGGCTTGGTTTAAAAGGAAACCTACGGGAGTCACCAAGGGTTTGAGAATGAGCTGGGAGAGGATCCCCACAAAGGAAACCATGAATGCCAGTGGCTGACACCTCTCCTGCTGGCTACTGCCCCCAAGCATATGCTGGTGAGCGGTTGGCAAGACATGTTCCGACACAACTTTGGCATGTGAGACACTCTTCTTTTCGAGGAGACAGGCGGAGGTAGGCGGAACTGTCCAAAAAGGTCTACAACAAGGACAACCCCGGTTGACAAACACTTGACATCTTGGCCAAGCAGGAATGGTGGTGCAGGCCCCTCAAGTCATAGCCTTTGACTGAAAGGCGCGAAGATGCGGCAGCTTTCTTTAGAAAACTTTGCGTGGAGGTAAGCAGGGCACTCCCCCGGTAGGTGCTTTTCTGCGTATGTTGTTAGGTTTTTTTGGTCGGGGGTTCATGTAAATTTTCAGGGTGAGTTCGGAACTCGACAAACCCCCTCCTTTCAGTCAGGATGCATGCAGATTTCGGGTGTCCACAAGAAATTAGAGCCTCGGCGTCTGCCCGCTGGCCAGCAAGGGTCCAGAATAATTGCAAATGGGAGGGGGGACCCCACCAATGGGTTAATTTCCGTTGGTCTCCCTTTATGCGGGGTCCAACTCCCCATGAAACGTTTGCCCCTTCGCAACCCAGATGTATAAAAGGTGATCACCTTTTGGGGCCTGAAAGGTCAGATTTTCTGTTTGACGCAAACAACTCAGGCAAGCTTCCAGAGGTCCACTCCCTATAGGCCCTAGGTACGAATTACGGGACCCCCTCTTATCCGCAGGGGTGCTGCCAAAGGTTCAGAGAAACCTGGGATCAATCGGGGTCGCGGTTTTGACCAATGTCCTCTCAAACGGATTTTGTTGGGTGGGTTCCATGTCGATGGACAGGAGGGTAACAAAGGCAAGCCTTTTGCCTGGTGTCGCACAAACTCTGGCCGCCCCGGCCTGATCATCTCCAAGATCTCCAGATCTTGCGTCTCAGCCCTGAGAGGCATTTCCCAGAAACCAGCACCGATGCTCGGCTTCACACGCTTGTTGAGTACTTGCATCCTGGTAAAACAGTGGACAGCCCTGAATGAAAAGTCACCAGCCTGGAATCAGAGATCGCCATGAAAAGAACCTTCACCATAGAGCGTAAGCAGCCTAGAACAGTCAAGACAAGCCAAGTCCGTCACACGGTGGCCTTACCACGAGTCAAGGATACTGCTCAGTGTCTGGGAACAACCAAATCATAGGCCGATCTTTGCCCAGAGCCTTTCGGTCCGTCCAAGCCAATTTGTGAAATGAAGGGACCCTGAACAACAAAGACCATTCCTTGGCCAGACTGCCCTCCAACAAGTTACCTGTTTGGTTAACATGAACACTGAGGAGGAACTTTGAAAGGGTAATACCGCCAGAACTTCATGGTCGAGCCAAACAATGCACCGTACCCGCTTCCCAACAAATGCACCCAACATGAGTTGCAACCTCAACGTGGCCCCTATATGTATCCGCAGCCTTTTCCAGAAAACCTAGGCGATCCTAGAAGGATGCATGCCCAAAAATAACCTGCTTCACAGAGGGGATCCATCAGTGATTTCTGACCTGGCCCACATGAGTCTTTTCATCGATCCTGCCTGATGAGTCTGTCCAGCGCCTCCAGCGCTGGGTCGAGGCGGATGCGGCTAACCACAGCGTCTTGCTTCAGCATCGCCGCGATCAGCTGGCCAATCCCGCCCTGCAGGAGAGGGTCCTTCTCTGGGCTGTAGGTTCCTCGGCTGCTAGCGAGAACCGAGGTGCTTCTGCCACCTCTTTCGGGAGCCCTTCAGTAGAAGACCTTCAGTAGAAGACCCACGCTTTCAGTGACTTAGGGGGGCCAAATGCTGTGTGCGCCCAAATCAACCCCTCGCCAAACGGTTTGCATCATGCGGAAACACCAGTCGGCCATGAGCGCGCTCAAGCAGGATGCGCATGAGCGAACAATCCGCATGGATGCAAGACTTTCAACTGAACCCTGGGCAGGATCCAGGGACCCACTGACGGGGGGCGGCCTACTGGAAGAGCCAAGGGCCTGCAGTCTGGTAGCAGGAGGTGTTTCTTTCAACCAGAGTGAGTAAGACATCATAATTCTTGGTAGATGTGGATAGGTCCAGGGTATGACTAAACTTACTCAACTTCCACTTTCGGTAAGTAAAGGGGATGCTCTTTACCAACAGGATGAAGTTGCGCCATGTGCTTGCGCCCAATTGAAGGAGTTCTTAACTTACTAGGGCCGTCAAGGCGACAGCAAGCTGAGGAGCAAAAGCCTTCCCAAATCATCGAGGCAAACAAGTGTTGACCCCAGCTTCATCAACCTCTGGTTGCTTAATAGACGTACACTTTGGGAAACATCCCATTTATCTGTGAGGCTGGCTATGGGGTCAACATTACCGTAATTCACCAACCCTGAAATTAAGGACTAAGCAACGTGCCTTCAGAAAGGGCGTGGCTTGGTTGATCCCCTTTTTTCGGCCGGCTCGTTACACCCCTAAAACCATCCCGTCCGATTCACTCCAAAGGCGAGGCTCCGGTCAGGCGCCCACTCCTATCCCCCCGGAAGGGTGGCATTTTGAAGTAGGTCAGGCGGTACAGAATCACGCCCAGTGAGAACACGTCGTTGGCCCCAGCCCCAATCATCGTCCTACAGCACAAAAGCCGCAAAACGGCTGGCCGTTTTAAGGTTTGTTTGGAAACACCAAAACAAAAGGAAATATACGGGGAACCCTGTTGCACCCCGTTTTGAAGGAGAGGGCTGGGTTTGCAGTTCCCCAATTCCATTCGTGCGAGTTGTTTCCACATGAGTTGCCATAAATTGAGTGAGCTAAGGTTAAGAAACCCATTGGTGATTAAACAAGCTCCGATTTGGTCCACTTGCAGGGAAGCGACAGGGAGGCTGCTTGTAACCCTAACACCACTTTGCAACCCACCCTGCCGCTTCCACCGCGAAAGGTGGGGGAAAACTGGTCCGTCCTCGACCACACCTCGGGAGCAATGAACCCAGGCGTCCCCCCCCAGCTGCACTTTTGATATCTGTGGAGCGTGTTGCGGTAGCACGCCAGGCCAAGGTCGATCACCGTGGCGAAGCATTTCCTTTGTTGGGTCCGAACCCCCGAAATGAGGGCCTTCGCCTTGCTTCTTTTTTGTGTTTCACACCCCAAAAGGTACTTTCAACAAGAGCTACACCGAATTTCCCCTGGTTCTCAATCAGGGAAGGTTTTGGGGACTTCCGCAGAGGTAGCTAGCCCACCCCTTGGATGGGTTTAGTTTGGCATGCCCGCCATCGAACAGGTCACGCAGGTGGTTCATCATGGCATCTGCTGGAAACTAATCCCCCTCTTGAAGGACACCCCCCCACCCCCCAGAGCCATGTTTGTTGGAGGGGGGCAGCTGTTTGAACAAGATCTCCTTCTTGGACTTCAAGGCTTGTTGGGCGAGGCTCGGCCCGTTGCAATTGATCATGATGTTCTGCGGCTTGAGGTCCATATGGGTGATGCCGTGGTTATGCAAGGCCTGCACCCCCTGCATGACCTGTCTCGACGGAGTCATGGCCCCGACTCCCTTGGAGATCCTGTATATAGACATTCATGCGTGCATTTGTATGTGTATACTGTATATATATATATGTATTGCACTGTACTGTGTTGTATTGTGCTGTATTGTATTGTACTGCATTCTATTGTATTGTATTGTAGTGTAGCGTAGTGTATTGTATTCTGTATTGATTGTATGTATGTGTGCATATGTGTATGTAGGTACGTATGTATGTACGTAGGTATGTATGTATGTATGTATGTATGTATCTATTTATGTATGTATGTATCTATCTGTATATCTATGTATCTATGTATCTATGTATCTATGATGTATGTATGTATGTATGTATGTATGTATGTATGTATGTATGTATGTATGTATGTATGTATGTATGTATGTATGTATGTATGTACGTGCATGCATGCATGCATGCATGCATGCATGCATGCATGCATGCATGCATGCATGTGTGTGTGTGTATGTATGCTTGTATTGTATTGTATTGCATTGTGCTGCATTGTATTGTGTTATTTGTATTGTATTGCATTGCATTGCATTGCATTGCAGTGTATGTATGTACGTACGTATGTATGTTGCACGCACACTTTCATATGAGCATGCATAGGCATGGAGGCACAAGTGCATTGTTGTATGTTGGATGTACTTATCTGAAAGTGTCTAACATAATTCAGCTTACAAGGAGCCGTTCAAGGCCTGTGACCTTGCCACGCAATCAGCTGCAACCATTATGCATCACAATGGAACTGGAGGCTGCCACCTCGAATGGCTGGGAACTGCGAGACGGAACCCTCAACAGTGCTTGGTGGACATAAATCCTCGGAAGACGCCCACCCAGTTCAACATGATTTGCAGACTTCCCTGATTTTTGACGTCAGTGACCAATAACTCGAACGCCAAATCCAAAAAAAACAAAGCCAACACTTAGAGGCTCGGTTTTCGGGGGCGAAACCCGCGCCTGGAACATCAGGGCCCAAATATAGACTTGGCTGTAGGGCTTCCCCAGCCTCGGCTTCTTTCTTTTGTCGCGCGTCGTCTTCGGAGCGGGCTGGTTCAACGTGGAGGGACATCAAGCGGGAAACAACCTCTCAGTCTTTGTTGAGGAAAATCATCATTTTCAGACGAGTTGGCCTGTTGATTCTTTGGTGTGGGCGCAGCTGTTTGCTTGTTAAGGTTGCTCAGAAGCGCGTGTGCTGCGCTAGAGTTCAGACCATGTTTTAAGCATTGCCTCAAGCATCAGTTTGCCCGCCCTCTTGACCATCCTTGCGGAAGGGGCAATAGCGCTACCAGTGACGCTTAGCGGAGGTGCGCTGTTTGCTAGTTGAAAACTACTCCAATTCCCGTCAAGTTTGATCGTCAAGGTCATTCTTGCAATTTTTACGCGGGCTTCGGCCCAACTGCCACAGTTTCCAATTGAGAACAAAATGCTGGCCTTCGCGCGGCTTCTCAGTGTTGCGCTCTTTTTTACTTCTTGGCCTTATTGTCAGAAGTGCTTTTCGATGTGCGTTTGATGTCAGTTCGTTTTCTAGTCAATGCAAACTTACCTGGCTAGTGTTGGGCGGAGATCCAGCAGCTCGCTCTCATAGGGTCGAGCAGTTCACTGCACTCTGAGGCCTGTAACGCCTTAGGAGTCTCCGATGGAGTCATCCATAGCAGTTCGCTTTTCTAGTAGTGGCCTTCGGGGTCGAGCGGCGCCTGCGCCTTGCGATGGAGGCAGTGAAAAGCTGTTACTTGGTGTGCGTGCGTGCGTGCGTGCGTGCGTGCGTGCGTGCGTGCGTGCGTGCGTGTGTGCGTGCGTGCGTGCGTGCGTGCGTGCGTGCGGCGCGGCGCGGCGCGGCGCGGCGCGGTGCGGCGCGGTGCGGCGCGGCGCGGTGCGGCGCGGTGGTGCGGCGCGGTGTGTGGGGGGGGGTTCTTCCCGATCTTTCTCACTCTGAAAGGGGCTCCCTGCGCAGAACAGAAATTGGCCCTGAAAACCATGCTTCGCAACCATCTTAGGGATAAGGTAAGCATGGTATCACTCCGATTGTTGGGGTTCGCTCGGCGACAACCACGGCTGCAACCTGAAAAAGGAGGCGTTGCCGTTGCCACTATCCCCTCCCACCCAAGACGCAAGGGATTGCAATTGTTGCAAAATCACAGATGGGGGCGTGGGCACAAAGTTCCTGGTCAGGGGAAGAGGATGCTGGGTCCGCTACAGTGAACATTTTCAGACGTCTTCTCAAAAAATAAGATTACTTTTGAGGGTTGGCCTTTTTCTGAAAGCCCCTTCAGGTCGCTGGATGTTTTTTCACGATAACCCTCGAAAGCGGTTGCCCCGCTCTGCAGCGGGCCACTTCTCCCACTGCAGCAGCTGGTGGTTCTGATCCGCGCACAGCACGGAACTTCGGCAGGTGACTTCAAAGTCGTGCAGCTCCCCTGCCATTTCAGATCCGCCGGATGGGAGCCATGGTTTCTCTCAACTTCTCAAGAAGGGCACCTTCCCAAAAAAGGAGGGAACCATGAAGAAAGTTGCTGAGATGGGTGGGTTTTCCTGCAGACGACTTGAGATGGGCTGGTGAGGTGATGTTTTAGCCCTGTCTGAACCCAAGTCACCCAACAGCTGCCCGGGCGAGGCTGTCACATACCGCGACACCAAAAGCTACTCCTGGTATGGAACCAGTGGAGTTCATATTCTAAGCTGGACGGATCTTGGGCTGCACAAGTTAACGCCATTGAGCCTGTTTGTTCATTCCCAATCCCCCTGTTGAATCCAGACTGCAAACCAACAAGTTTAGTGGCAAACGACCAGTTATTGTGTTTCCGTGTTTTTCTTGGCTAATCCACATTAGTGAGATCGATGATGTTTAGAGGAAACTCGTTTTGACTTCTTCTTTTTTGTTTGAGGGTTCCATGTCAATTTCTATGGGAAACTTTAGGAAGCTTCTAGCTTAAGCAAGCGAGCGTGAGGCGCCCGGAGCGCTTTCGCCTGTTGCCCTCTTTTGGTGGATTTCCTGTCAGCCGGTGGGAGCTTCCTCTCCGATGGTGAGGGACACGTCGGATTAACCAAAGAAGGCTGACGTTCCGATATGGGGGATGCTGCTTCCACACATGCCCTAACCTTGAATAGTCACGAATTGCCTTTATTCGGGCCTCGGTTTCTTCCCAACCATTGGCATGTTCAACGGCTCTTCCCTTTGCAGCCTGCACCAAAACGAAAGAGAGCGAGAGAGAGAGAGCGCAAACCATACCGCACAAAAACACGCTGCACAAGCCAAACAACTGGCAATTGACCCTTCTGCAGCTTTGTGCGCAAACACGCATTTCCCCAAAAAGCTCGAGGTTGACCTGACCCACTAAATGAGAAAGGACAAAGGCCACTGTCAAGGGCAAGGGCAGCGCTGCCTGAGTTCATAAAAGGCATCACGGTCCACAGCCCAGATTCATCCTTCACCGTATCCGGCGAGCCGGTCGAGGAGATGACGTAGTCAGTCACCCCAAACCTGAATGAAGATTTCTTAACCGGCCGGGGGGGTCGCTGTCTCCAAGTAGCTTCTCTTGGGGGACAATTCCCACACCCATATGTAATCATGTGAATCACACAATAAGTGATAATTGAATTGCATGAATCGATCAGTCAAACAAATACATACACAATAAAATATACCACACCTACACTTGGCGCCTGCACCTCCCCAACCTGAACACAGGAATCCCCAAGCAACTGTTATCACAGGTTCGGCATCGCTGGTTTTAACCTCTGGACTTCCCAGACCTACTGCCAGACCAATCCAATCCTGATGTCACATGGTGTGTGTCTGGTGTTTGAGGGTGTCCCTTTCAGGTTGGCTTAAAAGAGAACAAGGGCAACCACCTCCAACTCACCGACAGACTCAGACAACCCCAAACCACCTTGAGGCCACATGTGTGAACCCCCACTTTGACACATGCCCACGCCTACTCAAGGGGGAGGCAAACCCTCAAAGTGGGGGAGTGTCTCAAAAGCTTCCAAAATACAGGACCCCCCCAAAAAGAAAGAAAGAGTTTTCCCTTCAGACTAAAGAAATGTCTCAAAAGCTTCCTCGAAAAAAAATACTAAAAATGGTAAACAGTATCGCCAAGCCTTCGCAGATTGCCCTTTGCACAAGTCACTATTTGCGCCCACTAAAGCTTGGTTGCTGTTGACCCTGATCACTTTTTGTGGGTCCAATGGACACTCCCAGTGTTTCAACCACAAAGTTAAAGTTCAATTATCCGTTTCCAAATACCCAGAAAGCCAATTGGGTATTTCTCAAAAAGGGCCCAACTCGTTCAGGTGGTTGGTGTCCTTTTAGTTTCCCCTCAATCCCAATAGCCATAACGAAACATACAGAACACAAAGAACCACCGGCCTCTGAGGTCATTTGCCCAAGTCGCTGGCCGCGTTTTGTTCTCGGTACTGGGAATTCATGAGCGAAAGCCACATGGCTGATTCATAGAGGGGCGTCCCCATGAAACAAGGGACCCTTCACGTTGTGTGCCGGGGGGGGGGGCGGGGGAATCTCTGCGAATCTGCATGTTTTACAAGAATTCCAAAACACTTGCCACCTCCCCTTGGGTTCCAAGCGCCATCTGATCGGATCTAAGGGTCCATCAGAGTTGGTCTTTGAAGGCGAGCTTCATGAAACCAACCATTTTGATCCATTTTGAGGCTGCTCACTTTGTTTTGTTTTGCTCAGGTTAGGAGGCTGCAGCTTGCTATGATCAAACCAAGCACACTAAATACCCCTCAAAATTGCAATTGCCCTTCGGTGCGCCAGGCGTGGGATCCTTTTCCACTTTCGAGTAAATCACATTTTTGTGGGTGGCCGGATGGCCTGGCCGGCTGGCCGGCTGGCCGGATGGCCGGATGGCCGGATGGCCGGCTGGTCGCATGGTCGGATGGCCGGCTGGCCAGTGGGCCGGGAGGCTGGATGGTCGGATGGCTGGACGGCCGGAAGGCCGGAAGCCGGATGGTCGGAAGGCTCAGGTGGGCAGAAGGCCGGCCAAACCAAACCCACCAACCTAAACCGACCCCAAACCAAACCCACCAACCCTAAAGCAGCCCCAAACCGACCCCAAGCCAAACCTAAACCAACCGTAAACCAACACCAACCCTAAACTGACCCGAAACCACGCAAAACCAACCTTACCGACTCAAAATTAAATCTGAACCAACCCTAAACCGCACTGGTCTAACCCCTGACCCAATCGATCACGAGCCTGAGGCAACGCTAGACAAAACCTTAAAAATACGATAAACCGACGCTACGCCAATAGAAACCGACCCTGACCCCCTAACCAAGCCTGAAGCACAACAAGCCAACCTTAAACCAAGCCCAAGCCGACCCGAAACGGACCCGAACCAAACAAAACCTAAACCACTCCTCAAACTAACCCAGAACAACTTCAAACACCCTAAACTCACCCTAAACCACCCCCAGCCCAAACCATCCAACTTTAAAGCAACCAACCCCAAACGAACCGTAAACCCACCCATAAATCAACCCTAAACACGAACCTAAAGTTACCCTAAACCAACTCTAAACCAATTCCACCAAACCCACCAACCAACCCTAAACGAACCGTAAACTGATCCTAAAATCAACCCGAAGCCGAACCTAAGCTTACCCTAAAGCAACCCTAAAACGACCTAAACAAAATCCAAACCACCCGAAAACAAACAAAAACACGTTAAACTCAACCGAAACAAACCCTAAACCAAACCTAAACCACTACTAAACCAACCGAGCCTAGCCCGAGACCAACTTGAAAACATCCCAAACCAACCGACCCTAAACCGACCCCTAAGCCAACTCCAAACCGAACCCACCAACCCCAAAGCAACCCTAAACCGACCCTAAACCAAACTATTCTCAAATCAATCCTAAACCAGCCTGAGCCGACCCTAAAACACACCAAGCTAACCCTCCAAACCAATCGCGAACCAAACCCAAAACACCATAAGCAAACCCCAAACCAACCCTAAGTCATCCCAAAACGGACCCGAACCAAATCAAACCTAGACCAACCGCAAACCACTCCTACACCTAAATCAATCCTAAACCGAACCAAATTTACCCCAATCAACCCTAAACCAACCTTAACCAAAGCCACCACCCACAGCAAGCCTGGGCAGCCCTACACTAACCCTAAACCAACCCTACCCCCAAAGTACCCCTAAAGCACCCGAATCCAATCCTAGACTCACCGTAGACCAACCCTAAATTTGCCGTAATGTTACCCTAAACCAACCCTAAAACACCTTGAGCCGACAAGCACAAAACACAGGCGGAAGCGGGAGGCCGGAACCAACCCTAAGTCAGGACCCGAACCAAACCAAGCCTAAACCAACCGTAAACCACTCCTACACCAACCCAAACAAACCCAAAACAACGTCACTGCACCCTAAACCCGCCAACTTTAAAGCAACCAACCCCAAACCAACCCTGAGGCACCTTAAACCGACCCAAACACAAAACAAAGGGTGGAAGTCGGAAGCCGCAAGTTGGAAGGCCGCGACATCGGCCCGAGCACCCGAGCAGCGCGCTGCACCACTTCGGGATTCCCAAGAATTGTCCGGCCGAACATGACGGACCCCTCAAGCAAGCCCCCTCGAGCTGCTTACCAAAAGCTGGCCGCGGTCTTTCCTTCCTGGTTGTTAATTAAACAGGCCGGGGAATCGTCCCAAAATATCCAAAATTAACAAATTGTCTCACTTCCCGAGCGCATGCCACCATAGAGTCGGACCTTCTTACCACTAAACTGGTCCAAACCCAAGAAGTTCGAAGTGCAACTTGGGAAGTGAGTTGTCTGTTGGTCGCGCTTGGGGAAACAAACCAATCCGGGCCATTTGGTCGAATTTCATCTGCGGGGCATCAGCTGCAAGATCTCCGCCTCCCGTCTGTCCCTGGGCAGCGGGTCCTTCACCAACTTCCTTGGCCACACGAGTGCACTCCTGGGAACGTGACCCACGAAAAAGCGACACCAAAGTGGGCCATTCCCGTGACCGTATCACTTTGAACAGGCTTGCCTTGGTATCACACACACGCACATGGTCTCAAACCCGATTTCCCACCACCATGCTCCTGCAAGTGTCTTGGTTGCTTGGCTTTGGCTGGCGAAAAGGGACAGGAACGACACCCGAAGCGCAAAAGAGCAACGCCCAAAAACAACAATGATTACGCTGCTGGTTGATGTGAACGTTTGATCATTTCCCCCCACTTCTTATTGAGAGGGGATCCTTCTTGGTGGGGACTCATTCCATGCAAATAGGGATCCCTGACAATTATTGGGTGTACTAGTCAGGGGCAAAATCTGAGTAATCCGCCGACAACAAGGCGGCGTGTTGGACATAAGAAATGCTCCTTGCCTCTTTACCTGCTACCCCTCTTTTGGGGGCTGTGCGGAACACAATTGCGTAAAAACATTGGGGTGTTCGATTCCCCCACCTCCTGGGTAACATCGCCAGCATCACCTGCATCATCCGCATCAGCGCCTGCCAAGGATGCGGATGATGCAAGTGATGCTGGGGATGTTGCCCATAAGGAATATCTGGAAATTGAGGAAAATGCATGGAAATGAATGGGAACAAAAACAGACACAAAGGGACATGAACCGAAGTGAAGGAAACTGAAGGGAAATGAAGATCCTTCGAACAAGGGAGGAAAAATGTTTTCGGGGGGGAACTGGGGAGAAGATCGGGGGGGGGGGGGGGGGGGAGGGAAAGATCTTGGGGGACAAAGGCCTCAGGGGGGAAAGAGGGGAAAGCATGTCAACCGGGAAAGGGGGGGAAAGATCTTAGCGAGGAAAGGGAGAAGATCTGGGGAAAAAATGCCTTAGGGGAGAAAGAGAAGAAATGATCTCAACAGGGAAAGGGGTGGAAAAGATCTTAGGGAGGAAAGGGAGAAGATCTGGGGAAAAAAGGCCAACAGGGAAAGGGGGGAAAGGATCTCAACAGGGAAAGGGTGGGAAAGATCTTAGGGAGGAAAGGGGGGGAAAGATCTTAGGGAGGAAAGGGAGAAGATCTGGGAGAAAAGGACTTAGGCGGGAAAGGGGGGAAAGGATCTCAACCGGAAAAGAGGGGAAGGATCTTAGGGAGGAAAAGGGAGAAAGATCTCAGGGGGGGAAAGGCCTTAGGGAGTAAAAGGGGGGAAAGGATCTCAACAGGGAAAGGGTGGGAAAGATCTTAGGGAGGAAAGGGGGGGAAAGATCTTAGGGAGGAAAGGGAGAAGATCTGGGGGGAAAAGGCCTTAGAGGGAAAGGATCTCAACCGGAAAAGAGGGGAAGGATCTTAGGGAGGTCAAGGGAGAAGATCTCAGGGGGGGAGGGGAAAGGGGGGGGAAAGGATCTCAACAGGGAAAGGTGGGAGAAGATCTTACAGGAAAAGCGAGAGGATCTCAGGGGGGGAAAAGGCCTTAAGATCTCAGGGGGGGAAAGGCCTTAGGGGGGAAAGGGGGGAAAGGATCTCAACAGGGAAAGAGAGGAACACATCTTAGGGAGGAAAAGGGAGAAGATCTTACAAGGAAAGGGGGGGAAAGATCTTAGGAAGGAATTGGGGGAAGATCGCGGGGGGAAAAGAAGGCCTTAGGGGGGAAAGGGTGGGAAGGATCTGAACAGGGAAAGGGGGGGAAAAGATCTTAGGGAGGAAAAGGGAGAAGATCTCAGGGGGGGAAAGGCCTTAGGGGGGAAAGGGTGGGAAGGATCTCAACAGGGAAAGGGGGGGAAAGATCTTAGGGAGGAAAAGGGAGAAGAACTCAGGGTGGGAAAAGGCCTTAGGGGGGACAGGGGGGAAAGGATCTCAATAAAGAAAGGTGGGAAAAGATCTTAGGGAGGAAAAGGGAGAAGATCTCAGGGGGGAAAAGGCCCTAGGGGGAAAGGGGGGGAAAGGATCTCAACAGGGAAAGGGGGGAAAAAATCTTAGGGAGGAAAAGGGGGATGATCTCAGGGGGGGAAAAGGCCTTAGGGGGGAAAGGGGAAAAGGATCGAAAAGCGAGAAGATCTCAGGGGTGGAAAAGGCCTTAGGGGGGAAAGGGGGAAAGGATCTCAACACAGACAGGGGGCAAAGGATCTTAGGGAGGAAAAGGGGGAAGATCTGAAAAGGCCTTAGGGGGGAAAGGGGGAGAAAGGATCTCAACAGGGAAAGGCGGCAAAGGATCTTCGGGAGGAATAGGGAGAAGATCTCAGCGGGGGGACAGGCCTTAGGGGGGAAAGGGGGGAAAGGATCTCAACAGGGAAAGGGGGGGAAAGATCTCAGGGAGGAAAGGGAAAAGATCTCAGGGGGGGAAAAGGCCTTGGGGTCTCAGGGGGGAAAAGGCCTTAGGGGGAAAGGGGGGAAAGGATCTCAACAGAGAGAGGGGGGAAAACATCTTAGGGAGGAAAAGGGGAAAAATCTCAGAGGGAGAAAGGGCCTTAGGGGGGAAAGGGGGAATGGATCTCAACAGGGAAAGGGGGGCAAAAATCTTAGAGGGGAAGGGGGGCAAGGGGACAATTCCAAAGGGACGCAAATAAGAAAAATGTCGGCGAGGCGTTAAAATTTTATTAGAGACAAATATACGAATCAGAATCGGAACATGTGATGAGTGATGTCCCATACTCCAGGCCAAGCTTCATCGACACGTCACCGCCGTAGGGGCTGCAGGTCACGTTGCACTGGTACACTTCACCGAAGGACCCCGAGCCGATCCGCCTGAAACTTGGGGGACGGGTGGTTTCCTTTTTGGCTACCACAGCCAAAGGGGCATCCTCAAAAGTAAATGCCACACCCGTTTCTTTTGAGCAATGTTTCTGCAAATGTTGCTCCGACATCCGAGTCTCAGATCTCAGGGGTGGGTTGGGGTTTTTTCTGATACACTACCGTGAGTGCCACATTGGACATCGAAGCCCTATGCGGATCGCCGGTAAGGGAATCACAGTGAAACTCATGCACAAAAAGGTCCGCTCGGAAGCTTGGGGCAAGTGTGGCTTTGCACGAGAATGGTGGTGGTTGGTTCAAACATAGACAAGCACAATTGATCTACAGACATGGCGCACATATGCTCAAATTCCGAAATCACAAAGACATGAGCTCGCGCTAGTTTGCCCAGCGACTGGAACCAAGCCCGGCCTCACCACTTGCAAGCGACCCCGCCATGCTGACGGCAACACCACCTCGCCGACCTCCTCCTCCTGAGGCTGGGCGGGCCAACTGGCCACACGGAGCCAGGAATGTTTCTAGGGCACACTTCTCCATTCTTTCCAGGGATCCATCCTTCTTTCCCAGAAAGCCATCAGAACCCCAAGGGAAACAGCTGGGTTTAAAAAGACGATGGTTGAAAAGAATGGGGAATGAACCCCGTCTCAGCTTTCAAATCGAACATGGCTCGTTAAACAAGATCCCCCCAACCAAAAAGAACAAACATGTGGCAAGTTGACCAACACCCCGCAGAAACTTGCAAGTGGTACCCTGTAGCAACATTATCAAGCGTCCGATCAGGATTCCAAATATAAGTTCCAGTTGAAGTTCGCGGCGTGAAAGTCCCTCAAACCCAAAACTTGTCAAGATGCAATGGCGGCAACGAAACAAGACACTAACCTATTCCCCTCTCACAAGTAAACAATTGCAAAGCCAAACGCCCACCGGGACCTTTTAAGGGAATCGACCCGACCCGGGGAGCGCGCTTGAGCCAAATCATGCAAGGTCTGCAGCTCACGGAAGGAATGCTCTACTGAAGAGAACCCCTATGTCCTATCGATTCCCGTTGATGCAAGTAACCGCAAAGTTATCATGATGTAATGCCCACACGAAGTGTAATGCCATCCCTGTGGGTATGCATTTATTTGAGAAAGCGCGGGTATTTCCACTCCCCCCTCTTTGCGCTTACGGCATTTCTGTGCTTAAGAATCTTCAAGACGTTTTCTTCTTCTTGGCTTTCTTCTTCCTCTTCGGATTAGCAGGTTCAACACAAGCGGGTGGCTCCTCTGCTGGTGCGCCAACAGGGTCTCTCACACTTCTTGAGTCACTTACTTTAGTTTGTACCTGCGGTGCCGAATCCATTTTGAATCCAGTCATATTGGCTTCTACTGAATTTGGTACTATTGTGGAGATACCGAGGAGGTGGATCGCGTTGGCCCACTTGTGTGCCTCAACACCTTTTGTAAAGATGTCTGCACGCTGATCCTCGGTCTTCACGTGCTGGAGAGTCACGTCTGGCTGATCGACTATTTCTTTCAAAGATGAGAGGTTAACTTTGTGTGTGCGAGTGATATGCCGCAACTTGTGGCTAAACCCTGAACGCACCACTTTCTCAGTTGCCTCATTATCTTCATAGATGATCAAGTCAACATCTCTTCCTAGCATGTGACCCCACAGTGTCATCATCGGCAATGCCTCGGTGAATAGCCCGTAGGCCATGGCGATCACTTCGGCTTCAGTCGTGCTCCGGCTGGTTGCAGTCTGCTTCTTAATTAGAGATCCAGCTCAGTGGCCACGAAGTCCCATTGGATCCGGCTACCCTTATAGCCAACCCCCATTGGTGCTTAGTGCTGAATCGCCGTCCCCAGTTCCAACCACACATTTGATGACACGTCGGTGATCTGCCCCACCAGAGTGAAGTCTACAGAGTGATGTGCGTAGCACAGGAGTCGGTGTAACATCCTGTCGCAGGCCCTACACCACTTGCTCACGTGTGACGCTAAAAAGGTTATGGCTTTAAGCATGTCTGGTCTACCAAGCCTTGCCCCCCATAGCAATTTCATGAGAATTGCACACGCGTGCGTTTGTAGCTGTCTTTCTTGTTCCCATTCGTCTGGAAGGACGGACCCTTTTGGCAGAAAAGGGGTTGCTGCACCTTTGAGTCTTTGCTGCTTAGTGATACCTAAGTACATGTCTACGGCGGAACGAATGATCGAATGTACTCTCGTATATTGAAAGCTACCCCAAGTCCATCAGGAGTCTCAACGATCTCATGGTGTCTCCCCAAAAACCTACCCAGTCCTCCTATGTCTTCTATTTCAATCAACTTACCTAGTTCTTGCCAGAACATTTCGTGTGATTCACCCCTGCCAGATAACAAGAGGTCATCCACGTAAACTGTCAAGGCCAGGTCTCGCTGCTTGAAGAAGAATGTTGAAGGGTGACCCTCAACAGTCTTTCCCCCCAACTTGCGTACTGCCTCTTCTAGATGGTTCTGCCAGTGCGCGCCTGATTCTGGATGACCATATAGCGACTTAATGAGTCTTACGAGGGGTCGCCTATAGCGACCAACCCATGAAGCCGGCCATGTCTCCCTCGGGAGTCGCACCCAGGTTTCGCACAGACTGCGGAGGTCCGCCTGCACGTAGGCTTTTACTGCATCGGCTGAGGTCACGCGGTTGCCTGGGCCGTGGAAATCATCGACGGAGATGCCGAGAGGCTCTGATACACTGCCAGTGCCCCGTCTTGGTCTCTGGCATTATCACCCCTAAACACTCCACGTCCTTTCAATTGAACCATGTCTGGACCCCTTCCAACGAACCGTCTAGAACATATGGACATCACATCACCTATGTGTATCTTATCCTCTTTTGCACGGGCTTCTGCCAGGACCTCTGGTTCTTCCCGCACAGAGTCTAGATCCCAGGTTCCTTTGTCTGTGAGTCCATTGAACTCCTTCTGAACTGCTGCGATGGCCTTTGCGTCTCTGATCCATTCCTTTCGGTCAAGCAGTTCTGTCATTAGGGCTGGCTGCAACTCTCCCATTAGCACCTCAAGTGCTGTGAGTGCATGCCATTCGTGGTCATCTGTCATGGCAGCTGCTGCAGGTCTACTGGAAGCTGCTGACGGATCGCTTGGCACGTAACCCGGTTCACGTGGGTCGTCCGGGACGGCCTTGCGTGGAGGGAACCCTCTCAGGTCTTCACGTTCTGTGAGGTCCCCGTGTCCTACGATCACTGATGACTGCCCCTGTGGCACAGGAGTGGTTGGTGAATGCAACGCAGGCACGGGCAACGTTGTGGGCGTATTCCCCCCTGGTCCTGCACGGGCGGTTGAGGATGATATCGCGCCGGATGGCTGCGCCTCTTCCGTCTTGCTGACGTCTTTGGGATAGAGTCCATCGCATTTGTCCCTGCACGTCTGCGAGTGATTGTATGTACCAGGCGAACAGCCAGAACAACCCTTAGTGAAACCGTGTTTCAGAAGGCGACTGAACGTGATGTACGCATGTTTCGGTTTTGTCTTACTTGGTTCGGCATAGGGCAGTGCGTCAATTGTCACTTCGTATGGTAGTACGCCCTTCTCCAAAGATCGTTCAAACGCGGCCCTCCTAAGCTCATGCATTGGGTCGGTCACATCTTTGAGTGCGATTTTGGCGGCATTCTGCAAAGGGTATTCTATGTGTACAAGCGGAGGAAAATATACCTCTTTCTGATGCACATCTCGAGGAACCCAGTATTTATGCGACAATTGTCTGAGGGATTCATAGTCTAGAATCAGAACAGTGTCCTTATACCTTAGTCCTGGTGCTAGCTTCCAGCCGGCAAAGATGCCAGGTCTGGTGGTTGGTGCAGCCATGCCATCTGAGCTTCGATGGTAGTAGTAAACCAGGGCTCCCAAAAAATATATTGTTCCAAGAAACGGATGTCCTGTTGCAACTTCCCATTTGGTCTTGCCTTTCTTCTGGTCTTCTACTGGTGTGCCTTTTTCATGATCATGCAAGGGTGCTGGTTCCAAAGGGATCTCACCTTCGAGGTGTATGAGACTGCCACAGGCCACAACTTCCTCCAGAAACCTGCCTGCAGATGCGATGGCCGGGATGCTTCTTTCAGAGACCGGATGTCTCGTTCACATGAGGCGTTGTGCGGCCATGAGCGGGCGAGTGCGGGGCCAACGTTCCAGCACATCCGCTGCGCGGCATTTGTGAGCTCGTCAGCTGTGTCTGATTTGAAGATCGTGTCCGTCCTGCCGTTCAGTGCCGCGCCTGCAAAATGCTTCATGGACAAATAGTTTGCTTCTTCGCCTTTGTCCGTCTGTGGGTATGCGATGGATAGCCCTGAGAAATGGTCTCTTAGCAACAACGCCGTTTGTTCACCATCCATTCCAGCATGCTCTGCGGCCACTATCACATTGTCCCCTTGAATGAGTTTCCCAAACGCATCGGGCTGAGTGTACTCTACCGGTTCATCGGGGTCCACAGGTCTTTTAGAATGTTTGTATTTGCCTAGCATCCTACCCCTGAGGCAATGCTCACACTGATTGTTCTTCTTTGAGTGCAATGCCTGATGCTCGAGGGTTGCGGCTTCTCGCTTCAACTTTCTTGCTACACCTTCGGGCATCACCTCCTCACGTTCGGAATCTGCATCTGAGTCCGCTGCGGCAACGAGGGCTTTTGGGAGACGCTTGGCCGTGAATGGGTCTGGTTCCCGCTCACGATGTTCGCACTGATGGGTCACTGCGGTGCATGGCATTGTTATCACTTGCCCATGCACTCTGTTCGGATACCAAGCACTGCAAGCCATTTCACACATTTCTGGAGGGTATCTCGCTGTCTTAGCTGCGCTGGCACCTGCTATGACGGCATGCTTGAAACCCTTCTCATGCTTGCATCGGCATTGTGCGAGTGATGCTGCTAGCCTCGGGCACGTGGTAACAACCCTCCAACGTTTCAGATGCGGATTGCCGGCGGAATCCTTGCTTCCTACGGCACAACCGTCGAAATCGATGGTGTACATGTGCAACTCTATGATGAGCTTCTGCAATTCGGATAGTTGCCAACCCGTTGCGTCCCTTGGCCGCTCGAATGCAATACGGCCACCCTTACCATGGGTGGCACGTGCCAACTTGCAGAAGTTCCTCAACAGCTTTCTGGACACACGTCGTGCTGCCTGAAGCTTCTTGAGATACGGTTTCCCATAGAGGCTCTTACACAAGTGCTGATATTGGGACCATGGTGCACACGGGATGCTCCCCCAAAGGTCAATTGTGCTTTCTCCCTCTATTTCTGCAAGCATGGATTCCATGTTCTTATCGTCCAAGCCATTATTATGATTCATTGTGCTACGTGTCACCTTGATGCCATAGGCTTCTGCTGCCCTACCCAACGGAGAATCACTTGTCGTGCAAAACTCCATCAGCTCGCTCTGTGTCACCGGAATGTGCGGGGCGGCAACATCTTCGCTGAGGCTCTCTCTCAAGGCTCGCAACTCTTGTTCTAGTCTCTCAATGGTCTGGTCGATCTTGTCGATGAATTCCTGGGCGGCGGTTCTCCTAACAGAGTGACACTGTTCCATGGCATGTCTGATGTGAGATTCTACTGCCTGTTTTCCACTAGTCACTTTTGTGTTCTCCTGACACTCGTTTTTCATTGTTGGAACAAGTGGCTCATCAAGTACCTTGAAAACCGTCTGTCCTGTCCAGCGGGCACCCGTGGGCGCCCGCGATAGCTTGTTCTCTCTCCAATTGCGATGAAACACTTCGTGCTGTTTCCCGCGCATGGTGTGCATTGTCGTGGTCCTAGTTGAGGCAAACAGGGCTAGGTCTACGGGGCATTCTTTCACTCCGTTCGGATTGAAGAATCCTTTCCTTTCGCAAACATGAATGCGGATCAGGTTGCCTTGCTCCTTGTCGTACACCCAACTGTCTCTCTTCGGTGCTTCACCGTTCGGCTCTGCATCCTTTGCAGAGCACGCACCCATAGTGCAGTCTGCTACACTGCCTTCCCCGTTCGGGCTCGCGCAGTGCGATGGGAATTGCACACAAACACATGCATATGTTCTCTCCATGCACTCTTCACAGAAGGTCGAGCACTGGTGGGTGGCACATGCTGCAACACTGAGGCGTCCCACAATGTCTTCGGCTTGTATGGTTATCCTATTTACACTTTCCTCATGCATTTGCAACGCATCAGCATCGCCTTCCGGCTCTTCCTCATAATGTTGCACTCCACATGTCTCTGCAACACTTTCGTCGAGTTGCTGCAACACAAGAGCGTCGCCGTTCGGCTCAGTCTCGGAGTGTTGGATTTCACATGCCACGGGTATGCTTGCATTTCCGGCTTGATCAAGGCCTATGCTAAACATGGGCACGTCATTCTTCACACGGCTGGCGTACCACCTGTTCTTAAGGGGACACCAAATGCGACACTTCCTATGGTTAAGAGCGATGTAGGGGACCTTTCCATGTTCCAAACAAACGTCCTTCCCTTTCTCACTTGCCGCCCAATAGACATTGCCAATGGGCAGCCTTTCAGCAGATGAACCTGCATGCTTCCCAGCGCTTGGGTCCACAAGTTCATAGCCTCGACTGATTGCTGGACACCGCCACCTGTGAGAAACTTCACAGGTCTGTCCAACACACCTTTCCACATCTCTAGCAACTCGGGGGCGATGCCTTGTTCAAGAATGGCCCGTTCGGATCCTATGTCATGTGCAGCACCAATGTCTCCGATTAGCTCTAGTGAGATGTTATGGAAATCATCTGCCATGTTTGCCAACATACACAAGTTGTCTTCTGAGGGAAGCTCAACCCCATTAGTTGATGGTTCCCAACCGTGCAAGGACGTACCTACGTTCAAGATATTGTCAAACTCGGCGGCCCCTACCACACCTGTGTGTGACATTTGTGCGATACTCGTCGTCATGATGCCCTCGATGCATGCAAGCATCAGCGGGATGCTCACTCTGAGAAAGATCGGGATCGGCAATCGCACTATGGATGCCTGCTCTACGAAACTCTCCCACATCTTCAACATCTTCCCTATGACTCCGTCTTTGTTGTGGTTCGGGCAGCTGGGATCACTCGAACCTTCCTGCCGGGCATGCTCTGCGCTAGTCACCCTTGACAAGCAGGGAACCCGCTTCACCTCATGCCACAACCAATGGAACAATGTCTTGCCGTTTGGTCTGTCTTCTGGTCTGAGTCCATTGCGGATGTAATGTGCCCTTCTGATGAATGATTGCACATTCGCTGCAGTGGTGCCCTCCAACTTCAAGTTGAGCAAGTGCATCTGGTTCAGTGCAACCCCTTGTGATGCACCTATGGAGAAGTGACAATAAACCAAATTCAACATAGGCGCTGCTCGTGGTCCCTCACCTCTCAATGCACAGCTTTCAACGTATGAGTTGAGTTCATGCGACAATTCGACATTGGTGGCCAACACATCCGGTTGAATGAGTTCTGCAAGGTGCTTGTTGAACTGCACAAAGATCTTTTCTGAGTGAAGTTTCTTGCGGAACTTGCTGCCACTTCCTCCCTCGAAACAGTGCACAACGTACTTTGCCAACACATCATCCTGAGTCATGTCAACACGGGATACTGAGGCAATCAAGGCGCTCTTCCACTCTCTGCAAGATGTGGCGTCATTTGGCAACCTTGTGACCTTAATCATCTTAAGGTTCTTATGCTTGTACACTGAACTTTCGAACTCATCGCGCCAGGGCTGGTGCCCGGCTGCGGAAGAGTCACTAGATGATCCCCAAGCCACTTCATCTTCAACCTCATCCGAATATTCTTCGGATGGGCATGCCTGAGAGTCATCTTCGGGGATTGTGGGTTGCTTCTTGACAAACCCTTTCTTGGACCCGGACGTTTTGTCGCGCCTGCTGGCAGCGTGTCCGTCCCCCCTTTGCACCTGCTGTGGTGCTGCATCCGCGCCCTTATGGCCTGCTGAGGCGGGCCCAGGAGTCATGTCGTTCCACAAAGGAGCAGGAAAGCCACTGGGAATGCGTGGAGGTTCTGGCACCTGCTGGGGACCCGGTGGAACACCAGCGCATGCACTTTGCGAGCCATGCACCATTATGTTCAGTTGTTCTATCTGTCCCTTAGCCTGTTCCAGTTGCCCCATCAACTCAGCAATCTGTTGATCACGCTTTTGGATGGCTTCCGAAGCTTCTTGATGGATTCTGGCGACACCCACTTCTGCTTGCACTTGGGTCTGTTGCTTTTCTCTTTCAGCCTGAGTGATAGCATCTTTAGCTGAGAATGCCATTTGCATGGCTTCACCTTGCAATTGTTGCCTCTGTTCACTCAATGCTGCAGCAACATGGGCCTGAATGAGTCTCTCAATCTGCTCTGGGTCATGTGTATAGACTACATTAGCAGTTTGCTGAATGGCATTATATTGTTGCTGATGCACATTGGTACTCTCGGCATTGACCTGGGTCAAATGTTGAGTGGATGCATCAACCTCCATATGGTGTAAATTTGCTGATTCATCTCTATTCATGACATTCGTCTGAGACACTGAATGGCCTGTGTTGCCTACTCCCTCGTGCAATCCACTGATTCGGCGGGCTCACCTGCGATTTGCAATTGATCACTTGGTACGGCATCTATGAGTTTCACCCGGGCTGTCAGTTGAAGGGAATGACGATGAGAAGGTTTCTGGATCCCTTATGCTGTGGTATTGGGCTGTTAAACCTAGCCTTTGTCTGGCTGAGTCACCACCCTTCTGAGTCACCACCCTTTTCTTTACCTAAGCGTTTGGGACTCTCCGCTTGCATATACCCCTGCTGATCACAACCTGGCGGCCTGACTTTTCCACTCCACCCTATATCACTCGCCTGAGCGGTGTGCGATCGCAAGCCACAAATTGCTGCGCTTTCCGGCGCTTTGCAATGTCCTCGCAGCTCGGATCCGTTCCACCAGCAGCTGGATGCTCGTTGCTGCAGAGTGGGCACTCTTCACCTGTATCGCCCACGGGGCTTGCCTCGGATCCAAAAGCCGGTTCCACCGCTCTTGCAGTTCGTCCAAGATGTCCCGAGCGTCGTCGCACAATGCAGTTGCTCCAAGCTCCAGGACCCTTTGTGCTTTTGTTTTATCCGAGCGCCCGTCTCGTCGGCGTGCTGAACGCCACGATTTGCGATACACGAATTCCAGAGGTATGTGTGACAATGGTCCTGCTGCCCACGCTTCTCGAGTTGACTGCTCCCGAAATGCTGTGCCCACGTACGACAGGCACCTGATGGCAACCCCCGTATCCTCCAGCCGCCTCACCGCCTCCACCACAGGTGTCGGAATCACCCCGAAATGCTCCAGGGTGTTGTGGTAATCCAATATCACCAAAGGCCGCGAATTGACTGATGGCGCCGGCACAAGAACAACCTCAGGTGTTTCCACGTCTGAGCTGATGTCCTCCACGGGCTCTTCTGCTGTCACGTCAGGGATGTCCAGCTGTTCCGCCAATTCAAGAATCACCGGATCTTCGACAATGTCTGTCTGCCCAGTGTGCTGATCCTGAAAAGCGTCCAACTCCGCCAAACACCAACGACTCTCGTCCTGTGACGTCCTGAACCAAGCGAAGCTGTGATTGCCACTTGTTGATCCGTCTGCACGCCAAGGATGAACCTCTGTCTCGATTTCGATCTCTACTTCTTCCAGCTCGTCGTCTGCCTGTTCTGCCTGCACCTCCTGCACCGATTCCAACGCGTCCTGAAAACCCGCCTCGTATGCACGGTCAAGCTTCCTCTGCTTATACTGTACCTGCGATGGCCTGTCCGGTCGTCCTCTGCGTTGTGATCGTTGAGTCTTGTGCATACACCTTCTCAAGAAAGTTGTAAGGTCTGATATTCACCGCCGCCTCGAGCTGTGCGGCTGATAACCCGCAGAAACTTGCAAGTGGTACCCTGTAGCAACGTTATCAAGCGTCCGATCAGGATTCCAAATATAAGTTCCAGTTGAAGTTCGCGGCGTGAAAGTCCCTCAAACCCAAAACTTGTCAAGATGCAATGGCGGCAACGAAACAAGACACTAACCTATTCCCCTCTCACAAGTAAACAATTGCAAAGCCAAACGCCCACCGGGACCTTTTAAGGGAATCGACCCGACCCGGGGAGCGCGCTTTTTCTTGAGCCAAATCATGCAAGGTCTGCAGCTCACGGAAGGAATGCTCTACTGAAGAGAACCCCTATGTCCTATCGATTCCCGTTGATGCAAGTAACCGCAAAGTTATCATGATGTAATGCCCACACAAAGTGTAATGCCATCCCTGTGGGTATGCATTTATTTGAGAAAGAGTGCGGGTATTTACACTCACCCTCCCAACAACTGCTGCCTCCCGTGTCCAAAATGGCAAGAACTGTCCAACAAGAGCTGTTGGGGGAGTGCTGGTACAAGCTCCATGTGTTATTCCCCACAGCTTGCACCCCTGCCTTGTGCATCTCGCGGCCTTGCGCATGTTTCTGGGCAAAACCTTTTGAGCTTCCCCATTCTCCTATCTCTCACTGGAAAGAACATGCTGCCACATCCACACATTATAGTATTTCTTGTACCGTGTACCCGCACAAGCAAAACGTGTGGATTTAAGGTTTGTCCGTCCTTCCCCTTTAGCTGGGGCAGGTTCTGTTTCAAAGGCGGCATGGAACACGCTGGCCACACCCCGGCTCCAGAAAACTGCTCTTCACCTTCACCATCTCCAGTTCCTCCCCATCCTCAGACAGCAAGCCCGACCCATCTGCCCATGGGCGGGGGGTGATCTGGAGGCTTTTCGCCCGTCTCCTAGATGCACTTTGGTGCACAACAAGCTGACTGTTTCGCCGTAAATTGGACCCAGGCCAACACTGAAACTGGAACCCATCAGTCCTCAACCAAGCTGAAACCAGACAAGACACCTATGCCCATTTGACATGTCGCCCTGCTTTTGTGAACTTCAAGTTGAACCCCTAAATTTGCTTGGAAACCCTCAATAAATCTGGGTTGCTCCTCCTTCCTGAGCAGACGTTTGCAGGTTCAATCGACAAGCAACTTGTTTTTTAAAGGGCGAAGGTCATACCAAAGACCAGCCATGAAATGAGGCGTTTCTTTAATCAAAAAACCTAGGACTGACGACTGCACCCAGAACCTTCCTCCCATCCTGTCTTCTCCAGTCACTGGCATTCTTTGGGCTGATTATCCAGAACCCTCCATCCCTCTCAAATTCAGCTGTCTTTCTTCCAAGCCCCTTCTTTTCGCCTTTCGGCCTGTGGATTCCCAGGCCGACCAAAAACTCGTTGCCTCCGGCCGAGCCCCCCGGTGGCCCCCCGATAAACCCCCCGGTTGCGGCCTGCAATCGCTGCAGCTCATCCTCATCGAAGCTCCTCAGCCTCACCCGGCCGTCGTCGTAAGGCACCGCCCGCTCCAGGCGCTTGGCGATGGCGACCGCACCAAGCGCGAAGAAGAGGTGAAACATGTGCAGCTGCTAACGCGGCCAAATACCTCAGCTGCGCAAATATGGGGTTTTGGGTAGCATGTTGGGGATTTAGGTTTTAGGTGACATGTTGGGGGTTTAGGTGGGGCTGTAGGCGGGAGCAAGGTCAACTAGAAGCAAAATTGAGATAACAACCCGGCCCCAAGGCGATCTGCAAGCTGCTAGTTCCTGAAGGACGCCACACGTTCGAAGATATCGCAGACTACGTGCCCGCTGCGCGAGCGCAGCGGGGCGGGGCTAGTATCACTTGCCGTGACTTGAGCAGAAATGTGGCGCACGTCACCCAGCAAGTCTCAGTGAAAGACGGGCTTACCAAAAGAGGCTATGAAACCAGCTAAAGAAAACTCTACAGCAGGAGCCGTCCTTTTGGTGGACTGCATTGATGCGGAAGGCTGGCTAGAGCATAGAACCGGGTCATTGAGCAAGTCCTCCAAATGACCCAAGCTGAATTGCAAAATATCTTTGATTTTCTCGACAATTAAGCACTTTCAGGGCCCTGTAGCCAGTCTTCTCACATGCGTCGCCTTGCGCCAAGGATCAAAGTTGGTTTTCACTAAAATGTATCCTAGCGTCCTCCAAATCAATCCGTTACCCCCGTCTTCCAACTTCATGTGTTGACAGCTTCCACCCTGGTGGACATGACAATTCTTCAGATCGGAAAAGCAATGCGCGCTCTAAAAAACCAACCTTGGTGCAATCTCTGATGCCGCTCCTGCTTGGACTTCATGATTTGTTGAAGCCAAAATGGCCTATGCACAAGCAATATACATATGGGTGTATCTTTTTTTAGGGGACTCGCCTTTAAATCAAACCAAAAGGGGGTACCCCCTCCCAAAAAAAGACACACACACACACACACACATACGAGCACCTGGCCATTCTAAGCAGATACGCCCTTGATCACACCCACTCGTGAAAATACTGAAGCCAAAAAAAATGATAGCAGGCGTTCGCAGTGTCAAACTTTTCGGGAGGGCTAGCTTGCACCAGTGAAGTTAAAGTTCTCAAACTTGGAAACTACTCTCAAGTTTGCAACCCAACAAAATCACAACCACGGCACCCTTGCAACAAGTTAACTTGCTGCTGAAGATGGAACACTGCGGAAATCCAACAGGGCAACCGGGCAGTCAGGTCAGCCGAGTAGCGCCACAAAGCTATTGACTTTTGGTTCCGCCAACATGGATATATAGGTCTATAGGGGCTTTGTGATCTATAACCCCCTTGAAACTATGTAATTAAGACCATCGACCAAACCGGCCAATGGGGGTTGTAAGGGTTTTTGCGCCCTTCAGTCAAGTCTGGCAATGTGACCCATTCCCCTTGGCGCAGATTTTTGTTTTTTTTCACCGCCCCAGCGTCGGACAGCATCTGCGCCACAGTAGTCCAGCTGACGTAAGGCCTCGAAATCGCTCGGAGCTCGGTGGCCACTCGCTGTGCTACATATGGGTGGCTCGTCTTCTGTGCAGTTGGTGACCTGTTGTTTGGCGGTCAAAGGAAAGGAGGGGAAACAACAACACACAATTTGGAGGTGCAACCTCAGAGACGAGGCGCCCGTATCCAATGTGTCTAAAGATCCAACCAAATGGAAAACCAAGAGAAAACTATCTCCCCTGCTCGGGCTCGGGCTCACATTTGATCGACAGGGAAGACGCTCAAAAACACTCGGCTGGCAAAGCAAAAACCGAAGGAAACCGATCGCTGATGTTACATCCATTTGAACAAACGTGGCTTTGTCTCAAAGCGGAACCCCCTGTTATGTGAAACACCTCTTGCAGCCCCTTCAAAACGGCCCCACCCAAGCCCTTGGATACTCCAGAGCAACCAAGTGAGTCGATTTTTGGGAGACCACATGAGAACCAGTTTACTTGCATTGCCCGTAACCGCATCCGAGCACTTGGAGGCCTCAGTCTGGCAAGCCAAAAGGGGAAGGGCCTCGAACCAAGGATCCCAGGCTCATATGGCAGAACAGGGATCCTTACATGAAAAACACCTGAACATTGCAACTTGTAAATTGTGGCTTCCCTGTATTTTGGTGGGAAAACATGTTTCAAATGGGCAAAATGTATCTTTTAAGGAGCCCTGCTGAAGTTGGGAGCCAACGTTCGGGACTGCCATGATTTTGGGCCCGGAGTGCAACATGGACGCACCGCTGGTAAAAATGGGACTATTTCATCTGCAACCCGTGGGAAAGCAAACTCTACAGCAATGGAAACCACCGGTTGTTTGGGCATAAAGATCAATGATTGGCTTTGAACTTCTATTGCAACATCCATCTTGGGAAGAAATGCCGCAGGTTCTGCGCGTTCCAGGATTCCAGGAGTTGGGTAGAGGACACGTGCTTGGAAAGGTTCGGTAAAAGCCTTGGTCGAATGAAGCGAGTGTCCTTTTTTGGAGTCGCTACCCCTTTTGCAACTGAATCCCGTGTTGGGGGGGGTGCCCTAAAAAGAAAGACACACCCAGAAGGAATGGTCCTGAGAACCGTTCTCAATCTCCTTTTGGCGGATCCACGGATCCCTGTGAAGGGTCGAAAAGTTCCAAAAACCCCCCAAGGGAACCAGGAACCGGGCCGTACTGTTCGTTGCGAGCGGGGCCAAACCAAAAGGCTGATCGGGAACATGTCTGACTCTCCCGGCAGCCCTCTGGACACAGGGCTGGCCACAAGTCCAACTTTTGAATACTCCAAAGTGGTCCCCCAGTGGGTCACTTTTCCCAAAAGTTGATCAAGCCACCAGTTGGTTTCCATTGAAACCATTGCCACCTGAGGTTCCAAGAAGGGAAATGGAGGAGCCCGGCATTGCTGGCGATAGGCCGAACCAGTCATGTCTCATAGATCCTGTCCGGTACGTGTTTGTGCCCCCGTCCAGCCAGGGTTGTTCCCTAAAGGGATGAAATGAACCCAAATTAGTGGTTGAAAGAAACCAACTTGCAAAAACAGCTTCCCAGATTGGCGCATCAGCTTGGAAAAACCCTTGGGCAACAACCCAGAGGCCAAGGGGAAGAGCCGCATTTTGTTGGCTGGCGGAGAAAATCGCGGGCAACCCGCCAAGAAGAACAAAGACACGGACCTGCGTTTGTGACACGTCGGCGACCCGCCTTTTGGTCGAGAACGAAGCTTACCAAGGCCAGCTGGTCGCTGGTGAAGGCTGCCTCCAAGCGATGCCGCAGGTTGGCTGAATGAAGCCAACCCCGCCCACCACCACTAAAACATGGAACCAGGGGGTCAATGATCTTTGAGGGATCTCACACTCGTGTTGGTGGGGGGTATCAACCCTCTGGGGCTGAGATGGCACGCTCGCCCGATCAAAATCAGGTTTGTTAACGGCCTTGAAGCCCAACATGAGCCTCCAAAGAAACACACACACACACAAACATACAAACAAACAAACAAATTACACAGTGCTTTCTAAAAAGCCTGCATGACAAGAGCGAATATGCTTTGAACAGTGAGGTGGAGCATGGCTGCTTAACATGCCATGATTGATAGTCTGCCGAAACACCTTGAGAGCTGTGGGTCACTCCTCCCACCTCCCAGGAATGCCCCCAAACCAATCACCTGGGGGTGATTTCTGTGAACCTTTGAACAAGCCCAGCATCAAAACAGCTTTAAGCGCCACTTGAAACAAAAGTGAAACTTACCAGTGAACCTTGAAAAGGCCATAAGTCTGCTGATTGTTTTGGAGTGGATAAAGGCCATAAGTCTGCTGATTGTTTTGGAGCCTTTGAAAAGGCCACATGTCTGTGGGTCAAAAATAGGTACCCAAAATGGAACCCTGGCAAGTGGAAACGTAGGCTAACATCTGCGGTTTTGCTGTGGTTTAATTTTGACCCATACCCACATGTCTGCTGGGATGACAAGAAAAAAGCAACGAGATCCCGTCCGGGCCTTCTGGTTCTCCGGGTGGCGATAGAACTGCAAAGCCTCGGCCCGGGTCCGACACTCCTTGTGACCTGGCGCTGGCGATGGGCCGCTGGACGACACATGGAAGACAACTCTCCTCTTCCTGGGGGCTGGGGGGGAGGGAGAGGGGGAGGGAGGTGCAGGGGGGAGGGGGGGAAAGGGGAGGGAGCCCCAAAAACCTATTTAGTCCTTATTAGGCCTTATTTAGGGCTTATTTGCCCCCCCTCCCCTCCCTCCCCCCCAGCCCCCATAACCTCTTGAACAAGCAACAATCTGACTTCCAGATTTTGTCTGGCTTCATAGCTTCAAGGCAACCACTTGCTACTTGCCAGTTGGAACATGTAAGCTAACCAAACATCTCAAAAAGGCGCGTGCTTCCCATTGATCGAGATACCAAGAGAAAGTTCAATGCCTACGAGTCGTGACCATTCGCATCTAAGTCCAACTGGAACATGTCCAAATGCAGCACAAACTTTTTCATGTGGGCAGGGGGATGGCTAAACCCAAATGAGGGAATTGAGCCATCCACATTCCCCAACGGCCGTTAGCACATTGGACACTTGAACAACAATCCGCTGGGGATCTCTGCGACGCCCGCGTCTGGTCAAAATTTAGCACGGTCAACAGCCGAACCTCCCAACCCCCCAAACAAAAAGCGATATCTTGGGGAGCCAAACCAAGGAGGTGTCCATCTTCGCGGCTGATATCTCAAGGGAACAAACAGGAACCCCGGCCAGTTTGGGGGGTCCCATGGGGTCCCCAATCGCAAGGCGACGCCCAAGAGGCCAAAATTGGACAGGGTTCCCCCGACCCTGTCCAAGTCACCCTCCAAAAATAAAGTCCCTAAAAAGGAGGGATGTCCTTTTTCCAGCAAAACGGGAAACCTTGCGAACTGTGGAATGCCCAACAGGTGGCCCAAAAAATCGCGAACTGTTGCCTTCATGGGCTTACAAACAGAACTTGGCCGAAGGTGGTTAGGCTGGTGGGAACCGCCCCAAACCTCTCGAGACCAGGCGTTCCGAAGCCTTTGGCACGCTCTTCCAGCGGCTCCAGGCAGCCGCTCTTCTCCTAAGAGTGACCCTGGTAGAGGGGGGAGGAGAACTGTGCAAGCTAACCTCCCACGAATTACTGTGGAAGTGCGGAGGAAAATCGTCTTTCTACAGGGGTCTGTGCACTTCCATGATAGTCGGTGGGAGGCTACTTGGCAATAGAGCTATACGAGTAAACTCTGAGCAATAGAGTCATACAGGAGGCAAAATATTTAACGTCCTTTATATACTAGTTGAGCAAATTTTGGTGAGCAAGCAACGTACAGAAAAGGGACAAGGCCGCGGGATTGCGCTTTGTTTTGAAGAGAAAGGGGGAGGGGATTGCGAGGGGATGTGGGAGGTGTTTGTTTTTTTTGGTGGGGCAAGGCAAGCAGTAAAGGGTGCTGGTATGCTCCTACTGTTCCATCACCTCTTCAGGCAATCCCTGAAAGGCAAGGCAAGACTTGGCTGATGAGTCGGCCCCACTTCAACCTGGGTTGTCGAAGAAAAACAACAACGACCCCGGATTGAAATCAGGAAGGGTACGACTTTCCTGGTCTGTTCCCAGATCCCCTGCTAAAAGTGTGGTTTTTATTCCTTGAATGACTACAACCACTAAACCCTGAGCTGCTCCCAGACTCCCTACTAAATCCTCAAAACGACTAAAAACCGGGCATGGCTGGGAACCACCAAGTCTATCCAAGGG
This sequence comes from Effrenium voratum, assembly GCA_963377175.1. NCBI lineage: Eukaryota > Dinophyceae > Suessiales > Symbiodiniaceae > Effrenium > Effrenium voratum. Next base: position 885,925 of record CAUJNA010000780.1, on the reverse strand, counting down.
CAAAATCAAATGCCCTTCAGCTCTGTCCGCTTCATCCAAGCACCAACTACCCGAAGTTGCGGGACGTTTGCGCCTCCCTTGAGTCGCTCCACAAAGCTTGTTTTGGGCTGACGGGCACTCCGGAAAGCCCATTTCTTAGGCGTGCGAAAACTCGAGGAGGGCCTTTTGGATGGTGCGTCCGTCCACTGTTTGAGAAAGTGCGAAGATTTTGGCTTGCCCGTCGACCCGCATGCTGAGCATACCTGCCCGGATAGGCAGCCCAAGACCTGAAGCCTCTAACTCCCCCGTGCCTTCCTGTAGCAGCTCGTGGCAACAGGCGCCCGCCAGTGACAGAGAAATTCAGATTTTGGGGGCAACTTTCTCTGACCGAAGGAGTCCTCTTAGTGAACAGGTCACGAGGATGGTCGTTTTGGAAGGGAAGCCTATGCACTTCCATGTTCGGCACTGCAAAGTGACGGTTCCACTCTGCAGCCGCACCACAGTTGACGCACATGGAGGTTGATCCAGCACTTTTTCAAAGCCATGGTAGGGGTGCCAGCATCAAATTGGTGATTCACAAGCGGAATGGCGAAAATCTTCTGGCCCAAGTCAGTGGCCCATGGCCATTGGGCTTGACGACTATACGCGCCCAAGGTACAAGGGTGCCTTGCTGAGTGGATAGGCCCAAATGGGCCTGAAGTGGTTGTTACCACTGAAAGACAAAGTATGAAAAGACTCAATGTTGGGAAAGTGAGAAGTTTACTGCGCCCACTAGGGTACTTTCTGAGTGAGCTTGCCTTAATTCCTCTCGAACGGCAAGCTCGAGCTACTTGCCTTCCTTATTGTGTTCCGAAAAGATGCCCCCACGTTACAAATGGATCCATCTCCTGGTAAATCCTTGAAGCCATCGCCCACTCTTTTCTGGGGGGGCTTTTTTAGGGAGATTTCTAGGCCCTGAAAAGTGAAGGAGCATTTCTTCTGGAAACCATCGCCACACTGGTCGGTGGAGGTCAGAGCGAAGGAGGCCCGATCGAACATCCTTTGGTCCTGGCCTTCAATGCTCCCAGCCTCCGGCGAGAGACGTTTCTGGGGTGAGGGCCAAGCTCCGGGTGCTCAGCGGGGGGAAGAGGTCGGGGAATTAAACATACTCGTTTTCACCAAACCATACGTGCTTCTTGTTTTCTCTCTTGTTTTTAATAAACAACAACAGAACAAGTAAGACACCCATCAATCCCCTTTTGGCTTCCTTGGGACAAGAATGACGGCGATGTGTTTCCATCTTCGCCCAGGTCTGTAGGTCCAAACAGCTCTTGCTTCAACGGCCAGATTTCACCCGCGAACACTAAAAACACCTTGCGCAGGTAAGTGGCAGTTTTCGGGAACCCAAAGAGGGCAACACGGATGGCGCCTGGCAACGCAACATGTCTCAAGAGAGACCATGGAGTGGCCGAAACTCCAACACAATTTGGCGTCTCTTTGAATACCTTTTCTGGGCTTGTGCAATCGGGACATTGATGTGTCTTCTTTTTGTTTCTCTTTTTTTGGGGGGACACCCGGCCGTTGGGATTACCTTTTCTTGGGTGGCAAGCGATGGAGGCAAAAGCCACCCACCAAGTTTCGGGGCCGATTTTGCGACCAGCTTCCTTGTGGATTGGGCCACATGCCAATTACCAAAAATGATACCCTCAGCTTGACACAAAGAAATCTCCCCTCGACAAACCCGCTGGGTTCCATACCACAAGGAGTCAAAGTCCAAACGCTCGGGAGCTGAGACTTCGTGCAGATGGCTTGCAAGTTGAGCATCTCAACAGGCTAAGGCATCCGGCTTGCCCAGCGTCGTCATCACCTGACGGAACAGGGCCCTTTAACATCCTTCAGCCAGCCCCCGAACGGAATCTGGGCAGAACGCTATGGCAACATGGAAGTAAGGAAGCCGAGTACAGGACCTTTATTGTGGGTTTCAGCTCCTGTTTCGTCCGGCTCGATGAGCTCGCCAAAAAAAAAGGGATGGGCCGCGCAGGTTCCATGATCATGAAATGCATCGCAGTGTCCTGACCGTAGCTTTGGGATTGGTTACTTCTAGCGTGCCCAAAGCTAGTTAGATAGCAATCAGCTCCTGGCCTCAGCAAGTGATTCGCTCATTGTCGGCATAGTGGGATTTTGCCCTCTGGACGTCTTCCGTCCCTGGAAGGTGTCGCCCCAACTCAGGGGCAGTTTGTTCCAAAAGCAAAAGCCACCAATGGCTGCAGGGCACACAATGCAATTATTGTTAAGCAAACACATTGTGGAGGCCCCCCTCTCCATAGCTCTTAAATCCGCAACCCATGTCCAACTGAGGACTGACGAAATTCCCAGATGTTTCAAGCTGAATAGTTTTAAGCTTCTTGGCCTGCAGCAAGCTGAGGCAAACTCTCCAAATGCATCATATTCTCACAGAATTGCAGGTCTAACTGAACTGTCCCAGTCGTATGTTTCAATGTCTAGTGCTTGAAACACGAACAACCACACACGCATATCTATGTGTACATGTATATATATATATATACATATGTGCACACATTCATACATTCATAATATGTGTCCCCGTGTGACATGGTTGGCGAGTATCCTCCCCATGTCCTGCATTGTAGTTGGATAAAATTGTGCCAAAGCTACCAACTTCACCCCCCACATGGTAGTAAGCATTAATCGCTGCTTTGGGCGGAAACTGTGTTGCTCCAAACGCAGCCGGTGTCGTTTTGGCGTTGCTTTAGCTACCAACCAAAAAAGGGAGTCCGAATCCCATTTCGATAAACCCTATAGTGGGGCTATGTCAACATAAGGGACCCCAACAATGGATTTCGTGTTTCTCTTGGTTTCCCTTTTCACCACCCTGAAGAGGGCTTCCGATGACTGAATTCGAAACCAGGTCCCAACCTCGCCTCATGAAAGCTGAAAAGGAAGTCCTCAGAGCGAAGGATCACTGCCTTGGCTGGAGCTGGACACATTTTTGCCGGTTGAAAGGAAGGCAAGGAGCTAAGTCCGCCAACGAACTCAGGATGCGAACTAATAACTCTCTGGGACCATGCTTGCTTGCAACAAACCAGTCCGGCCATCAACTCCCGAAAGGCTACCTGGCTGCGTTTTCCTCATCATGTGCAACAAGGTGCTTCTTTGAGGTTCAATGCCAGGCACGCCCGGGCCAACATTGGAGAGTACTACCCCTGATTTTGAGCGGCTTTCCCCAAAAGCAGAATGGGTCGTCAAAACTAGGGGCCCTTTTTGGTATCCTGCTGAAAAGCGTCCCAAGCCGCCAAATTCAAATTCCAAATTTTGAATCGAAATGCGTTCGGCATCGCCTTCTCATCTGCCTCTGAGACCGCTCACACCCCACACTTGAAGGCATGCGGAAGGCAAGGCCAAATAAATGGTAAAGTATCATTTTGGCGCGCAGTACCCATCTCAGGTGGAAAGTCCTGACCGTTTGGCCGGTTGTCATGGAAGCCATGAAGCAGCCAGTAAGCGACTCATTCCCTTTTAGCTCTCCTTGCCCGTTCACCGACAACACAAGTGATACCTTAAAGGGACCCTACGTTCCAACAGCTGGAAGCTTGGGCGCCTTTGACCGAATAGGCTCGGAGCGGCTCCAGGCTAGGGTTTCGGAAGGGTACCAGGAGTTGCACTTGGGGATGCCACCTGGGCATATTGTTTATTGTCTAAAAAAACAAGCAGCCAATCAAACAAAAGGTCGGAAAACAGGCCCCATGGCGTATCAAACTGGAGCCGAGTTCCGCCCATCTCCCCCTTCACCTCTCCCAACCCGCCTGGTCACTCGGGTACACCTCATCCTTGGTGCGCTGGAAATCACTACGTGCGGGTCGTTGCGCAGCTTGCTGCCACGGCACAAGGGAAGAAAACTGGTCTTTGAGGAAAGGACACAGGAAACCAAACTGAGTTCCAAAAAACAAGTCCCTCGACGAGTTTTGATCTCGAGGCGAAACCCCTATTGCGCAAGGCACGCTTGGGACCCCCAGCGTCCATGTAGCTGCGCACCGTGTCATTCCAGAGGTCCATGGCGTTCTCGTAGATCAAGGAGTCGTGCTCGATCTGGCCCAGCAGCTGCCACCTGAGCAACCAAGCACCTATGTAGCTGGGTGGGTGGCAAAATCAACAGGCTTGGGCCCAACAAAAATGGCACCTACACACCGACACACGGACAACACACGACACACCTGAACAGGCCAGGAGCTCACTCAATGCTCAGCAACGGAAAGATCCTAGGGCATTTCTTCAAACACGTTCTCAGGTAGGTTTTCAGGCTGAGCAAGCCTTCCCATGGACCTTGATGGCCTTTTTTGGGAGGCCTTTGAATTAGTCAACCTGGTGGATACTTGGGAGGTTGTTAGAAGTGCAAACGAGTCCATTTTCTTGCGAGACCCTGCGTTACCCTGTTACTGAGGGTCCTACACAGGGCCGGAAAGCAAAGGGGATGACAAAGCCAGAACGGCTTGAACCTGTGCCATCAAAATTTCACACCAGTGTAATTAACCAAGGGGCCGAAAAGAAGCAATTCTCCTTTCTAATGGGACACCCCACCTTCTCATCAACCAGGGGTAATGATTCATCATGTGTTCAGCTTCCCTCTAGTTGGTGGTTTGGAGCCAGTGGTTTGGAGTTGACGTCCTTCTACAAGACAAGAAGCTGATGGGTTCAGATGGTCAAACCAACCCAAACTATGTAATCCAAGCCAACCCAAGCCAACCCAAGCCAATCCAAACCACCAAGCCAAGGCAAACGATTCGAACAAAGGCAAACCAATCCGATCTCCCCAGGCAATCCAAACCACCAAGCCAAGAAAACCAAGGCAAACCAATCCAACCCAACCCAAGCCAATCCAAACCCATGCTTCCATTTGCTTAAGCCCCCTGGATAAAATAAATAAACCTAGTTCCAGTAGTCATAGGTTTCCTTTAAAACCAACAGGGGAAGAAGCAATGGGAACCATGCCGTGTCCCCCTTGGACAATCCCCACGCACGGTCCACGCCGATCGCCGAGCGGCAGCTCCTGCGCCGGCAGTTCTCGGCGGTGTTGGCCCTGGCCGCTGCGGCGTCGGCGTCACGAGGCTTGGCCCAAAGGATTTGGGTGGGCAGGGGCTCCATTTGGTGTGGATGTGTCGTGTTTTTGTGTTTTTTGTTTGGGGGGGGGGAAGTTCCCCGCTTTCTTGGTGGCTTGAAAGGGGAGAGGAAAACTTGTTTTCTTTTGGGGGATCTCCAAGAAAGCAAGGTAGGCTTGGGTGGTTGATTAACCTGGTGGTTGACCCGAAGGCTTAATTTTACCCAAAGGTGTCACATGCTGCGTGATCAACCCAAAAGCGCTTAATTTTATCCTAGGGGAATTGCTGGGAAACAAACCACACACCCAGCACCATGGCGAAGCAGCACTCAGCACACATCCACAAATGACTACAAGTGCTAGCCATGGGCGAGCTAGCGAGAGACTCAATCCAGACACGGCCTGGCCAACCTGGCGCGGACATGTTCAAAGCTAATGCTCAAACCTGTAGGGATACTGTATGTCCAAAGCTAATGCTCAAACCTGCAGGCAGCAAAGGCATGTAGCATCGGCACTCATCCCTAGCTGCCCCTTGCAAGGTGCCCAGGCGCTACGGGCATTTTTTGTGAGAAAGCGAGCAATCCCTAAAAGTAGTAGCTTGCCCCATGGTGCTACGGATGCAAGCACGCAGCCAAATCCAAGTGGGCAGAAAGACACGTATCGTTGTTTGCAAAAACACAGTCGTGAAGTTCGCATTTGGCCCCAAAGCGTCGCCTTCTGCCCTGAACCCCGGCCCCAGTCCAGCCATTGCCCCTCCCCTAGACAAACTTGGAGGGGCCCCTTATGTCCAACTAAGAATTGTCAAAACAAGAAGCAACCCACCCACCCACCCACCCACCCAACCAACCAAACAAACAAACCAAACCAACCAACCAGCCAACCAACCAACCAACCAACCAACCAACCAAGCCAACACGCAAACCGCGCAGCATTCCTGAAAGAAGGTCTCCCCGAGTAAGAGATTCCAACTAGGCAACTCCTGGCATAGCCTCGTATCCCACTCAAACATCACCTCAGTGAAACTCGATCCAACACTTGGCAACCAGGTCTTCCAAACCTTCCGCCTTACACAGAAACGCAATCGAATTGGCAAGCAGAAGGCTGGTCTTCCAAACTAAACCCTCCCAAGCCTTACCGCCCGTTGAACGCGGTCTACGGAGCTCCTGGGACACCGCCTGAGTGACACCCCGACGCCCGGCCAGCGGCCGGATCTCAAAGAAGTTCCGGAGCTCGCGGCTGCAGCTCTGCAGCCAGAAGTGGGGCTCTTTCACCAGCAGGATGCAGAAGACTGGCCGGCGCAGAAACAAAAAGCAACAACACCACCACCGCCGGTGGTGAAGGGAAAGAAGAGGAAACAAATATAACAAGAAAAAACAAGAACAAGCAACACAACATGATCACAGATAGTTTAAGTGTTGAGTGTTGTGTGGTTCAATAAAAAGAACGTTTTGGAAGGTTTGGAACTGCTATCGTTTGGAGGGGCAACAATGATGTCTGATAGCCACATCAACATGCTTTGTTAATGTCATCACGGTTAGCATAACTCTACATGCCTGCTCGCTGTTCATGCCCACATGTGAAAGACTAGGAGCCACCTTGTCAATAAACTTTATTGTGTTACTAGTTTCCGAAGTAGTCTGACCAGCGCAAACCGTAGTACATTTCTATGGCTTATTGTCGTGAAGTGCTTTGATGATTTCAATGAGAACAAGCAGAAACGCACAACCTCTAGTCGCGTATGGTCTCGTTCTGTGTTGCGAGGGGGACACAGAATAAGGCTACGCGCGACTGTTTTACACAAGTTGTGTTTTTCTGCGAGTTCTCATTGCTGTGGCTTTGTTTAGCGCACGCAGGAGACTCAGCCTACCATCCTTGCCTTCCCAAATCTATTGTCTGGGAACTTTTTGTTGGCCACCAAAAGTTGTCTCCTCAACACGTATGCCAAAACTCACCTTCTGACTGGCGTGGCCAAACAAAGCTCCCAAACTGTCCGCTGCCCCCACTAAAATGGTGCAAACCAAAAACTGGCAAAAGTCCAGGAACTCAGATAGTGAGAGGGGTTTTCCGGGACTTGTTGTTGGCCACCAAATGTAACTCGTCTTCCCAACAGGTATGGCAGACAGTTCGGGCGCCCGAGCAATACGACGGCCCCATTTCCTTCGTCCCAACCGCGGGCGGGCCGTCTTCCGCCAGCCCGGGCGGCGAGCGGCGGTTCGCTCGGTGCTTCCAGTCCTCGGTCCCAATGGACGTTGCTCAGGTTTCCATGGGCTTCCCCGGTGTTGCCATTGGGCGGTCTGGAAGCACCCGCCAAAATGGTGCCTCCCTTTTTGTCCCTTCCTTCTGGGAAAATTAAGGCTGCTGGTCTACGTACTACCCAATCCGAAAGGCCCGTAAGGGTATGCCTCGAAATCGGGACTTGGACCCCGAAAATTGTGTTTTTGTTAGCTTTGCATGAAACCAGCCCCTGCGGTTGGCACACAAATCTGGAGTTCCAACCAGATCAACTCAAGCAAGAAGCCCACAATCAGGGCCCATTGGTGCTGGAATCGATTGACGGGCTTTGGACACCAACCTGGGGATTTTCGCAAAGGAAGCCACAAGGCATGGTTTATAGGGGCCATCCCCTGATTCCTAGAGAAAACAACAAGTAAAAGGAAGTTGCACCGAGGGTTGCGGGAAAAACACGCATTGTTTATGTAATTCCTCGCTGGCTTCAACCCCCCATTAAACAACAATGGTAGACCACTGAAGACAAACACACATACTTACAAATGACACTGAGCGCAATGGCCTCGAAATGATTCCAATCTCAACTTGTTCCGAGCTGGCTACATGCCCCGTAACAAAATGCCACCATCTCTTGACACATCATTTGTTGGCACAAGAAGATACCACAAGCACATGGCACCATATGAGACAGCGTCAAAATTACTTGTCTGGGGTGTATTCATTTGGTGTTAGGACGTCCCGTATCGTTTTACAGGTTTTGCTTAAAAAGGACGTCCCGTATCGTTTTGCAGGCCGTGGATACGGGACACATCCCTGCTCCCGTGCTTGCTACCAAACGATTCTTTGCGGGGACAGCGCCAACGAAACAGCAACGGAATGGAAGCTCCCACAAGCGGGCGTTCCCCGGTACAAAGCCACACGGCGGCCAAAGCGCAATCCCTGCAAGCAAAGCAACTCACACCACGGGCCGCAGATTCCTTTTAGTCCCCCTCAGACTTGAGGAGGAGGAACTTGCACTTGACACAGAGTCCTCCTCCAACGGCTGTTGCGCCGCTGCTTTTGCCTAGCTTTGCACCTCTTCTCAATTAGCTCTCCCCCTTGCTGGGTCCGCCACGCTTTCTCTCATCTCGTTGCCTCCTCAAGTCCTGCCTTTGTCCAGCGAGTGCGCCCCACGCTGTAGTCTCGAGGCAGTTTCAGGCGTGCCAGCAAACTCACGCAGTGTTGCGTCAATGTAGTTCCTCACCCGCTTGGCTGCTGGAGCTGGGGTTGTTCGCCTCACACCCAGGGCACACGTGCAGCCGCTTGGGGAGAAAGGACGAGGCTGCGTCCAAAGATGCTTGTCACGCCCCCGCGGCACCGCCGGCGCTGGCCGCGAGGCTGGCTTCCTCACCGCGGTGGTCTTCTTCACCTTCTCGCGGGCACTCTTCGCGATCACCTTGACAATTGCTTTTCCGCGCTGTTCGGCTCAGCCTTTGGAGCCGAGGCAGCTCTCTCTATGCGAGCATGCTGCCCCTCCTGGGTCAAAGCTTTTCACTTCTCCTCAACACGCACTCCTCAACCCATCGTGATTCTTCCTGTGTCAGCCCAGCGCCGCCGGTTTGTGGCTTCACGGCTGCGAGGCTGCCTGGCAATGTCTGGCATTACAATCCTTGCCCTCCAGCATTGCAGTTCTTTCACAAGCCACCCCCAAATGTGTGTCTCCTCGTAACTGCAGGGGTAGCGCTTTGGTGTCAAGTGGGCCACCCCCGACATGTAGCATCCTGCCCCATTGCGGGGGTATCGTCGGGGTATCGTTTTGGGGTATCGTTTTGGTGGTCGTTTTTTTCTCGAAGCGGCGCTGTTTGACAACTGTCTTACTTCCGCTCTAAGGAGCCTCAGAGAAGCGCTGGAGCGTGCAAAATGCAGTCCTGCAGTTTGCTTGCGGCCGAAGAAAGGTAACCTCCCAAGCACCTTGCGTGGCCAGCAACCAGCGGGACATCCTCAGAATGCATAGCTGCCGTCTTGGTTTCCGTCTATGGACGCTCCACCCTCCAGCTCTCGAGCTTTCTAGCCTTTTTCGTAGCTTTTTCATGCGCAGAGTGCAGATGCACGCATTCTTCGAAAGAGCTCGCTCATTTAGTTCCAGTATTGCGCAAGTTCCTTCTAAACTTCGTTGACCAAACGGAGAACTACAGTTGCACCCCTTCTAAACTTCCTTGACTGAACGGAGAACTACTTTTACATCCCCTTCAAAAATGCAAACGCTGGAAGAAAGACTTTTGCCCAACTACAACTCGTAATGCTTCTTCCTGGCCGGCAGTTACCCCTGCAATGTGGTGGACACATGCTAGAAACATTCGCCCCGTTCAAGCACAGCTTGTTTTTGCCACACGTGTCTTGTCACAAGCCAGCTGGTGCTCCAAATGTGAAGTTCCCTTTTGATCCCCCTGCCCTGCAACCCTTGCAGAGGAAGGGCCTAGTTGCAAGTCTCGACCAAGCAAATAAACACATGCTCTAGGAGAACACACAAACTAACAAGACATTTTTGTTTGCAACCAATGCCAACTTGCTGAAGGGGTATCGTTTTTTTGGACGTCCCGTATCGTTTTTCGAGCAACAACGCAAACACAATACGTGCATGAAACACCCCCATATAAAGTACATGACGGTATTTTTGAGGCTAACTCATATATGGTTCTTCCAATTGTATGAGGTCGCATTTGGACACGTGCCGTTCAAACAGGGCTCCCTATATGTCCCCTCCAGAACATCAACCCGTAAAAAGACAACTCAACTCTAAATCGGCCCAATTTGTGAGGCTTAGGCCAGCAGGAGGGAATCTACAGGAAACTCATTTTGAATTGCAGCAAAACTGGGTTGCTGTTGACCCCTCTGCAAGTTTGACCTTTCCGGGCATGGAAACTCCCGTTGCCACAAAGTTGCAGACCAAAGATCCCGCAAACCAAATTGCCCGAAAGAAAATGTTGGAAACCGATGGATATGAAAAGCTGACGGCATCTCATCAGTCTCAGATCGCTGCGGGGTGCGCCTTGTTGGTGTGCCAATCCTTGGGCGCGCTCGCTCTGGCGGCTTCCAAGGCTCCGGATTTCCGATTCGTTTCCCGGCAAAGCGACTGACTGGAAAGGAGGACCCTGAACCAAACACTGTGGATGGACGAAATCCATTTCGCACCACCTAAAAAACCCTGGGCTCTGGGGGAATGATGATTCTCCTCTAAAGAAAAACAAACAATGGTTTCCCATGGCTTCAAAGTGGTGCAGGATTTCGTCCACAGTATCACACACTGTGGGGATTTCTGTCCAAACCATTTTGAGGAGTCGCCGGTAAAGATCGTAGATACGCGGGGCAGAAAGCCCTGTTCTTGGTGCCGGATACATCATACATCGGACAATCACCCCTTCCCTTTCGGTTTCCCGTGGGCAAGCTAGAAGCTAATTGTGGCCTATCTGGCCCGGAAAGGCAGTGCTCACCAATCTTAGTTGGATCCCCAAGCCTCAGCGAGTAACCGTTGTCCTAACAGTTCAAGCGTGGTTCCCCTGGCTGCCTACAAAACAGGGAAACGGAATCATTTGGAATGGTAAGGAATGGAAGTGTAAACCTCCACGGATTACTCTTGCAGCTGTGCAATGTGGGACTGCGTGAATCTGGGGCAAGGATGCAAACCCGCGTCAGAGAGTTACCAGGCATTGGTGGTCTACAAACGTCGTCTTTGCTCAGTCCAATTCGGTGCCGACTGACCTTTCCCTGCCACTTACTGCATTTCGGTGCTTTTGCCCATGCATTTCCGTGTTTTTGCCCATGCCCCCCGAAGCGACTCGAGCATTTCACCATCCAAGTGGAAAAGGCACCAACAATTTGACCAAGCCCTCCTCAAGGAGTCCTTTCTTGCCAAGAGCCCCCGCATTTAGAATCTCCACGTCGAAACGCCGCTCCAACTCCTGCGCCGCTGTGCCAAGGGTGACCTATGCGTCATGCATGCACCACAAAAAATTACTTCGCTTCGAGCAATCCCCATCCTCCACACTCAGGAGCATACGGCCGTGAACAGTTGTGTGAATTCAAGCATGGTTTTCAAGTGGCTTGGAGCCTATGACTGCTCAACAAGCTTTGCATTGAGAGCCTTATCCACCTGTCCGTGTGTCAAACTCCACTTGTCTGCGAGCCGATCTCGAGAACTCAAACATCGGTTCCGTTAACAAAAGCCAAGCCCCTCCCAAAAAGCAACCCGAGCTTATTCACAACCCAAAGCAACACAAAAAACATCACCCTTTCCGAGCCTCAGGGTACGCTCAAAACACGAAGGCACCAACATGAAATGTAAACCCGGCTGTGCGCCGGGCGGGACATTAAGCAAAACCAGACTCGCGAGCTGCTCTGGCGGGATACTGGCGGGATCCACTGGCGAATGCTGGCGAGGCGCTCCGGCTCGATACTGGCCGGATACTCGGCAGGATCCACTGGCAAGGGATACTCAGCGGGACACTCGGCAGGATCCACTGGTGAGCTACTCTGGGATACTCAGCGGGATACTCGGTGGGATCCAGTGGCGGGCTGCTGTGGTGGGATACTCGGCGGGATCCACTGGCGAGCTACTCTGGCGGGATACTCGGCGGGATCCACTGGCAAGCTACTCTGGCATACTCAGCGGGATGTTCGGCGGGATCCACTGGCGGGCTGCTCTGGTGGGATACTCGGCGGGATCCACTGGCGAGCTACTCTGGCGGGATACTTGGCGGGATCCACTGGCGAGCTACTCTGGGATACTTGGCGGGATTCCCTGTCGGGCTGCTCTGGTGGGATACTCGGCAGGATCCACTGGCGAGCTGCTCTGGGCGGGATACTCGGAGGGATCCACTGGCGAGCTGCTCTGGCGGAATACTGGGTGGCGGCGTGGTGTAGAAGCATCGCAAACGCGGATTCCAACATAAAATCTAACAACCCCTTCCTGTCGGGTGGGCGGAAAAACGCGCAAAGCCCCGGCAAGCACGCCTGCATCTGGACAAATCCCTGCAATTCCCAACCCGAGCCGAAAACAAGAACCCCCCCCCCCCCAAGGACCGTGGTCAGTGCGAGCTCGTTTTACTCTTTTACCCTGGGCTCGTGAAAATGTATCACGCTTGCATGAAGAGAAGTGCTGCTATTGACCTGCCGAGCTGACTGCCCAGTTGCAAAACAACTGATGGTTACGAGAGCTTGCGATCTCCGCTGCACCCACGGTTCGCTGTTTTCTGCAACACGTCTTGCAAACAGCCCTAGCCAAACGAGCACAGAGAGACACACACACACACACAAACACATTGTTTATTTGCTTTGTGGCTTTGTTGTTTCTCTGTCTTTCTCTGTCTCTGTCTCTGTCTCTGTCTCTGTCTCTCTCTCTGTCTTTCTCTCTTTCTCTCTCTCTCTCTCTCTCTCTTTCTCTCTCTCTCTCTCTCTCTCTCTCTCTCTCTCTCTCTCTCTCTCTCTCTCTCTCTCTCTCTCTCTCTCTCCGTCTCTCTCTCTCTCTCTCTCTCTCTCTCTCTCTCTCTCTCTCTCTCTCTCTTCTCTCCCTCGTTCTGGGTCCTTCGCCAAGGCGTTGGTGCAGGAATGGTACAAACCCATGATCAAGACACGCCTCGCGAGTGCCGGTGGCACTATGCACCCAGAACAATATTGTCAAAGCTTCTTCTTTAAAATGCGTCTTTACTTCGCTTAAAGTGCGTGGCAGAACTCACCCCCCCAAAAAAAGGTTTGATGCTTCGAAATCATATGATTGCCAAACATGAGGTTTTTTGGGGGGCGCAGCGTTCGTGCAAACCACACGCGCTATCTTCCCCAAAGGTTGTCGTATTCGGTCGTATTGGAATGGTTTGCCCCCCTGCCCCCCAAGTACGAGTAGGATGTGCAACTGCCATGATGTGTAAGCATCTTCCAGGCCGGACTCAAGCGTCTGGCTGAAGCCGGCACGGGGATGACCTGGGAATGCTTTCTTTGCTTCATAGGAACTGTTCCGTGCAGGGCCGTGTAATTACAAAACAGCACAATTTCCCTCAAATGGGCTAGCTTCGAAGCCCGTGCATTTTGTTAGGGGAAATCCGGCTTTCCCCAAAGGCAAAGGTCAAGGGCCGAATTGCTCCACATGCGGGGTACGGACGAGCAACGTGAGGGCAACATCACCTAAGCCACAGCTCCGGCCTTTTGCCTGCGGGGAATCGCGCTCTCGCCCTCGATTCTGAGTCTCCATTCGGAACCTGGCATGGGTCCCCATCCCCATGACGGAAGGGATAGGGGTACGATGGGACACCTAGTGACTGTCCCTTTGATTTCTGTATGGCAAGCTGTGTGCATGCTGTGTGCATGCAACACCCATCTTGGAATACGGTGGGATATGGTGGGAGGAATGCAAATGTACCTACCCCTATGCCAGTAGTGGAAAGGCCTTCAGCCAAATGCTGCCAACGTTTCCCACAGGAAAAACAGCATTGAGGATCAGTCCTATGCCGGCAGTTCTCATCAGATTCCAGAATGGGGGGAGGCCTTTGGAATCCCCAGGTTGCATCATAATCGCTCGCAGGGTGGGGTTGACTTGAAAAAGTCCCGCATGGCTGCCTTCTTTCAGGCTTGCGATTTTGATGGAAACACCAAGGAAAACCACCATTTTAAGCGTTTTAAGGTGGGTCCAAGTCTTGGCTCACCAAAAGATCAACAGAACCATAGGCGTTTCCTTTGAACCTGGCCTTCGATAGCAAGCTCTCTGCAGGTCCAAATGGTTGCCCAGATTGGAACTTTCTCCCCCCAGGGAAAAAAGAAGGAAAAATGGGTTGGCCCAAAATACGAGAACAATTGAGGGTGAGGATCATGAAAAAATGATTTCACCCACGAAATGATCAACGAAAAGGAGAGAAGGATGAGAATCGCACCCCTCAAGTACTGCTTTTTGGACCGTGGGAAAACACAAAAAGAGTTGGGACCCGGGTGCGAACCCAATTTGCCAATCGCGTGCAGTCCAAGCGCGCCTGGCGCAGGAGCACGTGCTTGCGGGTCCTCGGAAACAACGGAACGAAGCCAAAGAAAACCGAAATCGCTGGATGTCCTTTTCAACATTGTGAATGGCTGTACCCCCCCCTGCAAGAGAAGCCCTTTAAGCTTAAAGGGGGGGGGTAAAGGAGGGGGGGGGTACGGGCTCCAGAACAAAAATGCCATTCACCAGTTCCAACAGAAAATTGCCCGCTTTTAAAGAGGTGCAAGCAAGGGGGAAACAATCAGAGGGATTTTTCTGGGCCTGCCAATGCCAGCTCTACCCCCTCCAAAAAAAAAAGGCAGATGGGCCCGGTTCAGTCAAACATGAAGCCAGTGCCAATTATGTGCCACTATCTCCAAGACATCAGAAGTAAGGTATCCAAGTAAAGAACCTTGATTGATCAGGACCTTGATCAACGGGACCCAATGATCAACCAAACGTTGATGTTTTCCTGGGCTCGTGCTAATATGTAAAAACATCAGGTCGGTCTGCGGGGGATACGCTTTTGTTGAAGCGCCCTGCAAAACACAAAGCACCCCCTTGATTCCCTTGAGACACCCAGCCTCCTAAACCAAGAAGCAATGTTGATAACCCACGCACGCTGAGAACATGTCATGTACGGGGAAGGATCCTTCCTTTGGCGTACTGTATTGCTGTGGAGTGCTGGGTGTTAAATTGGGGGATTGGAAAACAAAACCCGCCATGACCCATCCCCGTTGGTTTTAAGTAGGGAAATTGAAAACTCTTATGTTACAGAACTCCTGGTAGCTCCGCTCCCTCGAAAGAAGGCGAATTGGGAGCTGGGATCCCTCCAAGCCGCAAGTCAGACATCTGTCCATTTCGGCACCGAGGGCTGAGACTGGGCCCCCGGCTCAGGACAAGGTACTGGCTCGTAGGGGCGCGCCGCTCCTTCGAGCCGGGAGCCCTCTTTTGCATCCGTGGTCTTCCAAGGACCCGCAAAACCCGGGTCCTTCTTGATTTTGATGGCTCCAAGTGGAAATTCGGCCAAAGGCCTTCTTTTCCAGGGTCCTGGAAGATCAAGGTATGAAGGGGGTTGCAAATGGGAAACCGAAACCTCGCAACGGCCACCTTTTTCCGGCCATCGCAAAGTGTCGATTGAACTCCAGGTCTTGCTGACCTTTCGGAGTCCTTGACATATCAAAGGTCCGCCATGTTGAGAAACCCCGCGAATGGGGGTGCAAAAATAGGAGCCCTGGGTCGGATGCAAGGAAACCAGACATTCACATGTGAAAGTTCAATGTAGAGCTGTAGCAGCATTGGGACTTTACCTTGATACGTCTTGCATGCGCATGCTGCGCTGTAAGCTAATTCCGTACAGCACTCCCGTCGGGGATGGAAGGTTGGGTGAACCCTGTGTAAAGGATTGGGGGAATGACAGTCGCAGAGTTGCAGCGGTGGCCACATGAAAGCCTGCAGTGTACATGCAACTTCAACAGTATCTGCTTGAGGGCATGGTGGGACATAAGGGCCACAAGCCCCCCTCACAAGCAAAAATCATGTCGTACATATAACCTAAGTTATATAGTATTACTTTTGAATAGCTCATGGAACCCAACTTTGGTAGAGTCCGCATACTGAGCACCCTCCCCCCTGGTTGCCCTTGGCGGTGGTTCTGAGACACCCTGCGTAGAATCTCATCTCGTGCTTCCACTGCCTCGCGCGACCAGTCGCGACCATTCGCTTCCGGGAACGCATGGAACAACCGTTCAGCTTGGGGCCCTGAACAAAAACAGAATGATTGGGCACCCTCGTAAAACAAAGGGAATCCGTTTTGGGAACCCTGGACAACTGCGGAAAAGAACAAACCCCTTTCCCTCCTGACCCTGGCTTCCTGCACCACCCTCAGCTGGCCCCTAGGAAACTAAAACCTCCACCGACCCGAGACTGCCCGCGGAACCTGGAAAATGTTCTTAGGGCCTTCTTAGACGTGGTTACGAGGGCTCTGAAAACCAGCCTGGTCAAAAGCTGGCTACCCCAACGCCTCTCAACTCACCAATGCCTCAGGGCTCGTGTTTTAACAGCTGGCTTCAACGGCCCAAAGGCAAGGAGCATCAGGTGGGAAGATGCAGCCCATGCTCAGTGCACCGTTCAACATGAGCGCGACAGCCTTGAACCAGACGTCAGAAGCCTCTACCAAAAAAAAAGAAAGAAGGCACGCAAAAATGCAACTCGCGAAATGCGAAAAATGCCCCAAGGCTTTTTTCAAGGACCGAAACTGCCTCTCCGGCCACCCGCCTCACTTTGGCCGGAACATCGGATCCAACCCGAGGAAAGGCTGCACCGGACCCGGACCTGAGGAAAACACCTGGGAAACAAAATGCGTTGGCTGCAACCGCCAATCAGCCACCCGCAACCGTCCCAACCGCTGGGTTTTGGACACTGCCAAGGGGATTCTGGACATTGGAGCAGCGGATGCGCTGGCCTAAACCAGCGAAAACGGACCTTCGGAAACGCCCGTGTCCTCCACCAAGGCCACACCAAAGCAAAGGGGCGCCAGTGGGGGGGGACATTTAGCCACGCATTCGTCATCCCAAGTGCCTCTTGTAGCTGAGCTTGCAAGTCCTGGATCGCGTCCACAGACCCGCTCCTGACGTGAACATTGAGTCTTTCGGCGGAGTTTGAGGACAGGAGGCGTCTTTTTGACACATATGTTCAAAAGCTGTACCCAAACAAAAGGGAAGGCTTCTACATTCGCGGGTCGCCCGAACTATCTTCCCAAAGGCTTCCAGGGGGTCTCCAGCTTGAGCCCAAGCATCCAGGGAGTTTAGAGGGGATCTCGTTTTAAGCTAGTCCCACAAAAGCGATCCCCGCCAGAAAGGAGCCGCCGAGCACAGCAAGGCTAGGATTCTTTGGGGGAAGCAAACCCACCACAAATAGATCGCGCGACAAACGGGTTCTACTTGGTCCAAACAAACCCTCAGAAAGCAGGTCAATTAACAAGTTGCCCAGTGATCCCGCCGGTTGGAAAAGGGTACGATGTCTGGTTCGTGTTGAACACGGATCACAAACATGGATACGCATATGGTTCGACCAAGAAACTGGACCAAACCCAAACTACTGAGAACCAGCAAGCAAGCAAAGCATGGACATCAAACCGATCATAAGAAGGTTCCCTTTTCCAAACCAAATCCTAATGGATTGCCTTCAGAATTGCTTCTCACCGTTTGCCCCCTCCTTCAGTGTAGATTCTGTTGCGCTACCGTGCATGGATGAAATCCACTTCGCACCACCTAAGAAAGCCTGAAATGACGATTCCCCTATAAATGCAAACGATCATAAACAATCAATGGTTGCAAAGTGGTGCCATCGAATTTTGTCCATCCGCTTGGATTCCCCAAACTAAAATGACGAATTTGGCACAATCAATGGTTTCTCATGGCTCCAAGCGGTGCAACAGCTTCGACCCCCGCCTTTGTGCCTCCATGGCCTCCCCGTGCAGCCGTCGCAGCTCTGGCACACCCTGGAAAAAACCGAAAAGGGCCTGTTGACATTGGGTTCTCGTGCTCTTGGAAGAACAATGTCTAACAGAACTGTACATAGGGAGCATAATGAAAAAACACAAAAGTACATCACTGTAATTTTCCAGAACCAAAAAATAGTTTGCGGCAGGCCGGTCACGACTTGCCTCGGATAACTTTCAGTTGATTGCTCGAACATGGTACCAGTTTCCTGGATTCCCGAATGCCAACCAAAAGGAGGTCGACTATGTTGAGAAACTCCGCGTTTTTTCCCCTCCTTTGAAACATCATCCCTAAGAAAGCTCACACTGTCCGGGCCCAGAAGGCGATGCTCAAAACCAGAACAGAAACAAAAACACGGGGGACGAACCCTGAGAAAGGCGATCGGACGCTGCCGGGGTTTCCGCTCGCCGCTCCTCGCCTCAACAATATCTGTCTGATTTAAAGGAGTTGTCCACGCAAAGCCTGGATCCACCACGTCCCATGCACGTATATGGGGGGTTTCTGAAAATAGGGAACCCCTTATTGGAGGGTTGCAATGGGGACACCACCTACATGGACCTGTCCCCCAATTTCGAGAAACACCCATGTACTGCTTCACATCCCTTTTTACATCCCCAACATGGGATGTGATTTTCCCATGATGTCGTTGCAGTAACCTTGGCAAGACCCTGGGGATGTGAAAAGGAATGTGAATCAGTTCCTTGAAAAGCCATGACTCCAGCAGGTACACCCTTGAACCTATATAGCGCACGGTAACCTACATGCACCGAATCCTGTCTGCTCATGAATATACCCCTTTTGAGTGCCAGGAACATGCAACCAGAACCGGAAGTACTTGACTTCCCTCCCACCATGGAACGTGATGGGAGACCTGAATCGCGGTTGCATTTAGATTTGCTGCAGTGTCACATTGTGGGTACCAAGTCTTTAAGCGCATTCTGCACTTTCGTCCAGCTTCTGAAGCCGTGTTCTTCCACCCGGCTAGGCAAAGTGGCTGACACCTAGTCACCAGGATCTCTCAAATCCTCCGCAAAATCAGCTCTCAACACCCTTGCGCCTTGTCCAAGGACCTGAGCTGCTCCAGCTCCTCCTCTTCTGGGCTGGGCGGCAAGCGCCTTGCAAGTGGCTTGCGGGGGATGGGTTCTTGTGTTGGCTCCGTTTTTTGTAGGGGGGAAGCCATCAAACAAGCCTGCTGTTAAAGCCTCCACTGTTTGCCCAGGTGCCAGAGGGCCAAGGGGCCTCTTTTGAAAGGAGCAGGGTCCGGTGAAAGGCATCTCCACCAAAGAAACAGGGAACGAAAACGAAGCCGAGCATATTGTTGAATCAGGGCTAACATCAAATTGGCTTCTTATCTCGCGCACGGGGAATGACGGGAAGCCAGCAATGGGTGTTGAACGCATGGTCCGGAAAATACATGAAACGTGAAATAACGGATCCTCAAGTAAAGCTTCATGACCTTCATCATGGGTTTTCACTGGGTACACCCGAATTGGCAGAGATACGGGCGATTTAGCACCCAAAGTTTGGGAGACTTTAAATGGTTCTAACACATGGGCTCCTTTCGGATGCCACGCACATTACTCTTCAGCGCGAACCGGAATTCTGGGAATCCTGTCTGGGAATATGTATATAATCTTACGGGTGCCGCCGGCGCTCACACAAACAGCATGACATCTCGACATCCGACTGAGCCGCCCGGCTTATTCGCTTGGGATGCCGTCAGCTGCGTCCTGCGCTTCCGGCCGCCAGGGTGCAACCAGGGCCGGGTTAACCAAGCAAGCAAGCAAGCAAGCAACCCAACAAGCAACCCAGCAACCAACAACGAACCAACGAACCGTCCAACCGTAGCAACAATTCAGCCGAGCAGCCAACCAAGCATCCAGGCAATCAACTCCACTTTGTTCTTGATTGCACTGCAAGAACTGCTTGAACCGCATGATTGTTCACTAGCCTGCTGTAGGCCAGTGCTCTTCGTAGGTACCATCCCCCCCTCCATCGCATTCCTCTTACTTCGTCGCCCTTTTCGATGCTTGAAGCAGGGTCGAGGCCCTCTCAGTTTCTCAGAAACTACATCTCTCTCGCGCCCAATTATGCGTCCGTCGAAGGTACAAACCCCAAGCAAAGCCAGCATTCAGGAACATATTGAATGTGTCCCGACTCTGCCAGAAAGTTTGGGCCCCGGGCCCCCTGACTTCAGCCGAATTCGTTCAACTGCAAGGGATGTAAACATGTGGGCTGGTTTTGAGGTGGTTGCGAGCAAGCTAGGCGGCCCGCCCAGCAGCCGGGGGCCATAAATGAGGGCCTCGAATTTTAGTAGCTGTTTACAGGGACAATCTCTTCCAAAAGCAATGCACAGGGACTAAAGGCACCACTCAAGGTCCCATCTGAGCCACAGTCAATGATTCCTTTTTTTTCAACTTGCATCCCGCATGTCTGGGAGTTTGGTGAGTACTCCACATTTTTCCTGATGGCACCTTGGGTGAGTCTCCCTCCCCGATTTTCCCCCCGGCGAATGCGAAGCTTGCGGCTTCCGCCTCCGTCTGGGCCAAGAGAGCCGAACCCTGGAGGGCATGGCTCGAGCAAACATCACGCGCCACGAGGGACGGCACAGGGGGATCTCATCAAAAGATCCCGTGCCCCTCAAATGGTGGGGCTCCTTTTTCTCCATTTGCTTAAGTCCCCTGAGGAAAAAAACGAAGAAGAAGCAAAAACAGTAGCGATAGGTTTCCTACAGCAACAGGGGAGAATAAACCATACCCTTGAGCAAATGGAAGTTTGTGTTTTCCCTTTCAATCCATCCAAGCAGGGGTCTATCTATTTTCAGGAGAAAAAACTGGTGATTCCTTTTGGTCTCCTTGTGGGGGGAAACAATCAATAGAGGCGCGATTTAGCAGGCAAACTTGTGCCGAGCGGAACAAATTGGGGGCGAGGCTTGTAAAGGCAAAGGTGCTTCTGACTCTCGCAGAGCAACAGCCAAGCATGGCCCAAACAGCTGTCTAGCAAACTGTTGGGTCAAGCTTTCATTGGAAGCTGTCAACACTTGGGACTGAAACAACGGAATACAATATAAATCACAAAACCCATCTAAATGATGTCCATCAACGGGGTCCCAATTAAAATCACAGCGGCCAGGTGTGCGTGTGTTTGTTGAAGGTCCCTTTGAGGCAAGACGTGCCTGAACTAGAACTACATGTTGGGTGTTTTTGATTCTTGCGGGAACTTGCGCGAAACTGAAAAAAGGAAACCACATAGAACCACCGATTTTAGGGGATGGGGGATTTGGGGAGGGTTCCTTCTCGCCTCCCGCACTCTGCGTAGCTTCCGCCGCGGAGGCAGCCTGCAAGGCAAAAGCGCGACTTCGGACGACCCCCCTCTTTCCGTCTTTTGAAGGATACCCGTTCCTTTTTGGTGGGTTTTAAACATATCCTTTGGGAAACCCAAACAGGCATCTGAAACTTTTGGCGGAAACCAAAAGGAAACCAGACATCTGTTGGGGCCCACACCCACATCAACCAATGTCCATTTATCCATTATGGTAACCAGCAAAGAGTGGTTGAGGCGTGCTGGTAGGGCTTGATTCCCCGTTCTTTTCAATCATGTTTCTTTTCAAGAACCAGCCAATTCCAGGGTTTCTGACAGCTTTCTAGAAGAAGGATCCCTGGAATGGGGAAGGTACTCCTAGAAGAAACAAAGGACACTCAGCTCGGGCTGGCTAAACAAGTATCAAAAGTTAGAGTATTGAATTTATGCCTGGTCTTCTTCTAGGTGCCGATCACTTTGCGTGTGCTTTTTTTTGTCGCCGAATTTGGGCTCGACCGTTTTCACCTCCCATTGGAGCCCGTGGGTTAGGAAATCAAAGCTGAACCTTGGGAAGCCAGTCTTTCGGGGGTGCCCCCTTTTTGGTGGTGTTCAGGAAAACCAGTTCAACAGGAAAACCATCATGCCCAATTGAGACATGACATGGACTCAAGGCTTTGTTCTTACGGATGTTGCCCAAGTTGGTGAGCGTATTTCCCGGCGCTTTGTTCACAAGGCTTTTTAACTGCTACTCGCGCTGAGTCCTGGCCTCCTGACTTTCCCTCCTAATTATGCGGAAGGGCGCATGAGCTCACCTTTCCATGTTGGCGAGCTGGATGAAATTACCAAATTGGAACTAAGAAAGCCGAAAGAAAGCCTCAGGGAAGGCCCTTCGAATTGCTCGCCGTACCACCCCGCACAAAAAACCATCGGAGAGCTCGTCAGCTGGTCAGGGCCTGAACTTCAAGGAATAGCCCGGAGTAATATGCTCTAATATGGGGGAACCGAGGACACGGCGGGGGGCAATATTTTTTAGGAAATGAATCCGGGGTCCTCGCCTGCATAGGCTGCATGCTCCTGCGAATGCTTGTCGGGTTGCCCGACCCTCCTGGGTTTTCCTGGTTCCTTTGAAAGGCCGTCTGACGCTGGCTAAGTACCGTTCAAAAAGAAGTGGTTGGGGATTGTGGGATGCTGGGGTGCCTTATTTAGACTTTGGATAGCGCTCCATGCCCATGGTGACATGTTCAAACTATATCATAGACTATATCCTCCAACTGTCCCACGATTCAGCCCGCGCACGGAGCCGCAATTGAAACGAAAGCATGCGCAAGAACACCCGCATCAACACGAAAAATATGGGCGTCTCAAAATCGCAGGGGCCCAACACATCTTCAAACTTCCCAACGGTTTCCCAAAACAGACAAATGCCAATGGGCGCGGGTCCTTCCAGCTTCCGGGCGAAGGGCCAGCATCCAAGGCCCGGTCAGGTGGGCCTGGGGCCAAAGCATGCCTGGGGATGTGCCCGTATGACCATATGTTGGTTGATTTGGGTATTCCCGCCGCATGAAACCTGTATGTGTTCAACGTGTTATGTTGCATTGCATAAACACCTCAACCAAAAAGACATATGCCTTTGTTTTGTCCGGCCAAAGGCATATGACCAAAGGCATATGAGCAAACAATCGGTGGAAATGGTGCCCATCAGAAAATAAGCCCGCAGGAGAACCAAAAGAATGCAATATACAATGCTATGCTATAAACGAAACATGACAGGAGGAATCTGAAGAAGGCCGGCGGGTTCAATGAACGGCAAGGTGCCAACAAGCAGGTTGGCACCTAAAATTCGGCTGAGTGTCTCCTTTCCAAGAATCCAGCCCAGATTTGCAAGCGTCCTGAAACGAACACTTTTTTTTGCGATGTTTTCAAGTGTTCAAGGGGAACGCAAGGGAACCCGCCCATCCCCTTCCCCGATTTTTTGAGATTCACCCAAACAGCCCCTGAGCTTTCCAGCGGAGAAACCTGTATCAAGTCCGTGAAATGGAGAACCCCTGTCGGCAAGATGGGTTGTTTCCTTTGGGGTTGGATTAGAATGTTGGAGTAAACCTAAGTGCCACCTCTTGCTCCAATCAAAAGAGGTCTCCGCTGCAAAAACATGCATGTCAGGGCTGGGCCAACCCCCTAATTCATTCCGGGGGCTTTTGGGCCTGGCAGCGCATGCAAAGAACCAACCCCCAGAAAAACGCCGCATCCGCGCTTCCCATCGGCTCCCATCCGGGTCCCTGCCTGGGTCCTTGCAATTCCTGGCGCCTGACATCCGGCTGCAAGCCCGCCCAACCCGCGCATCTCCGCGCCCGCGGAGCTGGGTTTTTACCTCGAAATGCGAAAAAGTGCTACGTTCAACTTCTGTTTTTTGTCACCCACGCGTTCGTAAACGTCGCAGATCTTTGCCGCGGGTTTGCTGTGACCCCCAGTATCTGCGAAATGCGAATGTTCCTTCGCTGTTGAAGCATCAGTTGTTTTTGGCCTTATAATGGTCTGAAATCCCTTACCTGGAGAAAGCTTCCGGCTGCCTAATAGGGCCTCCAAGTCACCCCCGCTGCTGCTTTTTGGACGATTTTGAACATGGGAAAAAAACAGTTGTTGGGGGCTGGCTACTTTGGCATTGTTTTGGAAAGTAAAGATTTGTTGGCGATCCAGCGCTACACATCTTGACCAAACTTCACATCCGCGCCGGGACCCACGCCTCGGCTCGTGTCCGGCTCCGTGTAGCTGTTGACTTGCGGTGGGCCTGCTGCAAACATCCCTTGAAAGGTCCGCTCAAGTGCCTCCAAAGTCCGAACTTCGTCGCGCCAACTTGCGGCTTAGCCTCGAAATCCAAACGGTCTGGCGTACATGCGGCCTGTAAGGTTGGATTATAATGTCGGAGTGGGATTTACGGCGAAACCTCCCCCACTTTTGGGGCCCCTACCTTCGGGACCAGTTGGAACCATGAGTCAAGCCCTTCAAATGCCCAAGCGAAGTCGGGACCACGGCGAACTCGCAATGCCAACGGGGAAAGCAACGAGAACACTCCCCCCCTCTGGTTTGACCCCAAACATCACGAAACAAACCTCAGTGCCACCTCTTGCTCTAAACACACACTCCCAAAACAAAACCTCTCCGCTCCGGGGCTTTGGGTCTGGTAACGCTGACCAACGAACCGCTGGCTCCCAGAAAAACAAATCCGAATCCGCGCGTCGATCCCCGCCTGGGTCCTTGGAATTCTGGGCGCCTGACATCCGGCCCCAAGCCCGCCCGCGGAGCTGGGTTTTTACCTCACCAGAAATGCAAAAAAAGTGCTCCGTTCAACTTCTGTTTTTTGTCACCCACGCGTTCGTAAACGTCGCAGATCTTTGCCGCGGGTTTGCTGTGACCCCCCAGTATCTCCAAAATGCGAATCCCATCCCTGTTGAGCCATCAAATAATTTTTGGCTATAATGGTCTGAAATCCCCTACCTGGAGAAAGCTTCCGGCTGCCTAATAGGGGTGCTTTTTGTTCGATTTTGAACTGCTGCCTACCTCTGGCTTCGTTTTTGCAAATTAAAGATTTGTTGGCGATCCAGCGGTCACACATCTTGACCAAACTTCGCATCCGCGCCGAGACCCACGCCTCGGCTCTTGTCCGGCTCCGTGTAGCTGTTGACTTGCGGTGGGCCTGCTGCAAATATCCCTTGGAAGGTCCGCTCAAGTGCCTCCAAAGTCCGAACTTTGTCGCGCCAACTTGCGGCTTAGTCTCGAAATCCAAACGGTCTGGCATACATGCGGCCTTTAAGGTTGGATTATAATGGCGGAGTGGGATTTACGGCGAAACCTCCCCCACTTTTGGGGCCCCTACCTTCGGGACCAGTTGGAACCATGAGTCAAGCCCTTCGAATGCCCAAGCGAAGTCGGGACCACGGCGAACTCGCAATGCCAACGGGGAAAGCAACGAGAACACTCCCCCCCTCTGGTTTGACCCCAAACATCACGAAACAAACCTCAGTGCCACCTCTTGCTCTAAACACACACTCCCAAAACAAAACCTCTCCGCTCCGGGGCTTTGGGTCTGGTAACGCTGACCAACGAACCGCTGGCTCCCAGAAAAACAAATCCGAATCCACGCGTCGATCCCCGCCTGGGTCCTTGGAATTCTGGGCGCCTGACATCCGGCCCCAAGCCCGCCCGCGGAGCTGGGTTTTTACCTCACCAGAAATGCAAAAAAAGTGCTCCGTTCAACTTCTGTTTTTGGTCACCCACGCGTTCGTAAACGTCGCAGATCTTTGCCGCGGGTTTGCTGTGACCCCCCAGTATCTCCAAAATGCGAATCCCATCCCTGTTGAGCCATCAAATAATGTTTGGCTATAATGGTCTGAAATCCCTTACCTGGAGAAAGCTTCCGGCTGCCTAATAGGGGTGCTTTTTGTTCGATTTTGAACTGCTGCCTACCTCTGGCTTCGTTTTTGCAAATTAAAGATTTGTTGGCGATCCAGCGGTCACACATCTTGACCAAACTTCGCATCCGCGCCGAGACCCACGCCTCGGCTCTTGTCCGGCTCCGTGTAGCTGTTGACTTGTGGGCCTGCTGCAAATATCCCTTGGAAGGTCCGCTCAAGTGCCTCCAAAGTCCGAACTTTGTCGCGGCGACTTCCGGCTTAGTCTCGAAATCCAAACGGTCTGGCATACATGCGGCCTTTAAGGTTGGATTATAATGTCGGAGTGGGATTTACGGCGAAACCTCCCCCACTTTTGGGGCCCCTACCTTCGGGACCAGTTGGAACCATGAGTCAAGCCCTTCGAATGCCCAAGCGAAGTCGGGACCACGGCGAACTCGCAATGCCAACGGGGAAAGCAACGAGAACACTCCCCCCCTCTGGTTTGACCCCAAACATCACGAAACAAACCTCAGTGCCACCTCTTGCTCTAAACACACACTCCCAAAACAAAACCTCTCCGCTCCGGGGCTTTGGGTCTGGTAACGCTGACCAACGAACCGCTGGCTCCCAGAAAAACAAATCCGAATCCACGCGTCGATCCCCGCCTGGGTCCTTGGAATTCTGGGCGCCTGACATCCGGCCCCAAGCCCGCCCGCGGAGCTGGGTTTTTACCTCACCAGAAATGCAAAAAAAGTGCTCCGTTCAACTTCTGTTTTTGGTCACCCACGCGTTCGTAAACGTCGCAGATCTTTGCCGCGGGTTTGCTGTGACCCCCCAGTATCTCCAAAATGCGAATCCCATCCCTGTTGAGCCATCAAATAATGTTTGGCTATAATGGTCTGAAATCCCTTACCTGGAGAAAGCTTCCGGCTGCCTAATAGGGGTGCTTTTTGTTCGATTTTGAACTGCTGCCTACCTCTGGCTTCGTTTTTGCAAATTAAAGATTTGTTGGCGATCCAGCGGTCACACATCTTGACCAAACTTCGCATCCGCGCCGAGACCCACGCCTCGGCTCTTGTCCGGCTCCGTGTAGCTGTTGACTTGTGGGCCTGCTGCAAATATCCCTTGGAAGGTCCGCTCAAGTGCCTCCAAAGTCCGAACTTTGTCGCGGCGACTTCCGGCTTAGTCTCGAAATCCAAACGGTCTGGCATACATGCGGCCTTTAAGGTTGGATTATAATGGCGGAGTGGGATTTACGGCGAAACCTCCCCCACTTTTGGGGCCCCTACCTTCGGGACCAGTTGGAACCATGAGTCAAGCCCTTCAAATGCCCAAGCGAAGTCGGGACCACGGCGAACTCGCAATGCCAACGGGGAAAGCAACGAGAACACTCCCCCCCTCCGGTTTGGCCCCAAACATCACGAAACAAACCTCAGTGCCACCTCTTGCTCTAAACACACACTCCCAAAACAAAACCTCTCCGCTCCGGGGCTTTGGGTCTGGTAACGCTGACCAACGAACCGCTGGCTCCCAGAAAA
This sequence comes from Effrenium voratum, assembly GCA_963377175.1. Lineage (NCBI taxonomy): Eukaryota > Dinophyceae > Suessiales > Symbiodiniaceae > Effrenium > Effrenium voratum. The sequence continues at coordinate 858,920 of CAUJNA010000780.1, read as the reverse complement.
ACGAATCCGCGCGTCGATCCTCGCCTGGGTCCTTGGAATTCTGGGCGCCTGACATCCGGCCCCAAGCCCGCCCGCGGAGCTGGGTTTTTACCTCACCAGAAATGCAAAAAAATGCTCCGTTCAACTTCTGTGTTTTGTCACCCACGCGCTCGTAAACGTCGCAGATCTTTGCCGCGGGCTTGCTGTGACCCCCCAGTATCTCCAAAATGCGAATCCCATCCCTGTTGAGCCATCAAATAATTTTTGGCTATAATGGTATGAAATCCCTTACCTGGAGAAAGCTTCCGGCTGCCTAATAGGGGTGCTTTTTGTTCGATTTTGAACTGCTGCCTACCTCTGGCTTCGTTTTTGCAAATTAAAGATTTGTTGGCGATCCAGCGGTCACACATCTTGACCAAACTTCGCATCCGCGCCGAGACCCACGCCTCGGCTCTTGTCCGGCTCCGTGTAGCTGTTGACTTGCGGTGGGCCTGCTGCAAATATCCCTTGGAAGGTCCGCTCAAGTGCCTCCAAGAACTTTGTCGCGCCGACTTCCGGCTTAGTCTCGAAATCCAAACGGTCTGGCGTACATGCGGCCTTTAAGGTTGGATTATAATGGCGGAGTGGGATTTACGGCGAAACTAATAGGGGGCCCTCCAGCACCCCGCTGCTGCTGTTTGGGCGATTTTGAACTGCTGGATACCTTTGGCTTCATTTTTGCAAATTAAAGATTTGTTGGCGATCCAGCGGTCACACATCTTGACCAAACTTCACATCCGCGCCGAGACCCACGCCTCGGCTCGTGTCCGGCTCCGTGTAGCTGTTGACTTGCGGTGGGCCTGCTGCAAAAATCCCTTGAAAGGTCGAGTGCCTCCAAAGTCCGAACTTTGTCGCGCCAACTTGCGGCTTAGTCTCGAAATCCAAACAGTCTGGCGTACATTGCGGCCTTTAATCACAACGCGTAACACCAACAACTCACTTTCTGTGCGGCTTGGCCAAATCAAGTCCAGGAACTTGTTCTTGGCAGCAAAAACAGCCCAAACCAAGAAACATGACTATCAGTGAGGAGTGGGCATTGTTGCTCAGCGCTTCCAGTTATAGCAAGGTAAGATACCCCTGTTGTCTACTGAAGTGGTAACTGGCAGCACTACGCGAAAGGTCATTTCGTTTGGGATTCTCTTCGGCGTGGTCTTTCCAGAATCCCCAAACGTTTGGATGTGGGAAGCTGCTGGAAAGCGGTTTGGAAGAACCTGAGAAGCTACCAGTACCCTTTTGGCTTCCATTTAGGAAGTCGTGGGTTCTGGTGGCTCTGACGGATTTTTGAGTGCAAACTTTTGGACCTGAACAGCTTGGACATGGATTTGGATTCGGTTTGCAGGTTTCCACTACCCCCAAAGGAAACAGGAATAGGCATGCAACTGCAGCTTGTATTTGCTTTTTGCGTCGGAATAGGCACCCGGTGATTCCCGCGGAGTGGAGGATTTGATTCCAAGCCCAATCTGAAACTCATGTTTTGTTTTGCTGCCGGAGTTTGCGGGGAGGCTGCTTTGTTATCGTCTCGTATTCTCACATGGTATAGGGCTCCAATCGGCCCCATAAGTCAGTTAGTGGTTACATTCAAACGCTGGGGAATTGACGAACTGAACACTCTGTGAACTGCAAACAGGGGAGGACCACCGGCAATGTGCATGCATGCGTGGTCTGTCGAAGTAGAACTATGCTTGAAGCAACATGTTGAAATGCTCGAACTTGAAAACATTGTGTTGCCCCAAAATCACAGATTCTTTCTTGGGCTGGTGTGTTCATCAGTTTTTGAGGCTCCTGGCATAGTGGCTGTGGATTTCCAGACACTTTGGCGGTGGGCATGGAAACAATCCAAAATACGTGAGTTGAGTGTCGATCCCCTAAATCACCCGTGTCACGCGAAAGCGTTTAGCAAGCCACCCCACCTTGCTCTGCAGGGTGCTCGGGGCCTGCAAGCTTCTGTGAAAACCTACTGGCTTCACGTGGCATGGGTCTTCTACGTACATCCATCTGAACATTGCCACTGGCGGCCTGGTGGAAAGCCCCGTTTTACATGGCCGAGTTGTAAGATCTCGGGATGATGTTTGCAAGTTTGGCCAACTCAAGCCATGGAAAGCTCAGCATGTCCCGTGACCCTAAACGAACCATGCCTAGGGCTTGGTGGCTCATAGCCCTCGTCTGAAGTTTGCTGTGAGGCCTTCATGGCCTACCGCGCGGCAGCCACATGGCTGTGCAAAACCCAGATCCCAGTGCCAACAAGGAGTCACAAACCGGCGGTTGATGAATAGAGGGGCGTCCCAGATAGGAAAACCCCTCACTTTTTGAAAGGGAAACTCCCGCGTGTTGAACCCCGTCGATCAATGCGGGGTGAACACCCCACTCGCGACATGGAGACTTCGCTTAAGTACTGAGCTGACCTTCAGCCAAAAGGAGAATTAACCCGATCATTTACAAGATGTCGGGGCCAGTCAGTGACAGTGATATTGCGCGCAAGGCTTACGGCCGAACGCGGCTTACTCCAATGGGCCAAATGGGTGCGTTGTTTGTGAGGGGACCTTTTTGGGGGGTTGCGTTGAGAAACGGAAACCACTGGGAACCAAATCCCAAGGGAAACGAAACAGTTCCCAACGGTAAACCAAGGCAAAACGAAACAGAAACCTACGGCAAACGAAAAGGAAATGAAACGGACGGCAAAGGGAAGCCAAGCGGAAACAACCGGAAACCAAAGAGAAACCAAAGGCAAGCCATCTGAATCCAAAAGGGCAGCAAAACAAACAACTCAAAAGAAGCCACCTGTTTTGCAGCTTCAGCCAAACCCTCGACCCAGAACTGAGCAAGGTGCCTGGCGCACGCGGCAGCATGTCCCCCATCCTGAGTGATGGCATGAGGGGGAGAAAAAAAAACACATAAAACTAAAAAAGAAAGAAAGAAAGAACAAAACCCAGGAAAACACGGCGAAGCTCAATAACCCGCCAGTGTTAGAGGAATCTCCTTTGGAGGGACCCTTTCTAAGGGGAGTTTGATGTTGAACCGCTGTTGGCAAACTGGTTTCGGTCTTTGGCCAACTTCTTGTAGACTTTGCGGCCGATTTTTTGCTTGGGGTTTGACGGAGTGCGTGTCTGCAAACAGAAACGCACATATCCAATATCCCCCCTTTGGTTTGAATTTTGGAAATCGATCCTGGGCAAATTGCTACAACCAACAAACCGGAAGTCATCCTTAGTTGTAACCTCGCTTTACCCTTGGACAGGTGAGCTCGTTACAATTTCAGCCGGCAATTCTATTATAGGGGGTCAATCACCTATCCCCTTGTGGTTTACCAGCACGCAGATGCCGGCTGAACAAAAATGGGTCATAGAAAAGTGACCCTGCAAGCCTATTTCCCACCAGCTTCGTCCTGTTTGTCACTGTTAGAAGGGGATAACCCTGCCGGCATCGGGGTATAGATGCAAACCCTGATAACAGCAAAGGATGAAGTTACGCAGAACCCAACTCGAAGATGCGTGCATGCGCTGAATGTCGGTATGCTGGGCGTTGAGTCTTTCCTTGTAGGGGTCCCCTTAGAGGAAGGCTGAAAGGAAACCATCCGGACATGTTTGCGCGAACGCACTACTTTAAGGCAAACACCAAATGTAAAACAAATGTCAAGTTCATTTTGGAAAATGACCATTTTAAGGGTTAATGGACCCTAACCATGTGGAAGTGGGGGAATTTCGAGGCGCACTTAGCATTTAGGCCGCCCATGAGACAAACCAACCTAAGTGTTCCGGTCCTTTCGGGTCGTTTCAGTCGCCTCACTCGCCCTTCGCCCCGCCTGTGGCGTTTGAGCGCCTCCTCTTGGAGTTGCGCAAGTTGATCTGGAGGAATCCTGGGGCTCCGTGAGCGTACCGCATCCCCCCTCGTTGCAACTGGGCGTGCAACTTTTTCGGGTACAAGCGGTAGTCTGCCATGATTCTGGGATCCTGTTTGACATAACTTTGCATGTTTAAGGTCCATTTTCGCAAAGTATGGGCCAACAGCCCAACCCGAACTCTTGACAACAATCAAAAGCGGTATGTAACATTGTTTGAATTGGGGCCCTTATACTGCGAACTTTGACAATTGAAGATGCCAAAAACAGATCCCAGAATCATGACTCAGACCGCGGAAGGGAGGGTTTTGGACCTCTGTAGTGCTAAAGCCCCTTGTCCACCTCCATGCTTCTGGGAAGAAGAGAAGGCCTGAAAGGTAGGACAGGGATCTGCGACCCCGCTAAGAAAAGAATTGGAACCCTCGTTGGGATTCCACCGGGCCTCGTAAAAGGAAGACCCACCGCAACGAAGATTTGCCGCAAGATAGAAAACACATACGGGTGGTCATCCACAGGTCCGGCCTTTAGATTCCAAAACCAGTTTAAACTTCTGATATCTGAGTGGCAGCCGAATGGCGGTGGCAACTGCGCAGTGTAGAGTGAGGCTTTGCCGTAGCGCTGATCAAAGACGCACTATGGGTCATGCTACGGGCAAAGTTTTGCTCTGCCATCACAATCAACGGCTACTGTAGGCCCAAAAGGGACTTCGGACTTGCATAGTTTTGAGGCAGCGTGGGCCCAGCCGCCAAATCCACCACAAGACGTTGCAACCAGGGAGGATCGAAAGCTGGTGGGCTGACTCTGATTTCAAAAAGCATGTGTTCTGCATTGACAGTGGGGCGGTGAAGCCCCAAATTTCATCTTGAAGGCTTCGTGCATCAGGAAGTGGCTCAGTTCTTCGAAGCAAAGGGTACTCTTCATGAAAAAGGGCCGGCCGGAGTTGACAGCGATCAAGATTGTCTTGCGGCACTGACATTCCACAAGGTATCGTGGGATGATTCCGCAACTTTAATTGTGCGACCAACAAAAGGGTGCAGGCATTGTTCAAGAATTGAGCCCACGTCAATGTCATGGCGCGCTCGTGGCAGCCTACCCCGGCAAAGCCTCCGAACACTGACAAAATACGGGTTTTGTCGGATCGCATCAAGCCTTCTCCCACACATTGAGCGCGCGGGAAGATGTCATCACGGCATTCGGTATGCGATAGATTGCTGCTGCAACAGATTTGAGAGGTAAGAATCTCACAGTTGCACTCAATACCCTGCCAGGTTTCCTCCATACATCAAACACCGAGATCGAAGCTCACAGCGAAAGCCATGGTGGACATGTAAGTTGTGTGAGCACCCATCTAGGTCATGACGCTCAACTCTAAGCCAAATAGCTGTTTGATAACCAATGTCAAAGTATTGGCCAGGAAGACCCGGAACCAAGAACAACACACGCCATACAATGCCGACAAATGACCCTGGCCATAATCCGCACTCTGCTCAGTGCGAGTGAGAGAAAGATACATGTCATGTTCCAGTCTTGGCAAGATCAAATGTAATGGCACATCCGAGGCGGCTATGTGGAAAGGTGGGTCGACATCCTCCCAAGTCAGGGATCTTTATCATGACTCACCTCGTTTGTCCCCTGACCCCGCCTCTGAATGTCCGTGTCGCCGGCTTCGGACAAAGGGGCGGTCGCCAAAGGTGCAGCGGAGCAGTAGTACCGGAGCGTACTCTGGGGGTGGTGCACCGCCATTGTGATCTTGAGATCAAACCTCAGGCAGCGGATCCTAAGGCTAAGGCGGGTCGTTCAAAATTTAGGGATCCCCAAGCTTCGACCACCGGTGGGATGCCACAAGGAAAACATCGCAATCTGGCGTAGGGATTGTGGGTTTGCTTTGAACCCACCCAAATGTATGGACGCCAGCGGCAAGGTCGATGGCTTGTGCAAAAGCTTCGGGGACCGTGGGGCAAACATTGCCGGACACGTGGTGGAGTCGCAGTCACATCTCAACACACAGGCCCAAGCATGTAGAATTCTAGCTCAGCAAAATAGTTTGTTCGATTCCGGTCCATACTGAGCGAACCTTACAAACGCAACATCACTTCCAAAGAGATCCTATCGTTTGTCGCCCCACCACGTGAAATAGCATTAAAGCATGATCCCAGGACATGCGTGCATAAACCAAAAAGGAACTACCACCCACACCCACCTTCTGATTCGAACCGGGCGCCTTTTTGACACAAACCACGTCTCCGGGTCCCTGGCTGCTGGTCCACGTCGATGGGGAACAAGTTCTGAAGCATCTCTGTGGCCCCCTCGGGGCCATGCACCAGCACTGCAGTCCTGGCACTGTCGAAGGATATATTTGCTTCATTCGATGGGGGGTTTGTTTGACTGTGGATGGACCAAATCCAATAGCACCACTTTGAAAACATGGTTGAAACAATTGTTGGTTGGTTCCAGGGTTTCTCAGCTGGTGCGAAATGGATTCGTCCATTCACTGTACAACAGGGTTTCCCCGTATCCCTACGGGCTTTTCCCCCTCCCTTTAAAAAGACACTAAAGGGTCGCCTCTCAAAGGCTAATGACACACCCAGGTCAGGCAGAAAAAAGCTACTGGTCGGGTTCTCAGGGTTCTGAATTCTTCCAGGTGATTGGATGTTTTTTGTTCTTTAAAGCCCTCTGAAAAGAGGTTCCGCATTTTGAGACAAGAAGTTGCCCACAAGCGAAGGGCTTGTAGCGCAACTGAGCGAACAGCCGGTGGAACACCCCTTGAGCCTTTGATCAAACTGAGGGCCCGATTTTTGCGAATCCGAAAGCTGCATGGACACCACCACAACAATGGAAACCCACCCCATCAAAATCTCAGCGCCAAAACCGCTTTTTGGGTAGTCTTTGGCTAGCTTCTTGCAGAGGTGCCTGCAGGTTTCTGAGTTTGACCACATGGGTCCGCAAAACACAATGCCAAGTATCCCCATGTGGTTTCCGTTTGGGAAAGTACGGCAACTCTTTTTGGGACAGTAGTTCTAGGCAAGTTGACATGACTTTCAAACTGAACACAACAAATCCCAAGTAGAGCCTTCATCATCATGGGTATTTGCTCGGTTCACCCCGGCCGGTGAGCGCACGAACTAATTCACCCAAATAACTGCAATTCTGAGTTACTCTGCTGCAGATTCACGTGTCATTTCCAGAGGAATCTTCTTTAGGAAGACCCCCCCTTTTTGGGTTCCACTCCCTACTCGAGATACATGTTGTTTCTCTTTTGATAGTCAGGGGTTGACCTCACACCTGACAAAAAAAAGTGTTTGGAGTGAGGGCGACATGTGGGTCTGTCAAAGTAGGAATTATGGATATGTTTGGATTCCCTTCAAACCACCCCAAAAAGGGTATCCTCAGAAAAGCACAAACACCCAAGTGATTTTCTTGCAGGGGCACGCGGAAACCCATCCGCGAGAGGGCGCACGGCATCTGGGGCCGCCGGCGCTCCGCAGAGCTTGATGGGCTGTCTCAGAACTTCCTCCTCGGAGCCAGAAAACAAGGTACAGGGGTGGTGATGTTTGGTCACATTTGCGGAGAAAAAAGGAAACAAGGCTTTGTGGCCATGCTTGGAAAAGTGGTTTTGCCAAAGAAGCCACGTTGAGGTCAGAAAGTAGCCATGGCGATGGTATCGTAGCCATATTGCTTTAAAGGGTGAAGAGTTGCCTCTCCTCCAATTGGCCCAGTTGCCCCCCAAGAATCAAGCTCCTTTGCAGTCTGCATCTGTGCCCCTCCTTCCAACGGAAACTCTGCACTATGTTGCCAGCCGTCGCACAGCTGCGGTGCAACGCGCACCTGCTTTACCTTGATCATTAAAGTAGTCAGGATGCGAGTGGCGCGAGAACACAAAGGCTCTTATATCATGCAGGGGTTGTCTCAAGCTCAATTTGAGGCATTCGAGAATACGCTGAGACACCCCCGGACATTCCCTGGGGAGCTCCTTGGCCGATGGCATTCATGGGCGCCAATGTTGGGGTCGGCCCAAATGAGATTCCTGACTTTGGACCACAACGACGGTGTATAAATGTATATGTATATATGTGTATATACACGCATGTATCATATTTGTATATATCGATAAGGTATATTTGTACACATAGCACCAAGTGTAGAGAGAGAGAGAGAGAAAAAACATCAACGTTGCATTGCCCAGAGTCAATACCATCCACCTATCCGTCCATCAACCCAACCATCCAGCAGCTTGTCCATCCATCCGTCCGTGCATCTATCCATCTATCTATCCATCCTGCCAATGACTTGGCTGCCACCCATTTCCGAACCACACCGCGCATGCGGACTACTCAAAGGCTGAAAGTCACATACCCGTCGTTTGTATGCCGTGCTACCCAGCGTGCCTTGCTGTTCGCCATTGTGCACACACGAGCTCCGTGCTGAGCAGGCGATAAATCCACAGAATCTTGCCCATCTGTGGTTTCATGTTTGGCCTATCCTAAGATATAGAAGTGGTGTAGGAGGCTTCTGCCATGTCATCGGCGAGTCTGGAACTGGTGAGCTCGGTTAGAGGTGAGATTGGTCCACTTACTTCGGCATGTGCAGAAATCAATCACGCAAGTTGTATTTTGCTTTCGTTTCACGCTTGTACGCTGTGCCCAAGCCATGTTTCATCCTGTAGGGCACTTTTGAAAACATGCTTCTTCCAAGCAAAGGGCTCGGAAACCTCTGAGCGGAAACGCCGACAACCTTTGCAGGTTCCAAACATGTAACGGGACAACTTGATGCCAAAAACAAGTTGCACCACTGCGGCCGAAGAAAAGAACCAACAACCAAACATGGGAACCCTCAAAAAAAGGCGCTCCTCCCCCAAAAGGACATGGCTCTACACCGCGGTTTTTGCGGGTCCCACTGGCAATCTGGAGTGCAAAGCTTCGGCTTCGGACATCTCAAAGCGGGCGGGTGGGTTCCTTGAGCGCGGCCTCCCGGGTCTGGGCATCCCGGCGATCTCCGTGGCATAGGCGGGGCGGGTGATGCCCTGGGAGAGCTGCCCCCCCCCCGATTTCGACAGCTCAGGAGGTCTCTGGGCTTGGGCAAAGCTGAATTGACCTACCCGCCACTTCAAACTCTTCCAAAGAAATCGCGCTCGGAGCCCGCAAGAAACTGAAATTGGGCCCCACGACAGGGCCTCCTTCAAGAGTGACCGGTTTCTCGGGTTTTGCGGTGTTTCCGCGTTCCTTCGCGCGGTGTTCTCAATGGCTGGAACCCGAGGCCCAGGCCCAGTGAAGCTCTTGAGATCGAGATTTCGAGCGGATGAAGCCCACCTCGGCGCGAAAGCGGCTGAAGCCGAAAGCGATGAATCAAATCACTAGGTTCAAAGGGGATGGTGGAAAGATCTCCACGGAAGGCTGAGCGCTGGCCAATCCTCATCCATAGTCCCCATTGCACAACCACAAAGGGGACTCCTTTCGTAACCCAAGGTAAGGATTCAGGATGTTGAACAGCCCAAAGGAATGGAAAGAAATGGATCCTCAAAACCGGAAAGACATGGATCCCGGATCGTTTTTTCCCCCTCCCATCGGGAGCGCCCAAGAGGTCCTCTAGGAAAGCAGCCTCAGCTTCAGAGATCGAAGTTTTCGCGGCGTTCCACAATGGATGTTGAAACATCTGTAGCCCCAGATAGAGGACAAAGGTACCTGAAAGGAAGCCACGAAACACAAGTTGTTGAAACCCTGGGGTGTGGCCAAAGGGTTTGCCATCCTTCCTTTTAGGGTGCTTAACCAATGGGCTTTGTGGGTTAGTGGGAAAAATCGAGGTATCAACCAAAAAGAACACCGAAACCATGTTGGGGGGATCCCCGAAAAGAAGACACACCCAGACAGCAGCCAAACTCCCACGGAAACCAAAAAGGCCCCGGACAACCCTCTGGGCTTGGCTGGCCGTCGCTCTCGAGGGGCGGCACGTGAAGCGACCATTGGTGGACTCCGCTCTGGAGCTTCCAAAACTCAGTGCTTCCAGTTATAGTAGATAATCAAGGCAACAATCATTCACAAACTAAAGAACCACCCAACCGCAAAGCGAAGCTTCCGGGATGGGTGTTGGAGGTATGGAGGTTATATACCATTTATATAGTAAAGGGGGCATATGCTGCCTATCAAGCTTGCATTTGATGGTGTATGCACATCCATACCTCCAAAAAGTCCACCTGAAATACCCTGCAAACGGTAACCTGGTACAGTCGTTAGCCAACTTAGAAAGCCTGGTTGCTTCTAGCGCGCGCGGCATCTCCATGGCCCCTCGCAGCGCAGGCGTGCCACAGGGGATCGTACGTGTCCAGTGCTTCCAGAAGCCTGGCCCGGGTCTCTCAAAAAATGGGGGGAACCTTTTTCTAGGGGTTGACTCCATCATTCTTTTCCGAAACCGATCGCCATTTCCCCAAAGTTTTTGGTGGTTTTCTAGACAGAAGGATCCCTGGAAAGAATGGGGAAGTCACCCCTAGATTTTGGATGACGGCAAAGGGGGAAATTCAATTGCCCGATGTCCAGTTCACTTCCTGTCGTGGCTCAACACGGCCCAGCTTATTGCCAGGCATTCGTAAGACACCGGCGAAAGGAAGGCGAAACCAGCATGAGGTTAGTTCAACTGCTTCGTGGCTCGAGTGGTATCCGTTTGGCGCTCCCTTGGTAGCAATCCCAACGAAGATGCTTCAACAAAAGTGACACACCACCACAAGCATTTGCCAGCGAACCAATCAATGTGTGTTGCAGGGTTTGGTAACATGGCTACGTGTTGATATCTTATCTTAGGAGAGCTCAGGCGCTGCAGCGCGAATGACTCAGGTTCTGTGCTTTCTTGGCGCTGACATCCCCTCGTGAAAGTCAGTTGCTGGCTCACATCAGCAAATGTCTGCCGATTCTGCCTGTGTGTCAGCCAGCACGCTCGAGTAAGTTACTGCACCTTCACTCAAAGGCGTGGCTGTGCTCAGCGCTGTTCATTTAAGCACTGCTCGCCTTAGTTGGGACAAGTGTGTGCACACTGAGTACCCGCCGGTACACACGGGACAGTTTCTATGAAAACGCATTGCAGTTGTGGATCGCTATGGGAACTCACTTCGCAAGCCCTTGGAGTTGATTTGCTTTTTGTTATCTCTTGAAGCCAACCAAAAGGGGGGTTCTGCAAAGAACACACACCTGGAAGCCAGCACCCCAATTCATGAGACAAAGCTCGCCCTGCCCCCAGCCTGAACAGAGCTGGGCCAGCTCCTTCGGCATACTCCGCGTCATCTTCGACCTCGTGTCAAAACACGGTGCTCAATCGGGGGCCTGGGCGACAACAGCATATCGCAGCCATCCCCTTTAGTTTCCTTTAAACTGTAGAGGAATTAACATGAAACAACAGCTATTGGGCACTCAATTCACCTGTCTCGGTCCACTGGCCGGAAGGACATTGCACTATTGCTGACTTCCATTGAGCGGACATTATTTGTCGGCCTCAACATGACTTGGCAGTGAAATGCAGGGCCCTTCCAAGAAGAACACGCCTGGCTTCTTCGCACTTGTCCACCCCGTGCTCTCGGGCATGCATG